>JAMYWO010000002.1:20219-128861 GCA_024220525.1 Cochliopodium minus | reverse complement strand
ATCAATAGAACCAGGTGGAAATAGTTTTCTTTTGAGTCAAACACAATATACATATATTCTCCAAAGAAGATAAAAAATGTTAATCAAGGAAATCAGAAAAAAAAGATAGTTTAATTTGTTCTTTGAGGAGAAATTAAAGATTTTTTAAAGAGATTTGAAGTTTTTTTGAAATGTATGTAATTGAAGAAATAAATCAAACCAGAAAATAAAATGAATAAAATTTGGAAAATTATCTCTTGGTATTTAGGGGAAACCTCAACGATAACAAACTTAAATAAAAAATAAAAAATAAAAAATAAAAAATAAAAAATAAAAAATAAAAAATAAAAAATAAAAAATAAAATAATTTAAAAAATAAAATAATTTAAAAATAAGATAAAAAAATGAAAAATAAAAAATAAAATTGAAAATATTGAAAATTGGTTACAATATTGTTGAAGTAGTTTGATGATAAATAAATATGAATTGATAAGTCATATGATTGAAGATTAAGAAAGATATATATTCAAATTATCATATTGTTGATAAAAAAGATCCCATGAAGAGAAATAATTTTTTACCTCGGCCTCAAAAGAGCCTCTCTCAAACCAATGAAAAACAAAGGACCCAAAACAGCAATGAGCCACAAGCCAATCACCAAACCCAACTCTATTCCCAAACCAATCATGAAATTCAGTTTGGGCAAACCACTATTCATCACTACAGGACGAACACCCTTCATCACCTTCTCCAGATCCCTTGGAATTTCACAATCGCTTCGAAAACACCAAGATGGTCTCTCCACAAACGAAAAGATAAACAATACGATCAGAAAGATGGATCTGATCCAGATCATGTTTGTATATCTCCTGTACCACTTTGCCCCCGTCAATCCCCTTCTTATCATCTGTTTCGCATATGGTCTCCCGCTGAACGATGCATCTATCAATGCCGCAGCCATCTCATAATTCTCCTCTGGAATGTTCAATTCATCTTATTCCACATGCTCCTCTATCTTATACTTATCCATCATCTCATTATCTTCTGTATTATCCTTCCCCATATCTATAGATTCCTCCCTATCCTGTGAATCACTTCTTCTATTCTTCTTTTTCTTGGATTTCTTCAATTTCTTATGTGTCTTGCACTTATTATGTTGGAGATGTTCTATAATTTGGGCTCCCTATCATTTTCCATTTAAATTATTATTTATTTTTTTCTTTATTCTTCATTTTTTTTTTTATATATCTTATCACCCTTTGATAAGAATAAAAAAGAATTTCAAATAAAAAAAAAATGAATATTCTTTCAATATTTTGTGGATATTATTATCACCAAGAAAGTTCAAATATCAAAAATATGGGAAATAAAATTTTATTGGCATCAAACAACCATCCTACCAATAAGATAGAATCAAAAGATCAAATATTGATTGGAAAATTAAATGTTAGTACAGGAAAAGGATATAGAGCTGTGATGGGATTCAATGTGATGTAAATTTAATCCTTTCAAATTATTTCCTTTATATCAACTCAAAATTGATCTCCAAGTAATTTATATCCCTTTTCAATGGAAATCTCTTATCTCTTTATACCAAGGAAACATAATGAATAATTATTCATTAGCAATCCAAATTCATACAAATATAAAATCGAAACATTAAGGAATGATCTTAAAAATTTCCCATTCCTTTCATCTTTTCACCTTCCTCCTTTTGGAGATACTCAAGTTTTGATTTGATCGAAGTTTTAAACTTGAGGNATAAAATAAATAAAATAAATAAAATAAATAAAATAAAATAAAATAAATAAAATAAATAAAATAAATAAAATAAATAATTTATTTTATTAATTAGGGAAATCTTGTTGCGTTCCAACACTTAATAAGCAATGGAGCAAACGTAGAAATTTGTTCAAGTGATCTCATTAATTTTGCGGTTTCAAAGACCAATGCTATTGACAACCAAAAACAAATCGAATTAGTATCTTTCATAACTGAAAAGTTTCTTAAAAACAGCAATGTCAGGGATCAAGGTATTTCATTTTTCTTTCTTAATATATTTTTTTTAAAATTTTATATTAAAGAGGGAAACAGTCCTTTGATTGTTGCATCTTTACTTGGTCATGAAGAAATTCTATTTTTCATGTTGGAAAAATTCAAAGATACTTTCTCCACTTCAATAAACTTGAAGGACAAACATGGTAGAACAGCTCTTCACTATGTCTGCTTGAATCTTTGCAATTTTAAAGAACCTATAAAAGTATTGGGTATGGTTCATTTTTAAAAAATACTTTTAAATAAAATATTTAAATTTATTTGATATTAAGAGATGATGATAACCAATGGAGCAGATTGCACAATCAAAGATAACTTTGGGGCTAATGCTTTTCTCACCATTTGTCTTTCCAAGTACGAAATGGACGAACAAAACGCTCTTAACAACAATGCCAACCAATTTGGCATGGTCAGAGTTAGGTAAAGAAACTATGATTTGTAAAATAAATTTTCTAATAACCTTTAAATTTCTCAAAAAGACAAGCTCAAGGTTTGATCCAAACAAACAATGAAAAATGCACTGAAGTTGCTTTAAAAGCCCTCTCTATTTTGCTGGAAAACAAAAGCGAAGAGGAAATAAAACAAATAGCATCAGAGCCTGATAACAGAGGATTCACTCCATTGCACTCTGCTTGCTTCTCCATAAATTACGAGTTGATCAAGTATTTACTTGATAAGAGTAACCTTTCTTTCATTTTATGTAATATATATAATTTTTATTAAATTAATTTCAACAAATAGAGATTGATCCTAATTGTTTGGATGAACTTGGTCAAACTCCTTCAATAATTTTGTGCAGATCTTTTGCAGTACAAGTAATTTTTTGTCGAAGCAAAATTATCTTTTAAATTGAATTTTCTATTAGTTTAATCCTAGTGCAAACCTTGGCAAAGTTGACAGAAAACAGCAAAGAAAGATGATGGATATCCTTCTCTTACTCAAATCCGGAAATGCTGATTTCACAGTGGTTGATAAAAGAGGAAAAAATGCCTTGCTGATTATTTGTTGCACTCCTTTGTAATCACTTTTATTTCATAAAAATATCATTTAATAAAATTAAATTAAAAGAGCTGACGTTGATTTGTGCGAAATTTTGTCTCCTACCCTGGAACAAATTACAATAGAAGACAAAAAAGGTAGAACACCACTGTTGAGGTAAATAAAGAGTAAATTTAATTTGTATGAATGTATATCCTATCTTTTTGTTTACAAGATGTGTTCAAGGTGCCAATTTGGATGTTATTACTTACTTTTTCATGAGAGGAGTCAACATAAACAAGCCCAACAAGTATGTTTGCACTCCTGTGTTGTTGGCCTTGATGTTGGCAGGTACTTATTAATGAAATTTTTAAAAATTCAATGTTAACCATAAATTTAAAAGCTTTCAGATCTTCCAAAAATAAGTCATATTTGTGCCCGTATAAGAAACAAAACTTTAGGAAAGGTATCTTTCAAAAACATTTTTTTGTTCAAATATTACTTTTTTTTTTCTTTAGTTTACTCTCATGTAGTCGGTAGCAAGAAATTGAGCTTCGTCTATCCTATCTGTTGGTATCAGTCCACTTTCCCTGTAATATTTAATTTAAAAATTTCTCAAATTTTATTTTCAAATAAATTTTTTCATGTAAATAGAAAAATAGACCCACAAATTGGGCACCCAACATTATTGCCAATTACGATTCGTTGAAAGAATCCATTCTTTTCTTTTTGGATAATTGTAGTCAAGAGGCCCTTTCTCTGGCTTCATATCAAGGAGTAACACCAATCATGTTGGCTGGTAATTAAAATTTCAATTATTTCCTTGTTTTTTGAAACTGTTTAATTTTTTTCTCATAGCTATGATTGATGACCAAGATTCTGTTATTTTGAACAAGTTTCTTTCAAAGCGAGTGGACTTTCATGGAATCGACATTTTTGGGTGCAATGTAACCAACGATTAAACCTCAATTAAATTGTTCTTTTTTATTTTTTATAAAAAAAAGCTTTGCCATTATGCGACACGTTTTCCATCTTTACTCTGGTTACAGCAATTTAAATCTGAAAGTAAAAATATTATTAAAATTTATTAGTTATATTAATTTTGATCTTTCAATTTTTTGAAAAGATCAAAATTTTGATGACTTTATGTTTGACCAAATAAATGGGCTCCAAGTGCAAAAAGTATTCTTGCAATGTGTCAAAGCAGGATGTGTAAAAATATTATTAAATAAATAAATAAATGATTTTTATTTAATTTTTTTTCAAAGAACCCAAATGTTTTAAACAAAAATTCCCAGAACTCTTTCTTTTCTCTAATACAATCACAACTGGGGATAGAAAACTTTTACAAAATTATCAAAACCTACCCAGAAATCAGAATAGAAGAGATAAATCATAGAGACTATGGTAAAATTTTTAAATAATAAAAAATTTTCGTAAAACAATATTTTGACAAAAATTATCAGATGGAAACACTTTGTTGATGAAGTGTTTTTTGAACAAAACTCGTTCCTACAGAATGCTTGAAACTCTTTGCATAAAACTTTTAGAAGTAATTTTTAGTTTTTAAAAAAAAAAAATTTTTTTTAATTTCAAATTTAGATGGGTGCAGATTTTTCTATCAAAAATAATTATGGAACTTTTCCATTGATTGAAGCTGTCAAAGTAAATAAAAATGATATTTGAAAAAAAAAATCCAATTTATAATCTACTAATTTATTGAAAAAAAAAATTCAATTTAATTTCCAAAGAAAGGAATGTTCCACTTGGTCTACCTTGTTTTAAAAAAATATCCTGAGTTTAATATAAACGAAAAAGACCACACAGATAACACCATAATGGACCATCTCTTCCTCTCCACTCCACTCTCCAAAAAAACCTCTCATGAACAAGAACTCATTCTTTTCAAACTCATCGTAATACTTATTTTAAAATATCACATTTTTTTAAAAACTAAAAAAAAATTTTCAAAAGAAAAATGCAGGATTTGATTTTTCTGCGTCTAAAATAAAGTTTGAAGAAAGTTTTATCAGCCAAATCGATCAATTCAACTTCCCTAATGATTTAGAAGTGGAATGCAAGAATTTGAGTAATTTTGATTTTAATTAATTTTATTTACAACAAAATTTTGTTTCAAAACTATAGGCAAAATCGTTCTTCCAAAGGAAAAAGATTATTTTAATGTAATTTTATTTCATTTTTTTTCTAATATTCTAAATTATGATTTATTTGCATAGGCTCCTATTATTGATAGAAACAATAATGTTGAGAAAAACAGGATAGAAAAATTGAAAGATGTTTTTGAGGAGAAGTGGTTCACTGATCTCTATTCTGAACAAAACAACCCAAACAATGGACTTGTTTGTTACCAAGTAAGAGAAAAAAAAATTTGCTCTTTTTTTTGAAATATCTTTATAAATTTTTTATAGTGTGGAGGATTTGGACACTTGGCCACTCAATGCCCATTTTGAAGTAATCTTATCTTCAAATATTAAATAAATATTGATTTGTTATTTAAAATAAAATATCTTCCAAAATGATTTCAAAAAAGTTTTTAATTTCTCACTTGTTAATAAAGAACGAACCCAACAAAATTATTTAGTCTTGAAATCTTTTCTCCTATCTCCTTTATCATTGTTGGCATAAATTAGATATGGCTATAAATAGATGCAAATTATTGATTTTAGGATTATCAAACCAATATTTCAACTAAATTGCAATTATATGGGTCATATAAATTTCAATTAATTATATTTTTATTACATAAAGGAGATCTTTTTGATAATGTTAATTTGTTGATATTTAATAATGATAATCTATTCATTACCTTTCAGAGTGATTAGCCAAGAATCCAAATTAAATTTCCTCAAATCTCCATTGGCTATAAACACATGCCCTTTTGAAATTGTGCTTCAACATTCCAACAATTGATGGATTATAAGAATTAGAATTATATCATTTTAGCTTTATATTGCTGATAATATAGAAATATACCTCCAAATTTCCTCATATGGATAACACATGAAAGAATCTGAGAGAATGGATAGATAACTGATAGTCCATTCAATATATGAATATATAAAATTCGATTTATTCGAGAAATCTTTTATTGAAAATGGATTTCATTTTTTATTTTTTAATTTTTTTGATTTTCTTATTCTTTTCAACAATTACAAAGGCAGTCACAACTCTTTATTAAAAGATGTTTCAAGAATAAAAATTGAGTTTATTTTTAATTAAAAAGTAATTTATTTACGTGACAAGTAACAGGATCACAATAGCAGCTGTTGCAATCACAACTGCAGTTTTTACATTCACATTTCTTGTCTCCATTGCAACACTTTTTAAAATTAAGTTAAGAAATAATCCATTTTTTTATTTAATTATATTTACCTCTTCAAGACAATCCTTTTGAAAAGTTTAGTTATCAAAAAAAAATTCTACCAAAAAACCTACATAACACTTTCAAAAAGGAAAAAATTTAAAAAAAATTTAAAAGATAGAATTTGTTTTTTACATAACAAAAAGTAGAGTTAAAACATTTTGCACAGTTTTCACTTCTTGTAGGTGTATCTTGCCCATACTTTATCGAAAAATAAAGTAATGAATTTATATAATTATTTATTTTACCATGGCTGAATTGTCACAACAACATTGACAAATATTGGGTCCTAAACACATTTTCGAGCATTCACAAGTAACACATGCTACCATTCCCTCACAACAATCCAATGAATCAACTTCGGAAATGTCTCTAACTTTTGAATTGCATTGTATTTTGGATGACATACCTAATTATCAAACGAATAAAAATTTTATGATATTTTCAATCTCTAATTTACGGTCATATTNTTTTTTATTTTTTATTTTTTATTTTTTATTTTTTATTTTTTATTTTTTATTTTTATTTTTATTTTTATTTTTATTTTATTTTTATTTTTTATTTTTATTTTTATTTTTTATTTTTTATTTTATTTTTTGTTTTTTAATTCACACTTTTTGATAATTATTTTCTATTTTATTTTTTATTTTTTATTTTATTTTTTTATTTTTCAAATTTTATTTTTTATTTTTAGTTTTTTTTTTATTTTAGTTTTATTGTCTAAAATTTATTTTATATTTTATTTATTTTTATTATTATGTTTTTTATTATAGTTTAGAATAATTTTATTTTTATCATTTCATTTTATTTATTTTCATTTTTTTTCATTTTTGTTTTTATTTTTATTTTTATTTTAATTAATTTATTTTCATAACATTTTTTGAACAAAGAAAATACCAACCCAATTACCAAAACTCAATCAAAGTGAAAGGAAAAGAGAAGCTCTCCTACTTCAACAACATGATCAACAATCCAGAGAAATCCAAATATTTCAGGGAGTTTTTAGCTCGTGAGAACAGCGAGCTTTATCTCGATATTTATCAGAAAATTATGGTTTACAAGGGTACGTATTTTGTTTTACCACACAAATTTTTTTTTTTTTAATTAATTAATTTTTTTTTATTAATTTTAGCTGAAACACAAATTACAAGTAAAATTTTTTTTATTTTTTTATTTTGATTATTTAAATCTCTATTTTTTATTTTTATTTTTTATCTTATTTTATTTTTTTAATCAATAAAGATTTTTTTTGATTTTTTTTGATTTTTTTTATATTTTTAAATTTGTATCAGCGAGAGTGGGAATGGCTTTTTTCATAGTTAAAAAATACTTGGAGGAGAATGCAGAAAGTAAGATTGAAGTGTCTCCCCAGATTGTAGTAAGAAAAAAACTTTATTTTGATTTTTTATGACAATAAGATAATTTTTTTATTTTTTTTAATTTTTTTATTTTTATTTTTTTAATTTTTATTTTTATTTTTTCATTTTGTATTTTTTTATTTTTTTATTTTTTTATTTTATTATTTTTTTATTTTTTAAATTTTTTTTAAATTTTTTATTTGATTGCAAGAAAACCATTTTGGAAGTCTACAAAAATGGATCAAACAATATCTTCGATGAGTTAGCAGTGGAAGTTTTCAAAATATTGCGTCTGGACGCCTACATGAGATTCATCCACACTGAGATTTTCGCTAACATGCACAACGAAACTCTTAATTCTAAAAGTACCCTCACAAGGAGCACCTCCATATATCAATTCAACACAAAAGTATGAATAATTTTTTATTTCTTTTAAAATTTTTATGTTTTTTTATGTTTTTTATGTTTTTTATTTTTTTATTTTTTTATTTTTTTATTTTTTTATTTTTTTATTTTTTTATTTTTATATTTTTTTATTTTTATATTTTTTTATTTTGATTTTAAATATTTTGATTTTAAATATCAACAAAATTAATCTTTTTAGATTTGTTTTGATTTAAAATTTATTTTTTATTTTCTTTTTATCCTATCTTCGAGTTTTCGTTATTAATTTTAAATTTTTTTTGGAAAATAGTTGTTGCTCAACCCAGGGAGATCTAAATACTTCAAACAATTCCTAGAATCAGAACACTCTGACGACAACTTCAACTTCTACCATCTCGTCGAAGATTTCAAACTAATCGACAACGAAACAACCTTAAAGGAGAAAGCTGTCGAGATCTATCGCAATTATTGTGATTCTTCGCAGGTCACTTCTCATTCTGTCAACCTCTCTTCTCATGTCATTGAGGAAATCAAAAAGAAAATCGAAAAATCGGAAATTAATCGTGATGTTTTCAATAAGGCCCAGTCCCAAATTTTGAAGTTGATGAATGATCCTTTCATTCGTTTCAGATTTTCTCAAAATTTTTATAATATGTTAAATGAAGAAGAAAAGTCTCAATTAAACTAGAACTTTTTTATTTTTAATAAGAAAAAGTTTTTTTATCTTCAAAATAATCTACAACTCAAATCTTTATTGTGTGCGAAAACAATACCAAATGGACTGTTGGGAGGATGTGAAACAGAAGCCATTTGAATAATGAGGTGAAGAATGGGTTTTGGAAAGATGTACTTGGGGAGAGATAGACAGAGGAAAGATTTGATAGCCAAAATAGACTGAAAAATATTTTCTTGGAAAAGAGAAGGAAACCATTTGTGTCTCGCAGGTTTCCACAACTTTCCTGTCGGATACATTTTTTTTAAATTCAAAAAAAAAAAAAAACATTAAAATTTTACCATTCTTATGTTCTTCGAACAAATCCTTTGTATTTTGTTCAAAGTTGTTGTATTGGTTAATCACTGGGTATTGTTGCTGAGACAAAATCACAACAAAGTGGCTTTCGGTGAAAACTTTGAAAACTTGGCTTGTGATTTCGTACGCTGTGTCATTTTTTGTAAATAAAGACAATTTGGCATTGTTGTCAAATAAATATTTCAATATTTCTGCTTTTATTATTTTTTTAGGTATCAAATAATTTGTGAGAACCGTCCTGTTCTGTTACAAAGAAATAAAGATTTTGAAAAAAAAAAAAAAATTTTAAAAATATAACAGGATTAATATCAGTTTTTTTTTCGACAAAAAATTGAAACATTTTGAGTGTAGCATTTTCGTTTAAAGCGAGGTAACTTAAGGGGTTGTTCCCCGAGAAGTCAACGAAATTAATATCTTCAATACATTTTAAAATAAAATGAATAAATAAAAAGAAATAAAAAATAAAAATAAAATATTAATAAATGAAAAATAAAAAATAAAAAATTGAAGTAAAAACCTGATTTTTGTTCTAATAAATATTCCATCATTTCAATACTTGGATTTATATTTTCACAAGCTTTATGGATGCTCAATCTAGTAATGGGAGAGTATTTATTCAAATATTTTATCACTTCCATATTCAAAGAATCATTCTCGAGGGCGTAGTCTATTGGGCAGAGTCCGGCTTTGTTAGAATCAAAATTAGATTTCATTTCAATGAGATATTTTATTGTTTCAAAAGTTTTTGTTTCTTAAATTCAATTGAAATAAATTTTTAGTTTATTAAAAAAAATTAAAAAAAATCATTTTTTTTATACGTTTTGTATTGTTTTTTGCTTCACAAGCATAGTGTAGAGGAGTAAAATTCAAATTTTCTTTTTTGTTAACTTCGCATTTGTTTTCCACCAAAAACTTTATGACTTCCAAATCACTATTTTTGATGCATGCAATGTGCAGAGGTGTTTTGCCCGAATTTTCTAATAATTAAAAAGTTGATCTGAATATAAAATATTTCAGTTGAATTTAAAAATATGATGTATATCTCAACTATTGTGATAAATCATCATTTTATATGTTGATTAATAATGATCCTATCATTCTTACAAACAAATTTCCAAGTATATTGTTTCGCAAATGCATTTAATAATCCTTAATTATTTTATACTGAATTACCTTTTATGTTGGATAAATCCTTAGTTGTGTCAATTTTGATTCTCAAAGAAGTTTCATTCCCAAAAGATGTATGAGTTTCAATTTTATTATATGTTTGAGTATAAGTTTCCATTGATCTTATGATCTTTAATGCTTTTTCGATGTCAATCATTTTTTTTTTACGTGATATTTTTTTTTGCATATAAGATCTATTTATATCAGATCATTTAAAGTATAATGCTCAAAATCATAATTAGTGTATAATTGAAATCACTTTATAATGCATTCAAATTGATTTTACAAAAAAATTTTTTGGGGATGTTATGAGATTTATAAAAAGTTGAAAAAGTTCTTTCAGTTCCGTTGCCTTTTAAATTTATTCCCCAGATTTTCTTTCTGCCACATCTTTTTTTTCAATCCAATCAAAAAATAGATGGAAGAAAGATCAAAAATTCGGTGAAGCAAGGGCTTGGGAATCCTCAAACGTTTATTGCCATTTGCAAGAAAAACGTGGAGAGAAACCATAAAAACATAAATTTTTGACTTGAACTCATTCTCAAAAAGAAAATGTTTGTTGACATTCCAACAAGGACCAAGCGAAATTCTGTTGTTGATCTCCAAATAAAATTGCGCTTCTTTTATCTCAGTGTTAGTGTCCTTACAGTCATTACCAAGAACTCGAGAGAGAGAATGATTTTCTTGGAGAGACTCACAAAGATAAGGGATCAACTGAAGGATTCTATTTAATTTGAGTGTTTGGAGGGTCGTATTGGACTTCAAAAAATTCAAACAGTTCTCAATGTCTTTTTTGGGAACAATCTCTCTATAAATGAAATTAAAATGTGTAAGAAACTGGTTATTCTTCAAAGAATCAAATATGTTCATTATTATTTCAGGATTGAAATTGTTGTCAATAGAAAGTTTTTCCAGTTTTTTGTGGGTCAGTAAGTAAGAGATGAGCTGCCCGAAACTTACCTTGTCAAAATTGTTTATCTTCAAACTCAAATTTCTGAGGGACTCATTATTTTCTAGCCCTTCCTTTATTAAGTTTAATTTTTGGGTACTTGTTTTATAGCTACATCTCAGAAAACTATTCAAAATGACAAAATGATAAAAAATTATTGAAAAAAATTATTAAATTTACAGTTTTCGGATCGACTTATTGGAAGACAAAAATAAATTCATTTCATTATTTTCCAAAAGATAGAGTTTATTGTAAGAGAGATCTAGAGAAGTGATTCCATTATAATGTCTTAAAGAAGTCAATAGATTGGACAAGTACGGTTTCTCAAGTTTTAAAGATTTTATGTTGATTTTCTTGATATTTTTGTTTGAGTCCAAGATTTCGGCTAAATCGTTTTTAATCTTTTTGCTAAATACACTCCCTTTAATTGTTATTGAGCTCAAGTTTTTGTATTGTTTGAATGCTTTGATGATAGGCCCAAAGTCTACCTTTTGGTAAGGGGTTATTGTTGTGGATATATAAAAAATTTTAAAAAATTTTCCTGAAACCTTCATTTGTTCATGACAGGAGAAACAAATCCCGAATGATGTAATTGAAGGATGATTTGAGAGAACATCAGAAATTTCTTCGGAAAGATTTTTATCAATATCAAAGTCGGTTAACATCAATTTAGTTATGTGAGTATTATATTTGATCCCCTCTTTCATAATGTTTCTTAAGATCTCCAAGTATTCAATCTTATCTTTGATCTCATCACAAAAAATGTATTTCTGAGAGAGATGGAATTCCAATTTTTGAATCACTGTGTTTGTTTTGATTATTTCAATGAATCTCTCCCAATCACCTGTTAAAAAAATGAAAATTAATTTTTGTGAGAATTTAATGTAAATCATTTGTGATCTGAATCAATCATTTTCGATATAAATTTGAATTTTTAATATCTTTTCATATATCCAGACAAGAGTCTATGTTGATTCATGGGATCAATAATTTTTTAAAAAAAAATTCAAAACCTTTGCTAAATTTTACATCAATTAATAATGAAAGTGATTTGAGCATTTTTGTCTTTTGGAGATAATCCAATAGATAAGGGAAGGAAAGATTCTTTGGCATATTAAAGACCATTTCCTTCACAGAATCCATCTCTTTCAATCTCTCGAAAAATTCTTTCAATTGATCTTTTTGTTTGATATCTTTTGGTAAATCAGATAACACTATCTTTCCCTTTTTTATTTGTTCAATCGATTTTTCTATATCTTTCTTCAAACTTTCCTCCTAAAAATTGAGGGATACTTTATAAATCAATTATATAGAATTTTGAATACCATAAACTTCTGAAATTCCATCTGAATTTGCAAATGGTCCATTTTTTTTTTTTTTATTTGAATAAATTTTCCTTTTCATTTCTTTCAATATTCTTTTTTAACATTTCAACTTTGCTTCATCTAAAGAGATGAATCGGAGATTCAATAAATTTTTTTTTTAAAAATATTTTTCCACATCTTGTTGAGATGCAAATTCTTAGTTGTATATTGTTCGAAAAGTCAACAAAGTGTTGCTTTGGAAATTCATGTTGAATATTTAACTGAGAATTATATAAAACTTTAATTATATTTCTCGTGATTTTCATAGTTGACAACAAGTTGGTTGGTATGAGGAATATTCATTTCTACATCATCATTTACATCAAGAGGTTGAGCAAAAGGATCGAAATCCTTTTCGCTGCTCCCCTCAGAATCATCACGGGTACGCTCCTGAGCCTCCTTAGAAAGGGCCTCCCAATTAAAAGAAAAAAGATAAATAAACTCAACTAGAACAATGAAACCCAACCCACACAAAAGAGCCCACCAAAAGCCAAAAACCCCTTTCTTCAAAACAAAGCCAAAAACTAAGCCCAATGGAAATCCAATCTAAAAAAAAAATTGTTAAAAAATCAATTTAAAAAAAATGATTTAAAAAATTTATTGAGTCACTCTAAATTTAAGAGTGACTTTAATATTTTTTTTCAATATAATATTAAAAAAAAAGTCACCATCCAAAAACCAAAAAATCCAATGATTGTGCCTGCGTATGGACGACCAACACCTCTCAAAATACCAGATAGAGTAGCATTGAACCCATCGAAGAACTAAAAAAAAAAAAGGTAAACTAAAAAATTTTTTAAACAAATTTAGAAAAAAACGTTACAGTGACTAGACACATAATTAACAATAATTTAGAAGCAAGGTGGATGATTTCATTTTCTTTGGTAAAAATAAGACCAATGTACTTTCTAGTGGTGGACACCAAGGTGATGTTGATCAACATGCAGGAGACGGTGAGAAAGGTACCGATGTATGCAACTTTCTTAGCAATAGATGGGTTTCCATTTCCGAGGTAGGTACCGACTCTCGTACTAAAAAAGGTTTGTAAACATTTCCAAAAAGATAATAATATATTTTTGTTGTAATATTTCATAGAAAAAATTTACCTTGTTCCTCTAGAAAATCCCCATGGAAACATGTACAAAATTATTAATATGTTAAAAGCAATGGTGTGAGCGGAAATGACGACATCTATATCAACAATAAACAAGATTGAAAAAAAAAAATTTTAGTAGAAGGCTACCTCCAAATTTTCCTGTCATAAGAGTCATTACTTCGAATCCACCTACTTCGAATGTTGCCATTAATGCTGCAGGCAAAGCGAATTTGAGATAGGCCCACAAGTTTTTGCCGTTGAATGCCTCCATCGTCCATCCGTTCCAATGTGGCTTGTAGAGATCTGTGTAATATATGTATATTGATATTGTTCCCAACAAAATTATGTTGCTCGATCTATAAATAAATCATTAGGAAATTTTATAAAACTAAATAACATATTGCGATTAAAATCTTTTAACGCAAATAATTTCGTTATGAGAATGCGAAAATTTAATTGATAAATATAATTTAATTTTTCGCTGATAAATTAATTTATTTTTTAACGTATTTTGAAAATAATGGCTATAATATAGTTAAAGACAATGAAAGAAATATTTTTTTTACGCAGTTGCAAGAGGAGCACCAGAAAAACCCAACCCAATTCCATAAATATATAACCAATTGAAAAATATATTAACTATTACACCCACAAATGAGACTAAATAATGTTTTTTTCAAGATTAAATTATCAAAAATGAATTTTCAGATGAATGAATCTTAAATTATCTCAATTATCAAAGGAATTATTATAAATTTGATTGAAAGGTGAAAAAGTTTATCTTTTTTACCCACAATCCCCGGTTTAACCAATTGTTGATTTTCACAATAATTCTTGAGGACGGAAAACAGGGAGAATGGAACTAGTTCAGAATAAAATGAATTTTTAGTTAGTAAATGAGAAAAATATTTTGTATACTTAATCCAGGCAACAATAATTTATTATATTGTGCGAATAATGGCAATAATGGATCATTATGTGGAACCCATAGTCTAATTATGCGATCTCCAAACCACCATAAAATGCCCACAGGAATGCAAGAGATGACTGAACACAAAATACTTGTTTGAAGAACGATTCCTATCATTTTATTATTCTTTGCACCTATAGCTTGTGGAATTAAACTATCCATTCCAAATTGTAAACCAACAGATAAGAACATTGTTACCCATGAATATGAGGTGGCAAGAGATGATGCAGCCATCTCTGCCTTTCCCAAATGTCCGACAAATATAACGGAGGTGGTTCAATTTAATCAATTAATTTAAAAACTTTAAATTTGTTTTAAAAAAAAAATCTACATCATCAGAAATGACAGCACATTCGATAAGATGATCCCTGAAGCCATGAATGATATTTGTTTAGATTCTGAAAAAAATAACGATCTCTTAAATACATCCCATTTATTTTCCAATTGTGTATTTTCTTCTCTCATTTCATCCGAAAGTCCCAAGTTTTCCATTATGTATAATTGAAAAAAGAAGAATTTTATAATGCTCCAAAATATATCCCAATGTTTTTTTTATTTTTTTTAAATATAATTTTTCTTTATTTTTTTTTTTCACTTTTTTCTTACAGTGAAAATTTATTTCAAAAATTCCTTCCAATTAAACTCCACTCAAATTCAAATAATCATTTTGATGTTTATTTGGTCTATAAATCAATTTGAACAAAATTTTTTATGTTTTCGGGAGTTTATAGGAAAAGATTAAACAACTATTAATTTTTTATTAAAATTTATTTTTGGATTGTTGAAAAATTAAAAAATAGTTCATTTCGAAGAATGATATTCTCCTATCACATTTTATTTGAAATAAATAATTTCTTTTTTTTTTAAAAAGAATTTCTTTGAATAAATATTTCTTTTAATTTTTGTTAACAATGCTGTTTTTCAAAAAATGGCTGTTGAATTTAGAGAAATTGAGTTTCAGATTGTTTTTCTCAAAGTGAGCGTGGAAAGAAAATTTGGAAAGAGCTCTGTAAGTTTCCAAAAAGGAAACAGTGAGATCAGTGAAGCAAAGATGGCTGACGGAATTATTAAAAAACTTATGAGTGATCAAGGAAACTCTACAATCAATTTTTTTGAGATCATCATAGGTAAAACTGGTTTCAATTTTTTGTGGGAGGATTACATGAGCAGGTCCCATAGAAATGGTTTCATAAATGACCAGCTTTTCGATGTTGGGAGGTAAGTGTTCTTTTATAAACATTTGTTTATTATGCCATTCTTTTTTGAGTACACCAATATGAACCTCCTTGACAGTGGTGAACAATTTTAAACTGTCCAAATTCTTGGAATTGAAGCAATTAACGTGAAGGACATCCAAACAAGGAAAGCGTTCAGAGAGGAGTTTTAAGGTGTCACAATTAGGGGGGCAATCTAAGTTCCAGTTAAAAATATCGAGGTTTTTGATGTTTTTTTGATCAGATTTCATTTTTTGGAGGAATGGAAGAATACTTTGGTTAGAACCAAAACTTAATGTGTGCAAAATTTGGTTGGAAAACAAGCCATTAATGATTGGTTGTGGCAACTTGATGCCTATACAAGACAATTCCCTTAAATTTTTGAAAGCAAAGAGAATGGGTAACGACTTTTGTATTTGAGTGCAAAAATTCATCTTCAGCACAGTGATATTTTTACAATTTATATATGGTTTCAAAGTGTCATCAGTCAAACCTTCTCCATTATTGATGTTCATAACTCTCTACAAAAAAAATTGTTTCAAATTTTTGTCAGTAATAAAAAAAATTTTTTTTTTTTTTTTGAACCAAATCTTCTCCAGCTAAGTGTCCAATCTTCAAAAATTGTTGTCTTGAGAAATATGTAGTAAGATCAATATCAGCAAAAGTATACTTGTGGAAAATAATTCTCTTCCAAAGTTTGCAAACACCAATCAACCCCAACATCTGATCCACAGTAAAATAGTTTTTGAAAATTTGAGAGCTAATGGTGATTGGGAGCTTTTTCCAATAGTCTTCGTTCTTTGCTGGTTCTATCTTCTTGTCTATTCTCTTCATTTTTTCCTCCATCATGTCCAAGATCTTTTCGTCTTCACACCACAAGTTGATATCTACTGCTGTCTCATCTTCATTGTATCTTGTGTACAAAATCAGATCTTTTTCATTATCTAATGAGAATGAATTGGTAAGTTCATTATATCCAAATGTTGATTAATTTATAAATATAATTTTGAATTAATTATATGATGATTTATAATTCTCAAAAAAAAAATTCAATTTCTTTTACCCTCTAATTTGATATTGATGCTGAATGTATTATCAAAGATATATTCCGCGATATTCTTCTGCACTTTGAAGGTATCCTCTTTATTTCCTAGTGCATATTTCATCCTATTCTCATCATGGAAACATCTCAGCGCAATGGGGCCAGTGAGATGAAAGGTCCTCACCTTTAATTTATACAGCTGATTTTCGAATTTATTGTAATTGGATGTATAGGGATAATGGATGTATCCAGAAGAAGATTTGGAGGTTAGAAAGAAATAACAATACATCTTCAAATCTGTGTTATCAGATGATGGATATTTATCGTTCTTCAAATAGTGGGGAAGATCATCCAATTCTGAAAGATATTTGACGGGAATATTATCTTTCCTCTTTTCAGATCTCATTTTTATTCTCTTCAATCTCTCCTGCTCCCTCATCTCTTCCCTCTTCTTCAAATACTCTTTTACATTGTTGACAATCTCTGTTTGTTTGGTTGTGTTCTCCTGTTTCTTGCATCTCAGCTTGTGTTTTTCCATCCCTTGTTTGGGTATCTCCCTCTCACAAGTATCACATTTGATCTTTTCCATATCTTTTTCGATTTTTTTTTTTTTTTTTTTAGAGAAAAGCTTGGTTTGTTCTTTTCCAAATTATCATTCTTAATTTGCTTCAATTTTGTGAAATAATAACAATTAGAGTATTAATTTTCATATTCATTGCATTATAGAGGAGAATATTTGAAGAATATCTGAATGGACCATTGCTAATTAAACCCAAAATTATAAAATATTTTTAAAAAATGGCCATGCATTCATCGTCAAAAAAAAAATCAAAGAGTATTCCTTTTCTCTGGCCATTTCTGATCAGAGTATAAGATTTCTCTAAGATCCCAAAAAAATATGATGAATGCTTGGACAATTTCATTTTTTATTTTATAATTTTGAAAGATGATATTTTTTTCTTATAATATTTCAAATTTACTAATTTCATATTTGTTTCGCATAGAGTAATAGGAAACCACTGATGCAAAAAGTACACTTAACGAGGATTGGAGTTTTTATCCTTAATAAAAATTTGAAAATGGTATATTTTACAAATTTGACAAAAAAATATAAAGAAAATGAGAATTTCAGTTATTTTATTTTTTATAATATTCTTTCAATATACCTTACAAGCAGCACAATGGGAAAAAGAAAACACCAAAACAGTAAGTATCAAAATATTCAAATATTTCCCAAAACAGATGAATCTTATTTTTCATAGATTCCTCCAAATAGGTAAAAGCAAAATGATTAGATTTTTGCATAAAATGTAATAAAATTTTGGATAGAATGGATTTTACATTGAACTATATTAATGATGGGGTAAAAAATTTCAAAGAAATTTCCCTTTAAAATAAATTTTTTGTTTGATAGCAATGGGCTATGTTTGGTGGGGTTGATAGTAAAAACATTTATTATAGATCTTTTTTAAACATCATAAAACCTATTTTATTGCATTGATAAAGATTCCATCGTGAGAAATGATTTGTGGATATATAACAAGAACAACAAAGATTGGAAATTGGCAGAAACCAAGGGAAATGCGTAAAATTTTTTATATTGCTTGGAAAGTGTTCTTATAATCAAGATATCTTCTTAAATTATAATGGATCCATTAAAGATAAATGAAATCTTCCAAAGATATGACATCTATTTGTTATAATTGGATGAAAAACTTGAATAATTATAATACTTACCCGAAATATAGAAATAATTGTTAAAGAAAATAAAAATTGTTTATAAACCCAAATAAATCCATACAATAATGGATGATATAAAAGATATCGAATTCTCAAAATCATAAATAGAATGAATTATCAAAATCTTTCATAGCGAGGGCTGTTAATTTCAATATTTTATCAATAAAATAAATTTCATGTCAATACAAAACTTTTTACAAAAGTAATATAATATGCTTTTTTTTTTTTACAAGACCTCTGGGTGTCGTAGATCAGTCCTCATGTCTCAAACAATTCGGAAACAAAAATGATAGTTTGTTTCTCTTTGGAGGATCCCTCGATTCGGGATTCGCAAACTTGACCAACCAATTTTCTTCCTTTTCTCCAAATGGAGCTTATTGGGTAGACATTTCGGGTATTATTTTCCTTTTTTGTTAACTTTTTAGTTTTTTTTTTATTATTTTTTATTTTTTATTTTTTATTTTTCATTTTTTTTCATTTTTTTTTATTTTTTTTATTTTTTATTTTTTATTTTAAAGGTGACACAGGCAGACCTACTGCTAGATACGCACACAGTGCCGTGTGTTCAGAAGAATCCATGATCATATTTGGGGGGAAAACTAGCACTGACACAACCGCTGACACATACATCTTCTACTTCAAATCTAACGAATGGTAAATAATTTTTTTAAAAAAGTAAACAACTAAAAGTAATTAGTAGTTATTTTTGAATTGTTATTTTTTTTTATTAAAATTAATTTTATAAAATAATATTCATTTTTTTCATTTTTTTTTTTAAAAGGAGAAAAACCAATGTAGTTCCTCACCCTTCACCACGTATGTGGACATCAGCAGAGCTGATAGGAGAGGAGATGTTCTTGTTCGGAGGTTATTTGCCAACTGGTAATTCCACTAATGAGCTTTGGAAACTCAACACTGTAAATCATAGATGGTCTTTGGTCAGGCCTACTACCAACAAACCTGCTCCTAGAAGTGGTCATGCTTCTTTTGTTTATCAAGGTAATTAAATTTAGGAACAAGTTAAATAATCCTTGAGTTTTTTATTATTTTTTATTAATTTATTTTGAATGGGAAATGCAATTTTAATATTTTTTATTGAAAATTTGAAAAGATTAATAAAAAAAAAAAATAAAAAAATCTTTTTAATAATTTAGACAACCTTTACATTTGGGGAGGTGAAGGAAATGAAAAGCTTTTTAGTGATTTGTGGGTTTATAATGTCAAAAGTAACACTTGGTAAAGAATCTTTTTTAAGATTATTTTATATATCATTTCTTCTGTTTTATTTCAGGAACGTTGTTTCTCAAACTGGCAATCCTAGTCCTTTGGTTGGTGCTAAAATAGCTACTGGTGAAGGGGTTTCTTTGCTATTTGGTGGATCCACTGTTAAGACATTTCCTAGAGTTGTTCAGAATAGCACATATGCTGTTCATTTTTAAAATTAAAACAAAAGAAATTTTATTTTAGACTTAATCTTGGAAATTATATTTTTAAAAAAGATTTAATATTTTAAAGATTGCTCATTTGAGAAATTGATCTCAGCTTTGAAATAAGCTTGTTAGATATTTCTTTCATTGAGTTTTCCGAGAAATAAGCGTCATTGTAAGCGAACGAGAAGTTCCAACCAGATTCATTAACATTGTCCCCATCTAATGTTCCTACAACGAGCAACATCATTACGTTTAAAGGGTTTTTGTAAGAATTTTCAAAGTATCCAGCCTCTATCAATAACATTTTTATATTAGTTAATTAATTAATTTTTATTGTAATTAATTTGTAATTTACCAGTGGATGAATGGAGCTTTTTTCGAAAAGGGTTGAGGGAGTTTTGTTGAAAACAAGAAAATTAAATTCAATAAAGTTCCACTTTTCTGAGTAAGGAAGAATTTTTTTAAAATATGATGGGTTGTAGCAAAGAAAAGGAGGGGAGATATAGTGTTTAATCTCTGAAAAATCTCTTTTCGTTGATTTCAAATTTTCTTCCATACTTTTTTCTCTGTCGAAATTAAACAAAACAAAGTTTTGAGAAGCTAAAAAACCGATCATGTTGGATGTATCTAAAATCTTGACTTCTATACTGTTGTTGTTTTCAGAAGATAAAGGAGATGTTCTTTCTATTGTTGACTACAATAGAAATGAATCCTTGTTTTTGGGTTTTTGGAGGTTCACAAATACTTATAAGAGTATAAATCAAAAGGTGATAGAGTTTCTGTAGTTTGGAAATTTTAAATTGATTTTATGAGAAATCAAAAAAGTTTTACAATTTTAAATTTTTGTTCACATAAAACTCTCAGTTTTTCCATCATCAATGGGGATACATTCACTTCAAACAGCTATTGTTTAAATTAAAGTTTAAAAAATTGATTCAAACATAAGAATTTCTATCTAATCTAACTTTAGCTTTTCCAAAAGGTAGTGAAGTGCCTCCAAAGGGTTTTAAAAAAAAGGTCAAATTTCTTTTTCTTTTACTTGTTCCCAAAATATGACATTCCCCTTTATCTTAGCCTCATACTCTTTGCATAAATCATATTCTTTGATTAGATCTGATCTAGAAGAATTAAATTTTAAATTGGATAATTTTGTTAAATGATTTTTTTTTACTTTTTAGTGTTATTTTTCAATGAGATATATTTTTTGAAAATACTTCTGCCATATTCTGCATATTCTTCTATGGTACAAATACTTTTCTCTTCTCTTTATAAATTTTTTTTTTAATAAAAAATTCTTTCTAGAAAAATATTATTTTTACCTGCTGTCTATTACTTGGTTTGAAGAGAGGAGTTGGTAATATTGAGAAAGAATCCTGTAAAAGAGATTGTTAGAGTAACCATCTGTCACGAAATGATGAACCACCCACACCATGTATTTTCCCAACAAAAATTTCTCACCTTCCTCATTTGAAATAAACATCCTAAAGAGAAAATGTTTAGACAAAACTTTTCCTTCAAATTCTTGCATATCTCTCATTATTTCGTTTGAAAAGACTATCAATCGGTTTTTTATTTTTTGTTCGGTATCTTCTTTACTGTCGAATACCATGTCGATTCTTTTTATCATTTGTTTTTTCATCGTTTGGTTTTCTCCTATGATTATCTTGTATTCTTCTCCAATCTTTATCATCATTTCTCTCAAACATTTTTGTCTGTATGTTGGTTGAATGGATTTTAATAATATTTTTTATTGTTTTCTTGATTACCTTTCTATTATCAATTCTATTGATTTTTGGAGGATATCCAGATCAAATGTCTTTTTTCAATTTGAATATTGAGGATACTTTATACGGAGAATTCTTAACTTCCACAAGTAGTTCAAAAATATGAGATGGGAAAAATAATTTTTTATTATCTTTGCTTTCCATCAAATTTGATTTCAATTTTTTTTATTTTGCATCATTTAATTAAACAACTTCAAATTTATAAATCATCCAAAATTATAAACTCATTTTCTTCCTCAAAACTTAGATCATCCTTGTCATTTGTACCAGCATAGAAAGATTTCTTGGCTTCTTTGATAAGAAACTCCTTAGTTTTGTTTCCCGTTTCGTTGGCAAGTTCGTACAGCTTGGAGTTTACATCCTTCAAAAGAGTGTAAGGAACGCCAGACTCGACCATTTCTCCCTTTTCCATGATCATTATTAAATCATTGTCAATGATAGTGTTCAATCTATTTTTTAAGAAAGTTAAAACAACAAAATAGAGAAAAAAAAATTATAATTTTAAAAAATGAAAATAAAAATAAATAAACAAATAAAGTATCTACCTGTGAGCAATGGTCACTATTGTACAATCAACAAAATATTTTCTTATTACTCTTTGGATGAGTTGATCCGTCTTTGTGTCAACATTTGCAGTGGCTTGAAAAATGTTAGAAAAAAATTTAAAAAAAAAAAAAAAAGATGAAAATGTAAATTAACCTTCGTCAAGAAATAGGATTTTGGATTTTTTTAGAATAGATCTTGCAATACAAAGTAATTGTCGCTGGCCCACTGAAAAATTGTTTCCATTATCAGTTACAATGCTGAGAAGCTTGTTCTCGAGATTTTGGATAGTCGGAGCCATTTCTACTTTCTCCAAACTCTCCCAAATTTGTGTGTCTTTGTATTCATCGAAAGGATCCAAATTACTTCTGATCTAAAGTTAAATTGAATAAATAAAATAGAAAAAATTTAAATAAAAGCTTTTACAGTCCCAGAAAATAAAATAGGTTCCTGAGGTATGATAGACAAGTTCGAGCGAAGCTTTTTTTTTTTTTATTTTTTTTTTATAAGAATAACAAAATATTTAATTAACAAATTTAGAGTTTGAAAAATTTATATTTAGTTTTACATCAAAAAGATCCATTTGAGAAATGTCAATTCCGTCTATTTTTATTGTACCTTTCTCAAGCTCTAATAATCTAAAGATGACAGAAATTATTGTAGATTTACCTGGTAAAAATTGAGTTTTATAAAAAATTTTTGAAAAAGTTTAAAAAATATTTACCAGCCCCAGTTCTTCCTGCTATTCCAATTTTTTGGTTAGAATTTATTTTGAAGTTCAAGTCTTTAAGAACTTGAGGAGTGTAAGAGTTGTATCTCGCCCACACCCCAGAAAACTCAATTTCTCCTTTAACAGGCCATTCCTTTTCTGGTTTTATTGTCCCTTTTTCTTTTTCTGAAGGGACATTTCGTAAATAGTACATAAGTCTATCTATTGATGTCTAAAAATATTATTTTTTTCAATTAAAAATAGAAATTTTTTTTTACCAAATTCATTTCAGTTTCAACCAATTTTTTGACAAACCAATTTGAAAATCTAAATAAATTAGTTGAATTAAACATTAAAGTAGTTTTGTTTATTACGAGATCATAGATATGGAATACGAGATCGCCAAACCCGCCTTGGACGAGAAAGATTCCAAGTTAGCACTCATTAAACAAACAAATAAAATTGTGAATCCAGTGACAATGATCAGCCTTTAAATTAAAAAATTTTTATTTGAAAAAAAAATTGCTCTTAAAAATATTTCATTTACTTCATGTTCAACCAACTTTATTTACGAGAAAAAAACATTTAATTGAAAAAATGGTTAACCTTTTTTTTGTTTTTACCTTCCAAGTATCCACACTGTATAATTTGCGCGTGTGTAGTTGTCTATTAACTTCTGACTTTCGTTCATGAAAATATTTTCGACACCAAATGTTTTAATGGAAAGAAGTCCTACAATAATTAAAAAAATAAAAATTTATAATAAATCCTTCAAATGGGGGGTTAAAAAATTTTTTAAAAAAGTTTTTTACCCATCAGTGATTGTTGAAATAGTGAGATGATGGGAGATCTCCTTGTGGATTCTTCTACTTTGGCTTGTTTGATTGATTTCCTGAAAAAGACGATTAGTGCAACATAGAGAAGAAATATGACCGAGAGAGGAACGAGGAACCAAACATAAGAGATGGAAATAACAACGTACATTCCAACAAGCAAAATAGCAACTACGACAGAATGTATCAGAGTCATTGGAAACTAAAAAACAAAAATTGTTAATTTATTTATTTTAATTTTTAATTTATCCAGTTAATTTTTAAATTTATTTTAGTCATTTTTTTTTTACGTTTGAATCTATATTGTCTTGATCTTTGGCGAATCTGTTTAAAATTCTTCCTGTGGGGTTAGAGTGAAAGAAATGAGAAGTTGCTCTAAGGACAGTTTGGAACACTTTGTTATGAAGCGTAGAAGAGCCTAAAAAATAAAAAATAAAAATATTTAAAAATAAAAATAAAAAATAAAAAAAATTACTTTTTACGCTCCAAAAAGAATAAATAATAAACCCGATGATAAATAATAAAATATTAGAACAAAACAAAATGATATAGATGTAATTGTACTGAACCTTGGTTAGCTTGCTGTATTTGTTTTGAAACCAGTAAGTAATCCAGAGGTCAGAAGAGAATCTTAATGCTTCTTTCAAAACAAAGATGGCAAGGAAGATAGCAAATACTAAGGGAGCCCAAAGGGAGAGGTATTTCAAGAAAGTCCATGAAGTGGTTGTAGATTCTTCAATTACTATGATGTTTTGATCGAAGGAGGGTTCTTTTTCGAAAGGTTTGGATGACTGTTCGTTCGGTTGTTCCAATTCCTCTTTGTTCTTTACTGAAATACTGTTGTCTGATGGAGATTTTTTGGACTTTTGTGTTTGATTCTCTTCTAAATCAATAAATAATTGAATTAAATATTGAAAAAAAAATTAGAAAATTTTTTTTTTATTACTCTCTTGCATACAATTCTTTATTAAATCACTAAATCCGCTGTTATTGTCTATCCCTTTTTGAAATTCTCCTTGGTATTCAACTCTTCCTTGTTGCAAAAACAAAATTTGATCGCAGTGTTGAGTGTACTGGAGTTGGTGGGTTACGAGTATGATGATTTTGTCGGATAAGTATTTGTTAATACAACTTTCAAAAATTCTCTTCCCTACTATGGTATCTACAGCACTTTTATTTTTTTTAAAAAAAAGTTAAAGTATTGTTCAAATAAAAAATATAAATTTTTTTACCTTAATACATCATCAAGAAGATAGATATTTTTGTTTGAATAAATTGCCCTTGCGAGGCTAATTCTCTGTTTTTGTCCACCACTCAGATTTACTCCTTTCTCTCCGATGTAAGTTAAGTCATAGTTTTTCATTTCTTTCAGATCTGTTTTGAGTTGGCAAACTTTGATGATTTTGTCATACTTTTCTTTTTCGTATGGTGAACCGAATAAAATGTTTTCTCTGATGGTATCATTCAATATCCAAGCTTGTTGGGGAACATCTGTTTATTTATTTTTTTGAAAAAATTAATCAAAAAAGACAACATACAATTGAAAATAATTATTTTAAAATAATTTTTTTTAAAGAAATAAAAAGAATACATGCAATAGACCCATTTATATCAATATTTCCGCACTCTTTATCTACACCTCCTATTATTCCTTGAAGTAAACTACTCTTTCCACTACCTATTGGACCGACTATCATTGTGATGGAAGGATTGTATATGTTTAAGGAAATATCGTGTAATTTGAAGATGTCACTTCCACTTTGGGAGTGGGAGCTTGTATATGCAAATGTGGTGTTTTCCAGTTTTAGATAAGGTGATTTTGTATTTTCGCGTTGAAATAGTACTTCCATTTCTTTCTTCATTAAGAAGTTTTGGACTCGTGAAAAACAAATTCCAGCTAATAATTTTGTTTATTTAAATAAAAACAAAAATTACATTTTTAGAAATATTAAACCTTTAGAAAAAATGGAAAGAGTGCTGGCATTTGTTAACAAAGGAAATAAACAGCAATAATAAAGTGAAAATGCAGTAAATATAGTTGAACCTGTAACGTTATTTGATCTGTTGGCGAACATCAATACACTCACAAAAACTGCCAGTGCAATTCCATTTAACTATTCAAATAATTTTGAAATAAACTAAATTTAGGTATAAAAAAATTACTGCACAAACAAAACTTAAGCCATTGAAAATGAACGACTTTAAGATCTCCTTCTCTTCACATTTTCTTACTTTGAATACTTCTCTAGAAAATGAGCTCTGACATAAAATGGTTTAAAACAAATTAATCAATTCGAATTTAAATATTTCGAACCTCCCACGCATAAAACTTTCAACTAATTTTAAATATTAATTCTCGAAATAAATTATTTACCTTTACAAGTTGGATCCCTAAAATTATTTCTTTAAAAAAATATTATTTTTTATCAGTTTTAATATTTCTTTTACCATTCATAAATTGAATTCTTTTGTCAGTAAAACCGAATGCTCTTTTTTGGTAAATGGAACTTCTTATTGCAAAATACATCATAAGAGCCTGGCCTTTTAAAATGTGATATAAACAAAAGAGATCCAAAATTTTATAACTTACAAACTATTATGGCACCAACACCAGGAAGCACTGATAGGCCAATTTCAAACCCAATCAAAACCAAAGCAGGTATCAAAACAAAAAATGGGTGCCTAGTAACGAATTAATGATCATTATTCTTAAATTGAATTTCTCTTTTAATTTTTTACCAAATATAATGAAAATCTGCAAAGTACTTTAATATGTTATCATTTATTTTGTTAATAAATAAAAATCAGATTTTTTTTTTACAGAGTTGATTGTATCCACATCATTTGTTACTGTTTTATTTTATAAAAATATAATCCCGCAACTTTAAAATTTTTTGGAAATTTGATTTACTGAGGTCGGCTACTTCACCCATCGAAGATGATGTTTGGAGCAAAAGAAGTTTTTTGTAGATAAGCGAGATCAAACCTGATAATTTAGTCATCAAATGTTCATATATTTTATATTTTATTTGACGAAATATACATACCTATTTTCACCCTCATACCAACAAAGTGGCTATAATCATAAATTAACAATCTAATACTATCACCCATCGACATCACTACAAAAATGTTATAATAATAACTCATTTAAAATTTTTGAATTGTTTTTTACAGATGAAGATGAACACTGCATATATTTGGGGTTTATGTATTGAATTCTTTTTGCTTTTGCAAAAGCAAAAAAAAAAAAAGTTTATAAATTCACAATCAATAATTTTATATTCACCTCAATGTCGATAATTCTAGCCATAACATCAGATTTTTGAGCTATAATTGAATGAAGAATTACTTTTAAACTCTTATTTTTTTCAGATCTTACCAAATAAGCCAGTGAAAAGAGGATGCAAAAATTGGCAATAAGATGCATGATAATCGGTAATAAGAATACCTTGGTTCAAATTAAAAAAAATTATTAAAAAAAATACATATATTTCTTTAAAATTTTTTCCCACCTTTTTATCCAAAGATCTGAATATAGATCTTTTCAAAGATGCTCTGAATGGATGTAATTTTAGATTCTATATTTCATTTAAAATTTTTTTTATGTATTTTTTATTACTTTTCTGATTTTTTCTCTTTTTCCCATTCCTCTTCTATTCTATCTTGATTCAATTTTGCTTTATTCTCTTCAAGATTTGGCCAATAGTCTTGATCTTTACATAAAATCAAGATATGAATAAATTTTTTAAATATTAACAAATTAATATAATCAAATTTGAATCACCTTTTAAATCTTTCTTGAATCCTTTCCAAATGAACGCTACAGTTTTTACAAAAACAATTTATGTATTTTTTTATTTTTTTAATATATTCAATTTAAAAAGATATTTATACAATTGGCCCATGAGTATAAAAATTTCGAAAATAAGTTTGAAGACTTGTAGGGATGTTCTTTGTCCATTTTTTATTTTTATACAAATTAGATTATTAAAAATTTATTTTAATTTTTTATCTTTTTTCAAATGAAAAAAATATAATTTTATTACGAATTAAATCTTCATTTTATGATGAATAGAATTTCAAAAGATAAACATATTCATGTATATATTATAAAAATCTACCTTGAATGGAAGAAGCGATTCATTAATAAAAAAGGAAGATTGAAATAAATATTTTAAATTTTTCAAATTAACTTGATAAAGAATTCAGGTATCAAGAGCCACCAAATCTTCATGACTAAACAGTTTGGGGGCAAGAAATTGTCTTATGGGCAACAAAAGGATGATGACAGCAGGAATGAAGATCTGAACAATGAGCACGGGGAAAAATCCGAAAAAGATCAACACAAGACAACAACTGGTTTGAAACAAAGTGAAAAGGTGAACCACACGATGCCTTACTCTTCTAATGTAATGATTGGGAGGGTACATAGTTTGTTGAGTAAAAAACAACAAAATTCTTTCAAAAAATTTGTTGCCACTCAAAGCACTAATACCACAATAAAGAAAAACACCATATAAAACTGGAACTGGAACCCATTTAAAGGAAGATGTTATCAACAGAGTGAGTCCAATCGCAGTGTGAGTAATTATGGCAGTGAGTCTCGTTTCCCTTGAACGTACAACTATTTGTTTTAATTCTCCTTCTTCCACAATTTCTTCTGTGTCAGCAAGTGCTCTCGCATGTAGGGGTGTGTGAGGCAAAGCTTTATGAAAAAATGTTGATCAAAAAAATGTTTTGTAATATAATTAAGTACCTGCATGAACCCTAATATTTGATTATTTAAAAATTGTTTTTTATAAAAAAAAAAAATATACCATGGCATCCCAAACAAAGACAAAAAAATGTTGACTAATGCTATTAAAAGTAAGTCATAATGAAAAGCTGCACCCTTTTTTAATTTGTTCTCCTTTGCATGTAACAATGCAGCAGATATGTTTTGATCCATAAAAAAAAGCAGAGACAACAGTAGACCGAACGCACATGATAAAACAACATACCCCTTTTGTATGTTAAGTATATCAACAAATTTCCAGCTTGCAGTGTTCATTATTTCAAAGGGTTCGACTATTCAAATTAAAATATTGCTTAAAAACTTTGAATATTTAAAAATGAAACTTACTGTTTACTTTTCTAAACAAAAATCCAACTACTGACATTATAACACAAGAAATGGGCAGTGCATAATCTGATAAAAATTCTCTGACCCTAGGGCTCATCTATTAAAGAAAAAAAGAATTACTGAACTGAAGTTTGGTATAATAATGTTTGTTTTACCAAAACACTTTTACGTATCATAAAGAGTTTGTATGCGAGATAAGCAGTTGCAAAGTTTAAAAAAGCAAAAAGAAAAAACTTTTCAGGACTACAATTTTCTGAGAAACAATAGTTCCTAATAAGAGATTCGATCACTGGTTTGATTGAATCGTAACTAAAAGCAACCACAATGAATAGAGAGAAAGTTTCTTCGACGAATCTTGTTGATTTTTTCATTAATACACTATCAGAGGCATAAAAAAATGTTTTTGGAAATAAAATTTTTGGAAATAAAATTTTTGGAAATAAAAATTATTTACCTGGCATTTGTGATAGAAAAAATAATCAGAAAAAAACAAGTAAACAAGCCTGTCCATGTGTATAAAGGCAAAAAATCTACACCATTGTTTTTGGCAATACCATAAAGCACTAAAAAAAAAAAACAAAATGAAAGAATTATTTTTCCTTTAAAAAATTAGTGACCCTTTGTATATAAAGCCAGAGGAGCGGTGGGTAACAATACAATGAGAGGTTCCCCTGTCAAAAAAAAGAATTAAAATTTTAAAATATTCTTTAAATTTAATATAAATTTACCTCCAATTAAGCCAAAAGCCAATCCTCCAATAGTCTGAGACCATATTATTTTTTTGACAGCTGTTTTCATTAGTTGTTGTTAATTTTGAAATACTTAATGAAATTTTATTACTTAAAGCTCCACTTGTGTTGGTTTGATTGAGATACCCAAAAGCGATGGTTGGAAAAAATATAGCAAAAAACAAAAAAAAACTGGTTGATATTGTCTTTGATAGTGCTTTATTTCCTATCACCCCATCTATTCATTTAAATTATAGTTAAAAAATAAAAGAGGTTATACTTAATTTTTACCCTTATAATCAGAAAAGTAAAAAGGTAACCTCTTTTTTACATCTGCAACTATACCACTAAAAATCATTTTGCTGGATGGAATTGGATGCGATTCTAAAACTTCCAATTTTGAAGATCTCTCGTTTTCTGTTTATCATAAAAAAAATTTAAAAATAACAAAATTAATTTTTTGAAAATATTTTTTTTTTAAAAAAAATTACCAGCATAATCTCTTATTATCTCTCTTACCCTCTCAGCACTGTTCGCATTTTCAAACTCAAATAAAGTATCAATATTAGACAGCATCGTTCCGAATGTGCAAGCTGTCTCCAAACAACTTTTTGTTTTCTTTTCAAATGGTGATGCAATGACTATGAAAACATGTTTAAGCATATTGTTATTTCCTATGTTACATGGCCTTTGGAGTCTCATATATCCTATCGCTCTATTCTTTACGCTGTTTAATTCACAGGTTGTAATAACAAATTTTCTCGCGTCATTACTTTGTTTTTCTCTTCCATAAATAATTGATTTGAGCTTTGGTGCTAAAAAACATAAAGATTTAAAAATTTGATTCAATATAAGTTGTTCTTTTTTTTGTTTGAAAAAAATCTTCAAAAAATGAAAATTTGAAAAATAAAAAAAAATCACTGTTAACAGGAATAAATTATATTTATTTCTTTAATTGAAGAAATACAGATGGATATAGATTATAATAAATGAAAGTAATTGAAAGNTAAAAAATAAAAAATAAAAAATAAAAAATAAAAAATAAAAAATAAAAAATAAAAAATAAAAAATAAAAAATAAAAGATAAAATAAAAGATAAAAAGATAAAAAAATAAAAAAATAAAAAATACCTTTGACCCAATTCTTTGTTCCATGTATTTTGACAGCATTGCTCAAAAGTTGGTCTTCTTCTTCAGTCCACTCTGTTTTTTTGATGGTGCTGTTCAAAACGTTGACCCAACGCTCCCTGCACTGTTGGTCCGTCTTGTTTCCCACATACTTTTCTATTTTGGCCCAGTTCATCCCGAAACACTTTACTGTTATTGCCAGCGCCATGTCAGCATGTTCTGTGAAAGATCCTTATATTTTATTAACAAAAAAATTCCAATATTTATTCGGGGACAATAAAAAATAAAATAAAAAAAAATAAAAAAAGTAGAATGAAAAATAATATTTCAATTTTTAATAAATAAAGAATAAAAAATCAAAAATCAAATTAAAATAAAATTAAAAATCAAAATTAAAAGTAAAATTAGGAAAATTGAAAATAACGAAATGAGATTAAACAAATATTTTTTAAAAAAAAAAAATTAAAAAAATATGAGGGAAATGATTAAAAAAATATGAAAAAAGTTTAAAAAATAAAAAATAAATAAACTTTATTAAAATTTTAAAAAAATTAAAAACTAAAATTAAAGTACCTTTATTGATTTTTGGATCCATGGCCTCTTTCCAACGACTCTGACATTGTTGTGCAGAACGAGTGCCGACGTGTTTGGAAACGAAAGACCAATTTTTGCCACCGTACTGCATGGCTGCCTCTTTCAGCTTTTCGTCTTCTTCCTTTGTCCAATTTCCTTTTATTTGGTCCTTGTTTTTCAGTTGCCATTGTTTGAAACATTGGAGGGTGTTTCTTTTTAAATTAAAAATAAATAACATAATTATTCCTTTAATAAATAAACAAATAAAAAAAATAAAAATTGAGAATTTAATCATCCATATATGGATCAATTTTTATATCTCAAATTATCTATATATCCCAAATTATATGTTAATATTTTTTACAATAATTTTGAAAGTGAGAATAAAGTGAGAATTTAGAAAAGGATTGTTAATTAAAATGGTTTTATTCAAAAAAAAAAAAAATTACCTTTCTTCGCCAAATTGATACGAAATTTCTTCCCAATCTCTTTTGTTGTCAACACTATTCTCATCTATGAGATTAAACAACTTGTTCCTTTCTCCTTCTGACCATTCTTCGTGAGATACATTGGGGTTGATGTTTTCCCATTTCATTTTGCACTGCGCCTCGTTCTTTGTTTCTACTTGGCTGGAAATCTTTTAGGGAATCATTGAATATACAGTATTATAAAGATATTGTGAATTATTTTTGAAATCATCTGATATAAACAGATCTCAAAATTTGATTTTTATGAAATCTTCCAATAAGAATGAAAGGATACAACAATTATAAATTTGCAAAGATAGTGGACAACAAAAATTTTTTTTTTTTTACCTTTTTCCAATCCAAATCATCATATGGAAGCTTATCCAAATCTTCTTCATTCATATTTTTAATCTTTTCGCATTCCTCATTCAAGTTTCCTATATCATTGATTTTCTGATCAGTATTGGCATACTTGTGAAACAGTGATGTAGTCAAATGGATCTGTTGCTCTATCCTTATTGCATCTTTCAATTTATTTATTTCAATATTTGTCCCTTGTTATAATAATTTATTTAAAAATAAATTTTATAAAGAAAAGATAAAAATTGGTTTTTTTTTTTTCACATACATTTCATAGATTTGAACTTTATTGGGATCAGATTTTTGTTTTCATTGGCATCTTGATTTAAATCTGGTTTCTTATGTTTAAACAAAGGAAAAAAAATTATATTTCAAAAAGGTTTTTTTATTGAGAAAAATTACTTTATTTTCTTCGTCAATGAAAAAAGAATTCTCTATGCCCATTTTCTTCTTTATATTTTTTTTGATTGATTTCTTATAGATAGAATTCCAAGAACTCATCAATTGGGCATTTCTATCGAGAGATTTATTGATGATATCGGCTTGATTCTTCAAATGATTCTGATAATTCTTGTTTTTCTCAAGACAATTCTCAATCAATCGGATTTTTTCTTTGATTTCATTAATCTCTAAGTCTAAATCATTCATGATAAAAAATTGGCCAATTTTTTTTAATTATTTTTATAAATTGATTTATGAAAAAAGCAAAAAGGAGGGAAATACATAATGGATGTTGAATTCAAATATGAACATTAATCGAAATAGAGTGATCACAACAGATATAAAATGAAATAAAAAAGAAATTTAATTTGAAATTAAAAGAGTAATTGACTGGATTGAAAGATCTTTCCAAATCCATCACCGCAACTACAATCGCTGTAGCACATGTAACCCAAAGGACAACTAAAAAAAAAGGAAATGTCATTTCAAATGAAACAAGAAATCAATTATTTTTACCAAGTGTCACATGCGCTTCCACAGCAAACTGCATTCGCGAAAGGGCAACATCCATACTTGATATTGGTCAACCCACTACTTGTTTTACAACCTTTAGAAAAAAGGTTGAAAGGAATGATAATGAAAAAATAAGAAAAAAATGAAGAAAAATAAAAACAAGAAAAGATAAAAAAAAGGGGTACAAGTTTGCCCACTAGGACAACTGTCACTTCCATCACCACACAATTGAACAGCGGAAGGAGATTGAGGAGCAGGTTTGATGTCAATGTGAGTGGAATTGGCGGTGAGTTTGTAGTGACGAGCCTTTTTTCCATCAACATTAGGAGGTCTTTTGAGAGGAGCTTTCTTTGGGCTAGAAGGGACGTTGTAGACATAGTTCATTCCAATTTGAAGGTAACCAGCCCCATAAGTTGTTTCTGGGGTGTTGATGGAAACACTGGCAGGGATAGGGATGCCGAAACCAGGGAACTTGATGATGGAGAAGATGAGATCGACTAATTGGGAGAAAGCATCCCCGATGACTTGTCCGACGTTGGTGTAGGTGATGGTGACGGTCTCGGAGTGGTTGATGATAGTGGAGTTCAAAAACAACTTTCCGCTTTGTGTGACGGTAGAGTTCAGGTTAAAGTTGATGCTGATGGTGACTCCGAATGCGTTCTTCACAATTGTGGTTTGATTGACGATGTTGAAATCAAGTTGCAAGTTTGCAGCAAAGGCATACAAACCGGTTGTGTTCATGAAGAAGTAAGGAGTGCTGATGATAGAGGTGGCCACTGTCAAATTGAGGTTAGGATAGCTTGTCAACCCTGGTACAGCACTTGAGAAGAATCCGTCGTTGGTGGTAAGATGAACGGGGCTGGAAGCAGGAACTATAATTTTTTTTTATGCGAAAAATTATGAATTTATCATTTATAGGTTGTTCCAAACAGATCAAAATTGATTGGTATCAAAAATTGTTTTAAAATTTAATTTTTTTAAATACAAATTCTTGAAATACAAACATTAATCTTTATGTATACAATTATTTATGATATAATTTTGAAAACTTTTTTACCTTCAGCATCAGTCAAAGTCCTGTTAAAATAACCAATGTTGTTGACTGCCCAAAAGCTTGTTTCCATGAAGTATGGAGTGATGTAGATGTTCAATTCACGTGGAGGGTTGTTGAGGACGCTGCTTGGGACAGTGTAGTTGTCTGGAAAAGGAGGGGTGACGATATTGTTGTTGAGATCAGACAACACCATTCCTGTTGGTGCAACGATGATACCTGGTGTTTTTGTCCCGTCGGGAATTAAAGACCATGCTCCTTCAAGATCCAAACTTTTAAAATAAGTTGTAGTTAGGGATGGAGTATGATGTATTTAACAAATTTTTTTATGTTAATGTTGAAATGAAAATTAAATTGGAAGGAAAAAATTTGGAATTTCTTACATCAAAGCAGCATTTGCTTCCAATTCGATCTTCTTCATCAAATTGATGTCTTCAAACACCTTGGAGAATTCTGTATTCATTGTCTTTTGCAATTCGGTTTGGAAGGTTGGCACGAATGAGGTGGCGATGGAGTTGGCGATATCATCAGTCGGGATCAAACAGAAGGTATCAGAGCAATCCACATAGATATAGATATCATCTCCATTTGCAACTATTTGGGCAGAATCGCAATTATAGGTTGGAGGATTTGCTGCAATATTGATGGTGGAGGTCAACAATAAAGATTTTTGATTCCAATTTTGTGTCCAAACATATATAGTTCTTGATGAAGAAATAAAAAAATGGGATTGAAAATTTAGACCAGTTATATATAATATCTATAGAGAATCATATTAAACTCATTTAAAATTATCGGAATAAATTATTTGAATAAACCAATGAAAAAAGTATATTTGAACAATTGCTTTATTATATTTATTTTACCCGCTTTCGCTTGGATTTGGCCATGATTTTGCAGTCATATGATAAGTCCATTCAAATTGGAATTGGAACAACAACCTAGTAAAGTATTAAGTATCGGATGGGAAACATCTTTATTCACAAAATTTTCTTTTACCATTGAAAAGCATAATTATTGCTTGCTTGGGTTGTATCTGGTGTCTGGAGAAAGATATCAACAGCCCAATTTTCGAATCTGGAACATTTAAGAAATTATAAAATTTCAACGCTATAAAAATTTTATATTTTTATTAATTTACGTATAGGAAACTTGATTGTTGGATCCTGATACAGGAGGGATGGATTTATCGTTATTTACCTTATTCATGACATCATTGGAGATTTGATTGAATATATTAGAGATACCATCATTTCTAAAAGTGAGATAAATACCAGTGGAACTGATGGATCCAATAAATAAAAAAGCTATCAAACAAATAAACAGATTTTTCATTTTTATTTTTTTTAAATTTATTTTGAAAAATCAAAATTCTGAATTGATGTCCTGACTTGACAAAATGACATACCCTATGTTAACAGTATGTATTTAAAAGAAATTTCTTTAAACAAAATATTAATGGTGGTAATCCCAGCGGATTTAAATTATATTAGTGAGGATTAAGAACAAAAAAAAACTCAATTTGCAATCTGAAAATAGTCATCAAAAAAAATGATGACGATCAAACAATAAAACTTCCACCTCTTAATTGAAAACAAAATATTATTAACATTTAATTATTTTTCATGAATTTCCACAAAAATGGAAGAAACAGAATTGAAGCCAAAAACAAGGTAACAAATTGTAAACAGTTTTCCAAAAAGAAATCACCTCTCATTTTCAAAAGGGTGATATCAGTCAAAACGTACTGAAGAGGAGAAATTACAGCGAAGAACTATTTGTCAAATAATAAAATGAATAATGTAAAGTTAAAACTAACAAAAAGATAATAACTTACAATTCCATATAATCCTAAAACTCTGCCAAAATACTCATAACCAAAAACTTTTGGGACGAGAGAAATGATGGTGCTAAAAATTAAAAGAATAAAATTAATCAATAAATTAATCTGTTTTTTTTTAGATAAGTCTTACGCATAAAAACAAGACCTAAACAAACTTTTTAAAAAAAAGGTTATTTAAAAGATAATGTTTCGAAAGAAATGAAGCAAAAGAACCTAAAGAAGATGAAACTCGCAATTTGGAAGTATGGCCATCTGTCAACGAATAAACAAGCACACCACAATAAACAGATTATCATCGATATAAGGAGTGACATTGCATTACCCTTTCTGTCAATGAGTTTCCCAAAAAATGGAGAAAAAAAAATGGAAGCAGGCTAATCAATAATTCATTAAAAATAAACTTAATCTAATGATTTCTTTTTTACCATGATAAATGAAAAAATGGTGACTAAGTTATCAACTGTTTCCTTATCACCACCAGCTAAAGAATTTATTCTCAATTCTACTTGGCCCATGTAAGTATTCATCCAGAAAATGGGGACTAAGTTATAAGAATTTTTTTAAAAAAAATGACAAAAAAAAAACAAAAAAATTTTCACAAGCAAAAAAAATCCACAAAAAATAAATAAATTTGGTTTTCCAAATATCTTTGAAGGAAAGATGGCTGTAAATGCCATAAGTGTCGTTGTTTGAGTGCTTGTTTACTTTACCTAACAACAGTTTCGAGCTTTCTTCTTCACTAAAGCGGTCGGAAATTTTGATGTCATCTTTGTCTACAAACTCATTTTTGGGAGAAGGCCAGATGACAGTGACTAATAGTGCAAATACACTAATTGCGTTGTAACATAGAAAAAAGGAGTTTAGACTCCAATTAGTGGAGAAGTTTATCATCTTGTAAAGAATGAAAATGATGGTGGAAGAGTCAAATGATGAAGTGTACACTGCCATCGTGAATCCTTCTTTTCCTTTGAAGAATTGTGTTGTTGGCTAAATTTTTTTAATTTTAAACATAAATATTTTTAGAATGATAACGTAATTAATCAATTATTGAAGGGATGGAGAAATTTTTTTTTTTTCTCTTGAAATATGAAAATTATTGATTAAAATACCCAAATTTGAGAAGAGATAAATTCAAATTTTATTTTTGCATCTATCTATGTATTTTTTTTAAAAAAATAAACCATAATCGCAAAGAAAACACCATGAGTTCCAAAACTTATGAAGGAGAATGCAACAATCCAATAATCGAAAGTTTTAGAATCACAAAAACCAGCTAAAGTAAATCCTATTCACAATAAAGGTTATTATTAAAAATAATTTTAATTGAAATTTTTTTTTTAATTTTTATTAATTTTTTTAATATATTTTTACCAGTTGACATGAATATTGCTGTCAAAAATAATGTCCATCTACTTTTCAGTTTGTCTACTATAACTCCGTATATTGGACCCGCGAGAAGAGTTACAATGGTTGATACGGTATAAATCAAGTTCAATTTCAAATTTTGTTCATCACACTAAGTTTTATTAATTTCTGAAAATTGAAATTGGTCTATAATTGATATTTACATTCAAAATTCCATTTTCCTCCTTGCAATACTCTTTTCATGAAATTTTAAATTGAATTTGATTTATTTGAAACTTATCAAACTCACCATTATATTCTCCTTCTTTCAAGAATACCAATAATAATGATGACCAACCAAATATAATTCCTAAATTTGTAATCTATCAAATAATCGAAATAGTCCAAATTATTTTTTCTTTTTCACCTGATGTGGTCAACAGCGCAAATACAGCCAAAATAAAAAATAACCAGAGATGTAATCTTTTGTTTTGATCCAGCCTCAAAGATCTCATTTTTTTTTAATTTTTTTTGTTTGGATTCTTTCTTAATTCTTGATTTTTTATTCAGAGAAATGGATTTAATTGCATCCCTGTTATTTAGTGATGTAAATAAAATAAATTAGTGATTGAATCGGAAATACATTGTTTCAATATTTGAAAAAATACAGTTGATCGATGAGAAAAGATTTCTTTTTCTTTTTGGAATTTGAATTAAAAAAAAAATTGTTGAATAAAAAGAGATATTCGTATAAATGAGCAATAAAGTTCGAGATTCAGATAAGAAAATATCAGATCCCAATATATTCAATATATTGAGCAATTTTGGAGAAGAGACACTCGATACAAATGTCAAGCGCAAATATTTTGAGTTCTTCCTCATCTATGTAAGAATATATTAATATATATAGATGGACTGGTTATAGATAAAATATATTAAATATTTATATTATAAATATTAAAAGATGAACATCAAAAGATCTTCCTTGAAATTTAATGAATAATTTTTAATGGAATAATAAATTCATATATTTTTTTTTGCAAGGAATTTTCCTTGGAATTATTGGAATTTTATGATGAGGTATCCTTGTTCAGGGAGCTCGAATCAAATGAAGAATTGATCCAATCTGCCAAATATATCTACGAAACCTTTATTGAGGATGGATCTTCAAAACAAGTTCCAACACCACATGAGATCTCCTTGTCCATTAAAGAATCCCTCAATCAGCCAACCAAAACCTGTAAAAAAAAAAAATTAAACAGCTTGATGAAATTTCATTCAAATTTTTTTTTTCCTCTATATTCAGTATTTGATTTATCGATCTCCAATACAATTCAGGTATCAACTATTTTCTCCAATTGATAAAATATAAATATAAATTTTATAATTTATTAATTTTCATGGAGGTCTCCGAGACCAATAAAATGATTCTCCAACATCTTATTTTTCTCTTATAATCTAAATCTAAAAAAAATATAAAATTATATAAAGACAATTTTTGGACCTTTAAAATGATTATATCTTTCATAATCCGGTTGCTTTGTTGCCAAAAGTTTTTTAGATAAATCAATATCAAATAATGTTGTATATTTGAAATCCAATTGTTATTCATCATTTGTAAATGCTGATTGATATATCATCGATCTTTTTCCGTTCCAAAATTTGTCGGAACTGCAAATAATTTGTGCATCAATTCTATCCAGAAATTTATAACAAATCGAAATTTTTTTAGTAAAAATGATCGATAATTTGATCAATATTAATATTCGTACAAATTATGAATTCTCAAAAAAGTTTTCGTTATTATCGCTTTTTTAAAATAATTTTTTACTTTTATTTTAAAATATTATTTTTTTGTTAATTTTTTATTTTCAAAATTTTTCCTTCTAGAACATGAGAAACGATCAATTCGCAAGATTTCTCCAGAGCCCCAGCTACAAAGAAATGCTCGAGGATATCAGCAAGAACTACAATGTTACTTGTAAGCTTTGTGGGGTGAAGCAGCATGAAGAGTCCCATGTTTGTGGTTCTTGCAACAAAAGGGCAAGCATGGATTATTCCGTCATTCCAAAAGATTTCGAAACTTTTAGAAATACCAATAGGTATTATTTTTATTTTTTATTTTTTATTTTTTATTTTTTATTTTTTATTTTTTATTTTTTATTTTTTATTTTTTATTTNTAAAAAATAAAAAATAAAAAAATAAAAAAATAAAAAAATAAAAAAATAAAAAAATAAAAAAATAAAAAAATAAAAAATAATTGAAATTAAAATTTAAAAATAAAAAATTTCATTAACAGATTCATGGGAAATGAATGGGAAGAGCTCAAAGAATTTAAGAAGGTCTCGAGACCGACCAGCACCCACACACTCAACCCGCTTCAAAAGAGGTTCATCGCGGCAGAGAAGCATGAACAGATTCTCAAGCTCTTTTTGGCGATCGAAATCGCCATCATTGACATCAATTTCACCCTTGAGAGAATCATTGCGAGTATCACCAACCAAAAATTGTTGATTGTCTCTCGTTTGTCTTACTCTTTACAAACTGTAATCTTCCAATATTTTTTTTTTTATTTTCACAAACATTTTTGTTTTTTTTTGTTTCTCAAAACATTTTTATTTTTTTCTTTTAAATTTTAACAACAAATTTAAAAAATTTTCTTAGGAATTAAAATCACTTTTGCAACAAGTCAAAAAATCCAACAAAGAAAAAAAGGAGCAGGTTTCTCTCATCACCCTCTCGCACACACTCATCTCTGAAATCAACACCATTATCTATCTGATCGACTCAATCAACAAACAGATCGAGAAGCTGGACCTGCAGAACGAGAACGGCCAGCGTACCTTGATTCACTTTGCAACTGTCCTAGTTTATTTGAAAAAACAGCTCGAATCTAACGAACTTCTACCTTCTTTTGAACCTAAAACTTTTCAATTGAGGACAAAAGAACAAACTTCTAAGAAATGTAACGAGATGAGAGATATTCTTCAGTCTTTGATCCACTTTGTTGTCCAAAAGCTGGATACTTTTTGCGAATCTATTCCCGAGAAATCTGCCACTGAGCTTTATAATGCTGGACTGGTTATCAAAAATATGAAGACCGCTCTTTATAAAGAAGATGATCAGCAACAACAACAAAACAACAATAATAATTAATATTCTCTACTTTTCTCTTACTTTTTTTTGTCATATTAATCAATATTAAATTAAAAAAAAATTTAATATTTTAAAAAAATTTTCAATACAAATATAAAAAAGTTGATTAAAAATCAATTCAATGATCCTCTACACTTTATACTCCCGCAATGGCAAGGGATTTTCTGGAGTTCATATGGGAACTTATAATCATAAGTGATCTCTTCTCCTGCGTTGATGGTCCTCTTGCTGTAGATAACAATTTTTCTCTCACCATCAACTACAATGACCTTTGCATTGCAATTAGGTTCACAAGAATGATTAATGAACCTTGCTAGGTTACCTTTCTCGGTAGCATCCAAAATAAACTCATCGTCAATCTTAAAGAAGTAGCTGCTCCCAATGCCCCTCTTCTCATAGATTTTCTCTCGATGATCAGCGACTTTTTGACGGATGACCTCACCAATGTATTCTATCACCATATCTTTGCTCTCGATCTTCTCGAGAGCAAAAAGTCCCCAATCATGAATGGAAGAAGGTGAAAACTTGAGTTTTTTCTTTCGAGACTTTAACTGATGAAACTTTAAAGATTCATTACCTCCCGACATAGCCTTTCTCAAATTTAAACGACGTCTACGCGTAGAATCCAACAAAGTTGCACTCTCAGTGTTGTGTTTCTCCTCAACAATTTTGGTCTTTATTTTGGGGAATGATTTGACAGACTGGGCAGTCATCAAACGAGCACACATGTGGGGATTCAACTGTAAGATTTTCTCTTTGTGGCTTTCCGTCAAGTTGATCAAAACATCCTGATTGTTTTGATTGTAAGAAAGAATCTTCTTGTGTTTTTTGGTGATCCACTCATAAATACCCTTGTCTTCTTCGTCCATGATCTCATAATCATCATTGTCACACACGGAGTTGTCATCCTCGCTTTTTTCGTTTTCGGGAGTGAAGGTTCCTGACATTCTCCTCACATTGTCCAGTAACTTGTGTGAGAATGCTGGGGAGGGTTCGGGGCTTTTCGAAATTTCCCTGCTAATCTTTAGTTTGTTTTGGATGATATTGTTTATGATTTTATTTTCTTTGATGCTATTGTTTTCCTTTACAGCTTTATTTTCAATTTTAGTTTTATTGTTGACGTTATTGCCTTTGTTATCATCATTCAAATAATTTTTGTCATTGTTTGTATTTAAAATGATGTTGTTTTTAGAAACATTTCCTCCATTCGGGATATTATTGTTTGTGGTGTTGTTAAAATTGTTAGTGTGTAAATGGCCATTATTGACGTGGATATTATTATTGTTAATATTATTACTATTAATATCACTATTATTGTCATCATTATTGTGATTATTATTTTTGGTGTTATTATTGTTGATGTTGTTTTTGTTATTATTATTAATGATGGTTATTTCTATGATACCCTTGCTTTCATTCACAAGAGTATCTTTCTTTTCAGGAGGAGGAGGATCAACAAGTTTGTTATCAAAAGAATTGGAACTTTGTAGTTCGTTATCTAAATTATCATTTTCAAAATTGATGATCTCATCATCCACCATCTCATCAATGCTTGGAACGGGAGGCTTGTTGACAGGAAGAATGATTTTGGCAAAATTGAAGAAAGTTTTTTTGGCTTGTACTTGTTGGTTCTTTTGGTCAGGGGGTTGTGGTTTTAAACTTACTTTATGAAGGCTTCCATTTTCGCTGTTTTTTTTGATGTTGTGGTTGTGTGGAAAAAGATTCTTCTCATCATCGTCAATATCATCATCGAGGTTTTCTTTGAAATGTTTATTTACAATTTTGTCGCTGTTGATATTTTTCCTCTTTTTGGAGATCAATTCTTCGTCTTCTGAAGAGGAAGATGATGATGATGATGATGAAGAGGAAGAGAAGACATCTTTTTTATTGGGGATGTCAAAACTTTTAGATTTTTTGTTCTTTTTATTGGAGATTGCAGTTTTTTTTGTTTTGGAAGAGTTTACGTTATCCTCCATTTTCTCCACAGGAGGCGTAACAACAGACTTTAATTCCAAGGTCTTGGAAATCTTGAAAATCTCCAATCTTGTGGGAGGAGTGTGTGGAACAACTTCACTGGAAGCTTTATTTGTGATCGGAGAAACAATTTTGAAAGGGGATTCTTCAGTCTTAACTTGGGGCTTGACATGATTAAAACCGGCAGTTGAGATAAAATCGTCGATGGCCAAGTTGATGTGAGTTCTAACAAAGTCTTGTTTGATGATATCAACCAATTCAGTATGGAGCAACCTGAGGGAATCAATCTTCAACTGAGATTTGTTGCTTTGATCCTTTTTCAAAACAGTTGTATTGTGAATTTCAGGCGGATTGTTTGTCTCAGTAGATTTCTCCTTTGAAAACTCCAAGAACAATGGACTTGGAAAGTTGCTTGGAGTTCTCCCTTGTAAAGAACGATAGGCATTCCCTGCTTCGTAGGAGTTGGAGAATGATACGTGCCAATGGCTCTCTTTGTAGTACATTTTCACTGGGTAGTTGGAGTGAGGAGAGAAAAGGGGATAGAGATATGATTTCCAATTTACATCAGAGGACATTTCCGATTTGATCACCAATATATTCGATTGATTCGATTGATTCTTTGGATTTAATTTATTTGTTGGATTTAATTTATTTGATTGATTAGATTGATTAGTTGTCTCATTGATTGGTATTATCAATTCATCACTATTATTGTTAGGGTAATATTTGGATCCAGAGGAGTAAGTTCTTTGATTCTGATTTCCATAATAATTGTTGCTTGATCTTGATCTGCTATAATATTGATTATTATCGTAGCTCCTTGATGGATATTTGTCATATGAATATTTGTATGAAGAAGAATAAGAGGAATTGGAGGAATATTCGTCATAGGATGAATTAGAAGAGGAATATTTGTTATAAGGTGATCTATGATTGTTCATTCTCTCATCTTCAATGGAATTTTCATCTATGGCGAATTTGGGGATAGGAAATTTTGATTTATGATTCGTGGTATAAAAATTGGGAAATCTTGGATCCTTATTTTTGATTCCCTACATTTAAATTAAATTTATAGTTAATATGTTGATTTTTTTTTTTGAAAAAATATTAAAATAATTAATTAATAGCTTTTTTTACATCATCATTCAATCCATTTATCCTAAATATCAAATTATTATCATGATCATTTGTGTTATCATTTGAATCAGACATTGATTTCCAACATCCACCCAAATAAATCGAAGGATTCTTGCCCATATTGATCCTTTCTTGGATGGAATAAGGTATTTTCGGAGTTATTGGAATTTTATTGCTTGTAAATTGTGAATTATCATAAGAGTAATCATTGGAAATTTCATTATTATTGAAAATCTGTGGATTTTCGAAAGTATTAGGCAAAATTATCGTTTCCTCATTGTTATTATGCATATTGATTTCAATGTTATTACTTTCAAAGGGAGAATTACTAATTTCTTTATTTTTCTCATTCGAATTGGATCTGGATCTGCCTTTCACATAATAATCTCTCACATTCCTCTTATCTTCCCTATATCTCTCTCTAGGATCGGTATATCTCGAATTATTTGGTGATCTCGAAGAGTTTGAATTTCTATTTCTATTCAAAGGTGATTTGGAGCTCCTATTGCTCCTAGAATGAGAATATCGATTTGGAGAAGACATAATTTGATTATATATAAATTTTTGAGAATATATAGATTTATTTAAATATATCTGGATATATCTGCAATAAATAGGCTTTGAACAGATTTATATATTATTCAAAATAAAAATATTCTATTTTTTTTTTTTTTATTTATTTTTTTTTTTAATTGATCATAATTAAAAACTTCACAAAGTATCAATTTTGATCTCAAATTAGATTTTTAAAGTTTTGAATTGAATTAACATAAGAAATTAAATCATTTTTGATTGAATAAAATTAAATTAATTTTTTATTTTATGTTTTTTATCCTTTTCTTATTTATTTTCTTTTAAAATATAATTGGAAATCATGTCTATTGCAATCTGAAGTGGATGAACAAAAGGAGAGTGATCTACTTTAAACTTGATTTGCTTGATAGAGTGGCTAACTTTGTTGATCACATCAGATTGTGTAAGGAACAAAGAAGAATTAACTAGGACAATAGTTTGAAAAGAAAGAAAAAGATTTTCAACAAGAATGTTTAGCTTTTGAAAGAAAATTTCTCCGGTATTCTTAAAAGCTTGATTGGCAATATCTTTGATGGGCAATTTATCATTTTGCTTGATAAGATTAATGAGTTCATCTCCATATGAAAAACTGAGATTTTTGAACAATCTTTTGAGCTCTTTCATAAGATTCTTGGCGAAAAGATGGAAAGCATCTACTATAAATGTGTTTTCAGAAAAGTGTTTAGAGTAAAGATGGAAACACTCGCTCTTAACTTTAAACTTGAAATTCTTGAGAAAGTCAGAAAGAACCCAGTAATAGAAAGTAAACTCTTCTTTCTCAACTTGGTTCTCAATATCATCCAGTTGAGTTTGGGCAATGACTTTCTGGGAATTTATGAACTCTATAAAAATTTTTACAAAATAAGAGATGTCTACGAGTCCAAAAGAAGCTTTCAAGATCAGGTTCCAATCAACCAAAAAGAGAGAATATATGTGAGAAGTATCGTCCACTTTAGAAACAATATTTAGCTGATCAAAGATATTTTCTTTGTCTATATTAAATTTAGTTTCTATATTTTGTAGGGAAGGGATGTCCTGGCTCAAAAAAGCTTCTCTGAGTTTTTGAAGTGGATAAATCTCACTTTTAAAAACAGGTTTTTTGTTAAAATTAGAGAGAAGTTCTTTAAAATCAGAATTAAGAGAGGAAAAATTAATTTCTTTCTCAAAAACTAAAGATATTTTCTCTTTAATACTGTTCCTTTCAAGCTCTATGTCTTCTCTCATCTTCTCAAAGTTTTGGCTTATTGATTCATAGCTATCATACAAAAGTTGGACACTTTCCCTTAGTTGAGATACAGAAGGAGTAATGAGGGAATAAAGAGTAACGCTGATATATTTAAATGTATTCTTGCGATTTTTTTCTTCACTTGGGATTTCTTCTTGAAGCCTATCTTTGAATCTTTCGTAAATAGTATTAAAAAGAAGTTTTGAGATAGCTTCATCAATGCAAGACCAATATATCGTTTTTTTGTACCCTATTTGGTGTTTTGTCATAACGTATGCTTTTTTGATCATTTTGTGGAATCTCTCTTCTTCGAAAGAACTCGAATAGCCAAGCCAACTCGACAAATATTTCTCGTCTTTAGTTTCTTCATTGCTATTTAAATCTTCCAAGTATTTTTGTAGGTGTATTTTTCTGTTCTCAATAAATTCTTTTTCTAAATTTCTGTTTCCTATCAAAGAACTGGGCTTTGGAAATCTTGCATTCTTACAGTTTTTTCCAATCTTTTTGTGAAGGTCTTTGAAGTCATTGTATCTTTTGAGAACTATTTTGGAATGTCCATTATCTTGGGATTGATTAAATTTCCATTAATAGAATTAAAGAAGTGTGAAATTTTTTTTTTTACTTGTATGTATTATATAGGATACGTAAGGATCTAATTCTTGATCACTTATTATTTCTGATATTATTTCACTACAAATATGATTAAGATATCAATTTAATTTGAGGTAAAAAATTTTTTGATTTTCTTACCTATATTGAATCTCTTTTCTAACTTTATCTTCTTTCCTCTTTTTCCATACTCTCTTCTTTTTGATTTTTTCTTTATTCAAATTTTCAATGCAATTATCACCCAAAATCTTGCTAAAGTTATCACAAAAAAGTACTGATATTTCTTTAACATGTTTATCTATATCTTCCTTTTTACAATTTTACAGTGATAATGAAATATATGAAGGAAAATAAAATTAAAATAAAATACATAGATTGGTGATGTATATATATATTCTTGTCCTTCCTTCATTTCTTTGAATAATTTAAATTTCAATAAAGAATTTGCTTCTTTTATCTTAATTTTTTTATATTTCTTTTGCAAAAACTGAAAGAATTAACCTGAACAAGCCAAATTTGAATATTTATCTTTTTTTTTTTTTTTGAACAAATCCTTTGATTTGAATTTTCATTAAAAAACACTTGTCAACCCTTTTTTCGAGGGGGATTATATATAGGAGAATAATTCTAAACACAGAAAGTTTGAAAGAAAGAATAAAGCTGAAAAATAAAATTTCTATATACTTTTCACAATATTAATTTATGCCAAAAAAAACATCAAAATAAAATTGTAAATAATAAAAAAATAAAGTGATGAATGAATTATATCAAGAGAAATATGATATAAAAACATTGCAAGAGGTAGAGATATAACTGAATATTTAAACAAAAAAGATTTTATTTTAAAAAATGTTATTTATAAAAAGGATTATGAAAAGTCTCCTTATAAAGGATGGATAGATTTACGTAAAGAAGATAAAATCAAAGAAAGAAAATCTATATTGAAGAATATGCCAAACAATAGTATTCATCATAAGAAATCTTCAGTATCGCTCTTCTTGAATAATGCAAAATCAACTTTTTACAATTTAATAAAGCCATGTAATGACAATTAAACCGAAATATTCATGTTATATAACAAAAATTTATATTTAGATTCGAACAACAATTCAATATTTACAACAAATGAAATATGGATATTGGGAAAATGTTTTTTAAAAGGGAAAGATGAGGATTCAGAATTGGATCCAAATCTGATAAATAAAACAATAAAAACGAAATTGAAAATAGATAAGACATCATTGGATGATAGCAATTTGAACATGGAAGATATACAAGAGGCATTGAAGAAATTTCTCAAAGAATTTACAAATATCATTTATTTCACATATAGAAACTCCTTCACACCCATCAGCCCATCCAATTTTACCACTGATCTGGGCTGGGGATGTATGTTGAGAACAGGTCAAATGATGTTGGCCGAAGCATATAAAAGACATTTCATAGGGAGAGATATAAAAAAATCAAATAATAACATGATTTATAAGATTGTATGGAAAACATTGAAAAATTGATTATTTTATGAAATCTCAAATTTATTATTTTTTATAATCTGATTTTAACTTTTTTTTTTATATTCACTTAAAGATTGTGAGTTGGTTCGCTGATGAATCTTCTATTGTTTCTCCCTATTCAATACACAACATTGCACAATTGGGAACAGTTTACGATAGCAAGGTAGGGGATTGGTTCTCACCGTCACTGATCGCAAAGGTTTTGAAAGTGCTGGTAAGAAAACATTCACCTGGTGGTTTTACATTTTATGTTCCACCACCTGGCTGTTTCACTATTTGGAAAGACAAAGTGGAAGTTTTGTGCAGAACAACCAAGGATTATGAGGTCGTCTCCCCCCGTTTCACACGCTCTCAATTCCAAAAACTCAAAGATGATATCGTCGAGAATGGAGATGGATTGTTGGGTGGAGAAAGAGATTGGAGACCCCTCATTTTGTTCATCCCTACCCTTTTGAATGCCAATCAAACAAAGATTTCTGATTTGAAAATCGAAGCCATTAAAGAATTTTTCAAGTTTCCTCAATCGCTCGGGATCGTTGGAGGAAAACCCAACGGATCTCTTTATTTTGTTGCACATCAAGATGATAATCTCTTCTATCTCAATCCTCATATCGTCCAAACTTCAGTTCCGATTGAAAATTTTTCTACCGATACATTTCATGTGAGCAGCCCTCAAACGATGAAAATCAAGGAGATTGATCCTTCTTTGGTGCTTGGATTTTATTGTAAAGATAAAATGGATTTTGAAGATCTATGTGATAGAATTAATAATTTAAATTCCCAATTAAAAAATGATACGATTATTGATATTGCAGAAACTGCTCCCAAATATGCAAAAAAGCAAGAGCCTGATCCGATTGAGGATATCGTTTTCCCTCCTTTTCCCGAGAAGAATATCGTTGTCAACATCAATGAAAATCATCACAAGGATAAGGATGAAGAAGAACTACAATCTGATTTCGAAATTATTAATTGAATTGTAAATTTGAATTGAATAAAAATATATTTTTATTTTTTGTATCTTTTAAGAAACTTCTATTATCATATGATTGCCATCTTATTTCCCATAAAGATTTTGAATTTTCAAAAGAAAAAAAAAAATATTATTATTTATGACTTCTAAATTTTGTTTTAAAAACATCTCAATTTTCTTTTCAAAATTCAACAATGGAACATGCAGATTTGGTCGTATTTTGTTTTGGAATTGCTCAAAATACAAGAGTTAAAATCTTAAATACAATGAAAATAATAATATTAATTTTGAATAAAAATAATAATAATTAACAAAAAATAAAAAAAAAAGGTGAAAAAATGAAAATCCTTTCAATATTAATTGTGTGCTTTTTTGTAGCAATTTGTTCATCTTACAGCTTTGATGATGAATTTCGTGGAATTGGTAAAAATAATATTCAAAACGGAAAAATTTTATGCTTAATTTTTTTTCCTAAATAGAATTTTTGAATGAATTTCTTCCAACTAATGTAACTGGAAAGAAATATTGTCCAACTGGTAAAAAAATACTTTTGATAATTTTATTCCCATTAATTTTTTTTCCAAAAAGATGATATCTATAGATGGAGAAAAACCGTAAGAGAAAATTCCTTCCATTTTGGTGCACCAATGGCTTGTGCTACTGAAGGAATTTGCGATAATTTTGCAACTAGAAATAACTATACTGGTCGTACATTTACTATTGGTCTTTATTTCCACGTAATCTGTTGTTCCGCAACCAACTGTAATGGAGTGACCCAAACCAGAATAGATGATCAAGTCAGACAAATTAACAGTGACTTTGCTGGAACTGGATTTACTTTCAGACAAGCAAATGTTAGATTTGTCACTAATGCAACATCTTGCTCACTTTCTGCATATAGTAATTCAAACAGGTAAAATTAATTGAAGAATATTCTTTAATCCTATCATAATTTTATAATATTGGAAAAATTTATCGGATAAAAAAAAATAAATTTGATTTTTAGTAATTGGTATACACAATTGACCGGAATCAAAAACTATTATGCTGTATCACCAACCGCATACCTTAATGTATTCATCACTGCACAAGCTTCAGGATCTGCAGGAACTTTGCTTGGAATTGGAACCTTCCCTTGGGATGCAACTGCAACCAGAGCTACCGGAGGTCTTTGGGTAAATGCAGCTTATGTAAGAGCTGGAGATAAAACTGCATCTCACGAAATTGGACGTAATGAAATCAAAACAAAAATAATAATCTCATATCCTTTAAAATCAAATTTTTTTATTTAGACAATGTTGGTTTGTGGCATACATTCCACGGTGACTCTGAAGTATCCTGCACTAGTCAATGTTATGAAACGTAAATTATACTCTTTAAAATTTTTTTTATTAATTTCAATTCATCAATAAAAAAGTGTTCACTCTGATTCTTCAGATACTTCTGTAAGTAATGGAGTTGGAGATTTCTGTGCTGATACCCCTGCTCAACCTTTGAACTACCAATGGTAAAAATAAAAATTATTCCATGGATTTAAAAATTATTCTTTATCTCTTTTTTTTTTTTAGCACTTATCCAACCGGAAGTGATTGCAAAGGAAACAGATATACTTTGTATGGAAACAACCCAGTTTTGCTCAACAACATCATGAGTTATACACCTGATAGTTGTTAGATTTTCCACTTTTACACTTAAATATTATCATAAATTAATTATAAATTATAATTAGGTATGGCATCTTTCACTAATCAACAATCAATGAGAGCTCACTGTTGGGTCTGCCAAAAACTTCGTGGATGGGATACTACTGCTCGTTGCTAAAAAAAAAAATTGCTTTTTGCTTGATTTGAAATCAATAAAATATTTTTTGAAAAAAAATTTCAATTTAATTTTAATTACGAACTACAAGAAGGACAACTAAATGAGCAAGATTCAGTCTAATTTGTATAAATGTTGAAAGAAGATTAGGAATGTTTATTGTTTCAAGAAATTTCATACCAATTCTTCTTCATTTCATTCAGAGAATTCATTGTTCAATGCATCTTTTTCATTGACAATCAGTGAAAAAAATAAAAAAAAAATTGAAGATGGACAATAATAAAGTAAGCTTATTATGAGTTTTTTTTTTATTTAATTGATCATATCAAAAATTATTAGATGGATCTTGAAGAAGATACTGAAAATAAAACAATTGATGAATCATTATATTCAAGGTAAAAAAAAATAATTTCTTGACACAAAAAAATTTTTAAATAATCTTAAACCCTATTAGACAATTATATGTGCTTGGACATGAAGCACAACAAAAAATTGCAGGAGCAAGAATATTTATTGCAGGATTAAAAGGCCTTGGTGTAGAAATAGGTAAAATAATTAAAGGGAATTTGATATTAAAAATCGTTTATTGATAAATTATTTTTTTACAGCAAAAAATATTATTTTGGTTGGAGTAAAATCGGTTACCATATGGGATGAAGGGGTGGCAGAAATTGAAGATCTTGGAACACAATTTTACTTGACTGAAAAGGATGTATCGAAAGGAAGAAAAAGAAGTGAATCCTCGTTATCTAATTTGACTGAATTGAACGAATATGTCTCAGTATCGGTCCATCATTCCAAAAATCTTGAGAAGGAGTTTTTGAAAGGATTTGATATTGCAATCTTCACAAATGAGAATATCTTATTGGAAGATATGAAGAAATATAATCAATGGTGCCATGAAAATGGAACTAAATTCATCTGGGCTCAATCTAGAGGTGTATTTGGATTCATTTTTAATGATTTTGGTGATAATTTCACTGTCAAAGATCAAACCGGAGAAGAACCAAAGGAAGGAATGATCTCTGCAATAGAAGCAAAAGAGGGAGTTGTACATGCACTTGAGGGGAAGAGAATAGATCTCCAAGATGGCGATTATATCAAATTTAAAGAGTTAGAAGGGATGGAGAAATTGAATCAAACTGATCCTTGGCGTATTGAGATGATTACCCCTTTTTCATTTGCTGTGCTCGAAGAAAACAAGGAGAAAAAGGATACTTACCAAAGAGTCGACCTTTCTGTTTATGGAGAATATAAAGATAAGGGTTACTACACCCAAGTGAAACAACCCAAAGATATCAGCTTCATTCGCCTCGAAGAAGCCATCAATCATTTCGATAAGGCAGGAACCCTTGATTGCCTCTTTCTCTTAGATCAGGAGAAACAAAAGCATGCTGCATTCAAGGCTTTGTGGAAGTTTGAACAAAATAATGATGGAAAGAAACCAAGACCGCACAACACTGAAGATGCAATGAAACTCTTAGAGATTGCTAAAGATCAAAACAAGGATGATCTTTCTTTGGTTAATGAGGAGATGATCAAGATTTTATCTTATGTATCTTACTCTGAAATCAACTGTGTCTCTGCTTATATTGGAGCTTTGGTCTCCCAAGAGGCTTTGAAGGCAGTATCACAAAAATACTTTCCCGTTAAACAATGGTACTTTTATGATGATGCAAGGAAGGCCCTCCCCACTAATTTCTTGGAAATCCCTGAAGAGAAATTCAAGGTTGGAAGCCCTACTCGTTATTCCCATCTCATAGCTTGTTTTGGTGTTGAACTACAAGAGAAGATTAGATCTCAAAGCTATTTCTTGGTTGGTTGCGGAGCTATAGGTTGCGAAATGTTGAAAAACTTTGCGATGATGGGAGTCGGTACTTTGGGAAAAGGAAAGATCACCACCACAGATATGGATAACATCGAAAGATCAAATCTCAACAGACAATTCCTTTTCAGACCTAAAGATATCGATAGACCAAAATCAGAGACATCTGCCGAGGTCACAAAGAAGTTGAATCCTGATATCAATATTGAATGGCACACTCTCAGAGTTGGAGGGGAAGGAGAAAGCGAAAGGGTCTTTGGAGACTTCTTCTTTGATACTTTAGATGGTGTATGTAATGCTTTGGACAACGTTCAAGCTAGATTGTACATGGACGAAAGATGTGTCTACTATAGAAAAGCTTTGCTCGATAGTGGTACTTTGGGAACCAAAGGAAACGTTCAAGTTGTCGTTCCTTTCTTGACCGAGAGTTATGGACAATCTGTCGATCCCCCAGAGACATCCATTCCTCAATGCACCCTTCACCATTTCCCTTCTAGCATTGAACACACCATCGCTCTCGCTAGAGAAAAGTTTGAAGGAATTTTCAACCAACAAGCAGAGACTGTCAACTCTTACTTGGGTGATTCCAAGTCCTATTTTGAAAAACTCAACCTTTTGCCTCATGCCGTCCAATTAGAGTCTCTCAGCACTGTCTACCTTTGTTTGACCGAAGAGAAATGCATCACTTTCGATCAATGTGTCAAGTGGGCTCGTCTCCAATTTGAAGAAATCTTTTCCAACAACATCAAACAACTCCTTTATTTATTCCCTCAAGATATGTTGACCAAAGATGGCTCTCCTTTTTGGTTTGGACCAAAACGTTGTCCAAAGCCTTTAGTTTTCGATTCGAATGATGAATTGCACTTGGGTACATTATTTTTCAAAAAATGTTGCAATTATAATTATTAATTTTGTTTTTTTTTTTTTTAAAAAGAATTTGTTATTTCTGCATCTAAACTTCGCGCTGTCAACTATGGACTTAAATCTGATGATTATAACAACATTGATTATTTCAAAAACATTTGTAACAAGACCGAGATCCCTCAATGGACACCTAAGAAGGGTATGGTCATCAAGTTAGATGAAGAAAAGAAAAAAGAAGGAAACGAAGAAGATGACAAGCAAGAAAAGGAAGATACATCCAGTCCTAGTTTTGATATTGAAGAACAAGAAATCAAGGTGTTGAAACAAAGGGTTCCATCCCCTTCCTCTCTTGTTGGTTACAGAATGACCCCTATCATTTTTGAGAAAGATGATTCTACCAATCATCACATTGATTTCATATCCGCCTTTGCCAACTTACGTGCTAACAACTACACCATCACTAACGCCACCAAACACAAAATTAAAGGTATTGCAGGAAAAATCATACCAGCTATGGTCACCACCACTTCTGCAGTTACTGGTTTGGTCAGTTTAGAGTTGATCAAGCTCGCACAAGAGGACAAAAGAAAAAATTTAGAAATCTTCACAAACTCTTTTCTCAATCTTGCTTTACCTTACATTGGTTTCTCTGATCCTATGGCTGCTCCAAGGACTGAGATTACCAAGGAATGGAATTGGTCTATTTGGGACAGATTTGATGTCGAAGGTCCTTTGACTCTCACTCAATTCCTTGAGTACTTTGAAAAGAAATACAAGTTGGAAGTGACAATGGCTTCTGCTGGTGTTTCTCTTATTTATAGCTCCTTTATGCAACCTGAGAAGATGAAGGATAGAATGAACAAGGAGATCTCTTCTGTTCTTGAGGAGATTCAACAAAAACCCTTGCCTAGCTGGCAAAAGTATCTTGTCATCGAAATCATTGCTGACATGATTGATTCTGATGAAGATATTGAGTTGCCTTCTATCAGATATAAATTTAGAAATTGAAATTCTTACTTTTATATCCCTCTTCATTAAAAATCCATTTAAAAAAAAAATTTAATATTTTTCATTCATCTCCTCATTTGTCTCAATTCTTATTTTGGATTATCTGTCTGAAAATTTGGGATATATTGACAACAAATTAAAAAAATAAAAAAAAAAATTGATCGTTACTGATTAAATGGATTCAAAATATTTGATAGGAGAAATTGGAAAAGAATATATCAAAGATCAATTGGCTTCTGAGACTCCACACAAGTTTATTAGCGCATTTCAAAAGAATAATGCCCTAAAAGAAGAATATTATAAGTATCATCCTAATATCATTTTATCAATAAATAACATCTATTTTACCAAAGGAATCGATTCCTGTGATGAATTTTGTGGATTTATTGGAAATAAAGAGATCAGAGTTATATTCATCTCTCATGCAAACAATGAAAAAAAATTTATTGAATATGATAAATCACTCCAGCAAAGAAAAGTAATTTTTCTAATAATAAGAGAACATAAATTAGATTATTATCCCTCTTCATTTTACTCCTCATATTAATTATTTATATATTCCTCATAGATTAACAGAATTATTAACTGCCACATTTCCTTATTTGGGATATGATGAATTAAAAGAGATCCCATTTGCAGCGATGAAGAAATTGGGAGTAGTTCCACCGAATATATTAAAGAGTCTTCAAAAAGACACAAAATTACAAAATTTCTGTCCATTAGAAGTAAAGAGGCAAATATGGCAAGTAGATGATGGATTATTTAGGCAACAAGTAAAAAATAAAATTCATTTTTAACTGAAAATGATGGAGATTATAATATTGATCTTATGTTGAGATAACCTACATTTTTAAATATTATTAAATTAAACTCATGATATAGGTCTTCCCAATCATCTCCTCTTTCCTCAGAAATGATAAGGTTGATTCATTTTTTTATGAAATTGAATTACAAACCACAGAGCCCAAAGAAATCAGAAACAACACAGAATCCATCCAGAAATTGGCAGAATTCGTTGGGGATAGCATTTTGCTCTATAATAATCTTTTGCATCTTTTGAGGACTCTGTTCAATGATACTGGGGATCCCCATTTTTGTGCATTGAGATCTGGTGTATTGATGAGCATGCACGATAAAGATAATCCAGTAAAAAATATCATTTATTCTCTTTTATAATATCTTTTATATTAATGGGTATTCAATAAATAACTTTTGTCTTTGCACTGAATAACTAACTTTAATGTTTTAACTTTTTTAAATTATTTTTTTTGTAAGATTGTGGACAAAGATCCTTGCCACGAGTTTGCTTGGATCATGGACGCATACATCAGAGACAATGAGCTATCTACAAGACAGATCAAAGAGATCCAAAACTACTTTGAAGAGGTCAAAAACAAAAACGAAGATGGAATCTTGGGAGATTTAGCGATGATCATCGCTAACCCATCTTGTATCCAGACCATCGTGAGAAACATCCATACTGTTCTTATGCATGTAGTACAGAATATGAAGATTCCTTCCAAAAACGAGATCTTGGTACACCTGACTGAGCTTTTGGAATTTGCTTTGAGGTTACTCGTTTTTTTAAAAAATTTTTCGCAGTATGCAAAAAAATAAGATAATATTATTTTGTTTATTCTTTTACAATCAAAATTTCAATTATAACTTTACAAATATTTTCGTTTTATAACAGTGCAAGAGCAATGATATCGAACAAGAAGTACATTTTCCCAAGAGCACAGAAAGAGATCATCCAAGAGTTTTACCCTTTGATGGCTTCAGAGATTCTCAGCTGTGAGGAACTAATTGAGGAGGAAGAGGAGGAAGAGGAAGAGGTGAAAGAGGAAAAGAGGAAGAAACTTGAAGAGGAAGAAGAAAAGGAACTCCCCGAAAACTTCCAAAAGTTTTTCCTTAATTCCCCCACTGCAAGAAAGGTGGTCCTTTTTTTTGTTGTAAATAAAGTAAGGGAAGGAAAATTGAAAGGTTAATAATTTTTTTTTAAACTTTATAAAAATTTTTTTATGAGCAAATTTTATAAAAAATTTTTTTTTTTATAAAGGCTTAAAGAAATTCTTCAAGATGATTCATCTAATTCGTAAGAAATTGTCTACAGATGAATATCCCTTTTCACAATCTTTGGTCACTGCGATGTTATCCACCAAAATAGAAAACGTTCATGCCAACAAACTCAGAGAAATCACCTTCGAGCAGTTTTTTCTCAACTCTGCCGCTTCCCAACATGAAAGGCTTCACGCACAAGCTTTGAGATACATCATACAGTCTCACGCAAAACTCAACATCCACAAAGTTTTGGATTATCTCAAATTTTTAACTTCGTTACATCACGACAAGAATAAGGTTCATTTTTTGTTTTTGTTCAAAATATATTTTGTTTAAATGAATTTTTTTTTGTAAAGATGTTGCCCCATTATTCCGAGATTTTGGAAACATTTGCTTCACGTATTAATGAAGAAAATGCCAGATTTTTGTTCGACTATTACTGTTCTCAAGACAGCCAAAACCAAGAGCCCAAACAAGAAATTCTCATCTACAAGGACGATCCACCCGCATCCTTCCACGAGGATTCTCCCTTCAACTTTGCTTCCTCAGTAAAACTCAAGCTCAAAGTCAAGGACAGTCCTCCCCGCAAGACTTCTTCTCCAAAAAAAATCACCAAAAAGCTAGAGCAAAAGGACAACAAGAAGGTTCTTGTTAAGAAGCCTCGAAGTACTTTCATTGATGATGATGAAGATGAGGAAGAGGATGAGATGGAAGAAGAGGATTCTGATTTTGAGCCCACTTCTAACAAGAAACAAAAGGTTTCTGAGAAGAAAAAAGTTGTTCCTGTCAAGCTTCCCCCTACTAAGAAGGTCAAACCAACCAAGGGTTCTGCCAAGGAGAAGGACTTGCCTCAGAGGAAGTCCAAGAGAAAGGCCAAGACTATTCTCAACAAAACCCTCAATCATTTCCGAGATGATGAAAGCGATGAGGGTCTCGAGCCGAGATCTGTCGATGATGATTATGAGGATAATTGAATAATTCCTTTTTAAAAAAATTTTTTTTTTTTCAAGATTGAATTGACCATAATTTAAATTATGATAAAATATTTGTGAAAAAAAAAAAATGAATTTTCCCACTTTTAGAATTCACTTTCAATCTAATCCCAAATTACCCCCAAAATTATATCAAAGATTGCAAGACAAATTTGAAATATATGGTGCTTGTGAAAAGATCAACAAAGAGAATGATTCCATCACCTTCATGAGCTCACAATCATCAAAGCAATGTTTTGAAAAGATCCGTAGACAAATGGATCATAAAAATTATAAACTTCTTTTTTTCTATTCATCGGTATATATTCATCAAAAATAGATTATATTATACGTTTTATCATAATTTTCTGATAAAAATAACGGAAAAATATAAATTTTAATTAGCACATTTTATAAAAAGCCTAGTGAGTTCTTACATATCAAAGGATTTCACAAAACAACAAGTAATGAAGAGCTGATAATGAAATACAATAAAATGGGATTGGTGATAGCGTTGATAAGGGGAGAGGAATCAGAAGAATGCATGATACAATTCAATAATAAAGAATCAGCATTGAATAGCGTTAAATTCATTGAAATAATAAAGGGGAAGAATATCTACTATGATTTTCTGACAAATGAAGAAGCGAAAGGATATTCAGATAAAGTAAAGCAGAGTGGAGACGATAAACTGATGGATATCTTCGAAAACAAGTTTTGTGGGGGAAAGATAGAAAAGAGAGAATCGAGATACACCTTTGGGAAAAACATCATCAATCAAACAGCAAAAAAAAGCCATCTTCCTCAAACAAACAAAAAAAGAAAATTAGGAAAAAAAGCGACTCAGAAAGACAAAGAAAACAATGTGGTGAATGTGGTAGACAAAAATAACAACATTTTTTACAACCAATTTCTTAGTAATAATGGGAGTATATCTGAGAGCGTAGATAATAAGGTTTACGACGAGAATGTTTATATTGTAGATAACAATATTTATAGAGAGGGTATTCTTGATAGTGATCTTAGTGTTAATAATAAAAGTGTCGACAATAGTTACATCCAAGATGTGTATAGTTCTGTCCATGATGAAAATACAATTATTGATAATAACAACATCATTGATAATATCCTTGGCATCTCCGAAGATAATTCTACTGATATAAATAATAATGATTGTACAAATAAAGATGATACTAATAAAAATGATGAAACGAATAAAGATGATACTAATAAAAATGAAGATACTAATAAAAATAATCCTAATGAAAGTACTAATAAAGACAAAACTTATGAAAGTAGTACCAATGAAATTATTAAAAGTGATGATACTAATAAAAATGATGCTAATAAAGAAACGAATAAAAATGATACTAATAAAAACAATAATAATGAAGATACTAACAAAAATAATACCAATGAAAATATTAAAAGTGATGATGATACTAATAAAAAAGATACTAATGAAGATAAAACTAAAAAAGATACAATTAAAAAGAAAACTAACAAAGACGATACTAATAAAAATAAAACTAGAAAGTATAATACAACCAGAAGGAGATCGCAGAGACTCATAGAAAAAGTAAATGAGGAAAAAAAAGGTGATTTGGAGAATGAAACGGACCTTGAGACTGTAACCAGACCAAGCGTTATTTCTATTGATTTACAAAAAGAAATAGGAAAGAAAAAGAATGTTGAAAAGGAAAGTAGTGAAGAGATTCTGTTGAAGTCCCCAAGTAAAAACAAAATTGCTGACAACGGAACTGTGTTGAGATCGGAGAAAAAATCAACTCAAGAGATTTCAAGGGGGATTGCAAAAGAGAAGCTAACAAAGAAGAAATCGACAAAATCTGTCGATGAAAAATCAAAAGAGTCTTCTAAAAAAGTAATTACAATCGAAAAGCCAAAGTCTAAACCCAAATCTATTGATATCTCATCAAAAGAGAAATCAAAAGAAAGACAATCCAATAATTCAACCTCCTCTCAAAGATCTGTGACCAAGATTATAGATTTGTCCAATGATGAGCCCAAAGAGGTCAGAGACAAAAAGAGGAAACACAAAAAGAAAAGAGAAGAGATGAGTAATAGTGATGAGGATCAATCGATTTCTTCAAGTGATGAAAATCCATCTAAAACGAAGAGAAGAAAAAAAAAAACAAAACAAGATAAAATGTCCAATCAAAACTTTCTTTCTCAAATCCTCAGCATAATCAAAAACCCCAGAGAAACCCCTTCTACCTCACAAAATTTCTTCAGTAAACAACACAATCCTACTAACAATCAACAACCTGAACCTTCTCTCATATACCAACAACCCCAACAACCTTCTTACCCTTTTCATCCCCCACATATTCATTTCCCTCCTCATCATTATGTTCCTCCACCTCATTATCAACAATACCCAAACTACCATAATCCCTCATCACAACTCAACCCCCAACAACTTCCAATGCAATTCCCTCCCCAATTTTTTCCTCCAACTCATTTTCAACAATATCCAAACTACTACAACCCTCCTCCACAAAACTCCTTATCTTCTAACGATCAAACAAACATTTACCAAACTCCTTCCAACAATCAACAATCTAAGAACCCTCTTCCTTTTTCCCATCCTTCCCAAAATGCTCCTCAATATGATCACAAAAGTATTCATCAACAACCTCCAATGCAATTTCCTCCTTTCCAACTTTTTCCTCCACCTCATTATCAACAATATCCAAACTACCACAACCCTCCTCCACAAAACTCCTTATCTTCTAACGATCAAACAAACATTTACCAAACTCCTTCTAACAATCAACAATCTAAGAACCCTCTTCCCTTTTCCAATCCTTCCCAAAATGCTCCTCAATATGATCACAACAGTGTTCATCAACAACCTCCACAAAGAAATTTTTCAAATCAAATGTATTTTTAAAAAATAAATTATTCAAATTTAAAATTGAAATTTCTTTTAAAAACTTTATCGAGCAAACAGTAAAAAACCAAGAATCGCATCGAAATTAAAACAAAAAATAAAATATTTTTCTTTCTAATTAAGATATGTTATTCTCGGGCATAATGAGCACCTATAAATTTTTTTTTTGTAAAATCATTTGAATGCTTTATAAAGATAAAGTGATTTCAATTATACAGTAATCACCATGATTTTGAGCATTATACTTGAAATGATCTCATTTATAAACAGAACTCAAAAATTTGATGCTCAGAAATTTCGATTAATTCAAGATTTTTGCAATTTTTATAAAAAATATCACAAATCTACTCATGCAGTGGATGGAAAATCGAATATAAAGATGGAATTGAAATATAATAAACAATTGTGAGGTATGAAATAAAAGAAAATTAAAAAAATGGGTATTTCATGAAACTTTCTTATTAATAACTCATTTTCAATTTTATTATTTGTTTAAGAAATCTCAAAGGAAAATATGAATGAATTCACCTCTTTCCAAAAAAATATATGGAGGTTGATTCTATCAAAGTTGGATTCAGAATATCTCTATATAATATCCAAGGTATGCAAGACTTTTTTTTTCATGTTGAAAGAAGATGAGATCTTTTGGAGTTTATATGTCAAACAATTGTTAAATATCCAGAAATTATCGAAAGAAAATAAGAGTTGGAAAGAATTATTCCTTTCATCTTTCATAGAATGGGATCAAAGAAATTTATTTGGAAATTATAAAGTGTATGGGAAAGATAAAAAAATATTAACAGATGAGAAAAATGGTGACTGGGGTTGTGTTCTTACCAAACAACATCTCCTCGAAGGAGTTTTGTATCCTTTTCAAATTGATATTGTACCAACGTAAACTCTTTTTTTTTTTTGATTTAAAAAATATTAAAATACTTTACTAGTAATATCGCTTTGGGTGTTGCTTTTCAAAATACTGAGTTACGTGGAGTAAATTAAAAAAAAAAAATTCTCATTTTTTAATTCACTTTTTATTTATAGCATTCCCCTTTTGGTTCAGATGAGTAAAAAAAATAAATTAAAAAAGAAAAAAAAAACTTTATTTCTTTATTTTTTAGGTATAGATTTGGATATTATCAAAATACAAATAAAAATGGAGAGTTCTATACAACTAGTCGTCAAGGAAAAGTTTTGGAAAAAAAGAAAAATTTCTCTGAAAATGGAACGATAAGCTTTTACATTCACAAAGGAAGTTTCAGTGACAAAGAAAATACCCTCGCTACAGTCAGTTTCTTTAACAAGAATGTCAACGAAACTAAACACGAGTATATTTTCACTGCTAAAAAAATTCCTGTATTGGCTGGACAAAAGATGTATGGATTTGTGAGTAATTTTCAATCTATGTCAATAAAAATTTGCTTTCCCATTTTTGTTAATGATCCGAGCTCAATCCTTCCTTCCAATCTTGTTTGTCATCAAAATTAACAACCCTCGCACACAAAATTAATCAAAAATAAATACAAAATTTTTTAATTAGGTTCATCTTTTATTTTTTTGATGGGAACATTGTCATCTTCCTTGGCATCAAAATTTTTGTTCTCAATGATGTTGTTTTGCCCAAAATTGTTTGGATTGAAATAAATATTCTTGTTATTAACATTGTTATGATTGTTGTTAATGGTGATATTGTTGTCAACCAAGATCTCTTCTCTGTTATGAAAAAGAACGTGGTTGTTATTTGAGTTGTTGTTTTCATTTATATTGTTCGCGTTGTTGTTAAGAATAAAATTGTTAGGATCTCTAAAAAAATTGTGATTGTTATTAAGGTTATTGAGATCATTATTATTGTGATTGTTCTCAATAATATTATTAATGGTAGTATTGATATTATTGTCCATACTAAAATTATTGTTACGATTATCATTCTCAACATTAAAATTGTTCTCACTATAAAAAATATTCCCATTAATAAAATTATTGGTAGTTTTAGTTCTCTTGTTTGGTGTGCCTTCGCAAGAAAGCTCCTCCAAAGAAACATCTTTTTCTTCAATTGATTTTTTTCGTTTGGTGTATTTGCGCTTTGGGCGGTTGGGATCCAAATCTTTTTTGGCGGGCTTTTTTTTGGCGGTTTTTTTTGGTCTATTTTTTTTTGGGGTGATTTTTTTGGCGGGCTTTTTGTCATCGAAGAGTAGCGACCATCTCCGTCTGCAAAAGGAGTCTGTTCTGTTGGGTATCATCTGAGAAACTAACAAAGAGTAAAAAGTAAAACACTGAACAAATTATAAAAATAAAAGGTAAAAAAAAAAAATAAAAAATAATAAATAATAAATAAAAAATAAAAAATAAAAAATAAAAAATAAAAAATAAAAAATAAAAAATAAAAAATAAANATTTTTTATTTTTTATTTTTTATTTTTTATTTTTTATTTTTTATTTTTTATTTTTTATTTTTTAATTTTTAATTTTTTATTGTTTATTTTTTATATTTTAATTCAGTCTTTTTTATTTTTTATTTATTTTTCTATGATAGACATCATGTGGGCTCTGTCTTATCTTTCCGACACTAACAACATTGAGTTGCAGCAAATTATAGAAGCAGGGTTGGTAGAAAAAGCGTTCAAACACCTAGATAGCCAAAACTTTTCCATCTTGACTCCTGGTAAAAATAAAAAATAATAAAATAATAAAATAATAAAATAAAATAATAAAATAATAAAATAATAAAATAATAAAATAATAAAATAATAAATAATAAAAAAAATAAATAAAAATTCCTTGAATAATATTAACATATTAAAGATTAGTCATGTAGGAGACTATGGAACTCCCATAGCCATGGTAAAAACAAAAAATTCAATTCAAATTATTTAGAATAAAAAATAAAAAAGGTAATTTAAAAATAAAATAAATAAAATAAATAAAAAATTAATTTAAAAAATAAAAATGAATAAAAAAAGAATTTAAAAATAAATAAAAAATTTTTAAATGTTTATAAGGTAATCACCAATGCTTACGATCGAAACGAAAGCTTTATTTATGATCAATCAATTCCAGAAGTCTCCAAACTTGGAGAAATGTACACAGAGGCAAAGAAGAAGGCTGCTGAAGATAAAGAGTTCAAGAAGAGAGTGGACAGGCTCTTGTACGCTTTCCAAAGAGAAAATGATCCCGAAACTAAGAGAATATGGGAGAAAGTTTGTGATGTTAGTAGAAAAGACTTTAATTCTATTTATAAGGTAAAAGAATTTTTTATTTCAATATTTTTTATTTCAATATTTTATATTTCAATATTTTTAATTTTTTAAATTTTTTTTAATTTTTAATTTGAAATTTTTAATTTTAATTTTATTTGAAATATTTAATAGTTTTTTTAAAATTTATTTTTAATTTTAAATTTAATTTTTAATTTTTAATTTTTTATTCTAAATTTATTCTAATAATTTTATTTGAATAATTTTATTTGAATAAAATGAATTTTTTTGATTTTTTTGATTTTTTATTATATTTTTATTTTTAAAGATTTTAAATATTTTTTCATTTATTTTTTATTCTCATTTTTTATCATCATTTTTTATTAATCATTTTATTTTTTAATTTTTCAATTTTTTAATTTTTAATCTTTTTTTTTAAATTTTAAAAAAATCAATCATTTTTATTAATCTTTTTTTTTATTATTATTATTATTATTATTATTATTAAATAAATTAGTTGTTGGACATAGAAGTAGAAGAGTGGGGAGAATCAAAATACGCGAAATACATTCCAGAAATGCTAAAAAGTTTAGAAGAAAAACAATTGTTGATTAAAGGCATTGATGGAGTCAAATTCGTCGAAGTTTCTGGCATCAATTATCCTTTGTTAGTTGAAAAGACAGATGGTACTTGGTTGTATGGAACTACCGACTTGGCTGCCTTAAAATATAGAGTATTAATATTTTTTATTTTTTATTTTTCATCATTTTTATGAAATTTTCATTGATATTTTTATTTCATTATTTAACATTTATTTTTATTTTTATTTTATTTTATTATATTCTTTATTCAAATTTTATTTTTATTTATTTATTTTTTCATTTATTATTTTTTTAATTTTATTTTTTACTTTTTATTTTTTATTTATTTTATTTTTTATTTTTTATTTTTTTAATTTATATTTCTTATTTTTTATTGATGTTATTTTTTTTTCATTTTAATTTTAATAATTTTTTTTAATCATTCTTTATTTAATGTATTTTTTATTTTTTATATTAAATTTTTATTTTTTCATTTTTATTTTATTTGTGTTTTTTTTCATTTAAAATTTTTTTTATTTTTTAATATTTTAGATCGAAGAAGAAAAAGTGGACAGAGTGATTTATGTAGTAGACAATTCACAGTCGCCTCATTTCTACCAAGTCTTCAAGACTGCAGAGAATGCTGGTTGGGCCAAAGACAAGCCAGTACAAATAGAGCACGCTGCCTTTGGTGTCGTTTTGGATAGCAACAAAAAAGTTAAAAAAAAAATCAAAAAAAAAATATTAACATAATAAAAATAATAAAAAATAAAAAAATAAAAAATATCAAATAAAAAATATCAATCAAAAAATGATAACAAAAAAAAAAAATGATAAAATAATAAAATACCAAAAATAATAAAAAATTTAAATAAAAATAATAAAAAATAAAATTATAAAATAAAAAATAAAATTAAAAAATAAAAAAAATAAAAAATTAATAAATAAAATAAAAAATAAAAAAAAAATTTTAAAAAATCTTAGAAACTAAGCAGCAGACATGGGATTGACAAAGATCTTCTCCTTTCGGAATTGGTTGACAAAAGCATAGAAGAAGCACACACCACCCTCAAAGGGCTTGAGAGTAAACAAAATAAAAAAAAAAAAAAAATTTTTTACTTTTTTTATTTACTATTTTTTATTTTTATTATTTTTTATTAATTTATTTTTATTATTTTTTATTTTTTTATTATTTTTTATTTTTTTATTTTTTTTATTTTTTTATATTTTATTATTTTTTTATTTTTTTATTTTATTTTATCCATTTTTTATTAAAAAATAGATATTGATGAAGAAACAATCAAGGAGTTCGCCAAAGACTTGGGAGTGGGATCTCTGAAATACTTTGACCTTTCTCACAAAAGAACCACCGATTTCGTATTTTCTTTCAGCGAGATGCTTTCCTTCAAGGGTAATACCTGCCTCTACATCAACTACGCTTATGCCCGTATCAACTCGATCCTAGAAAAAGTACAAGGTATTTAATTTTTTTTAGTTGATTTTTAATTAATTTTTCTGTTTATTATAGGAATTTTTCCTTATTTTTTTTTTAAAAGAATTTATTTGTTACAATTTGTTTATTTTTATTTATTAAATCTTTTAATTGAAACAATTTTTTTTTTCTTTTTTTTCTTTTCATTTCTTATTTTCACTTACCATTTAAAAAATTCTTCAAAAAAAGAAACTTCCTTAACAGAAGAAAACAAAAAAAACCTGTTGGAAATCTTCCAAGAAAATAACGGAACCTTCGTGAACCAACCACTCACCTCCCTAATCAACAGACCTCTCGTAGCCGAAGAAAGAGATTTATTGATTGCTTTGCTCCCCTTCAGAGACATTCTTCTCGAAGTGGAATCTTCTTTGCAACCTCACTTTTTGTGTGAGTACGCTTACAACTTGGCTTATCAGTTTCACTCCTTTTATTCCAAGTGTAGGGTCCTTTCTGAGGAGGGCGATGATCCTCAACAACAGTTGTTCCGCCTTCGTTTGTGCTTCCTCGTTAGGAATGCCCTTCAGGTTTCTTTGTCCTTGTTGGGTGTCAAGCCTATTTCCAAATTAGGGAAAATTCAAAATAAATAATTAAACTTTTATCCAAAGTATTTTCGTTTTTATTTTTATTAAACTGTTTTTTTTTCGATTATTTCTTCTCACTTCATTTTTTGAAAGAGAAAAGATTATTAGAAACAATGTTTTTGATAATCTCAAAAACAAGGTATTTAGGAAACTTGATTCCGTATTTCTGCTGGGAAATTGCTTTCAAAGAAATAATAAACTCAAAAATAATAAATTTCAATTTGTTTGAAAAGAAACGGTGATTATCAATATTCCATAGAGTTCCTTTCTCATAACTTTCAAAAATTCTTTCAACTTTTTCTACTAATTCGTCCTTACCTTCTCTTTCTAAAGTATTTTTCAACTTAGTTAAAGGAGTCTCAACACCACTAAATCCATGCACCTCCAAATTAAAATTGGCTCCACTAGACAAAGATAAGATCAAAAACTCTTCCAAAAAAGATAGGATGTCAGGATTACTAACGAGAAGAAAAAGAGACGAAATACCAATTTGATCTAATTCATTCAAATCAAAATTGTGTTCTCCAAGAAGATATTTGAAACAATCAACATTTATAATATTGCAGCGAGAAAAGAAGCTAAAAAGTGAGTTTCCATTTTCGGGATCAGTCCATTTCAAATCAAAGTTTTTTTTTTCAACCAAAAACTTGAGAATTTCAACATTTTTATTTTGGAAAAGAATCTGAACATTATCATAAAAACTAGAATATATGCTTGGATCGCACTGGTCTAAAGAAAATCGAACAACATCTAGATTGTGGTTGTGAATACAGTAAAGAAAGGTAGATTGATAATCCAATTCACTTTTAAAAGAAGTTTTGTGTAGAAGATATTCAATAACTTTTATATCTTGTGAATGCATAAGAGCTTCACACAAAGGTTTCCTTCCATGCTTACTAATAAGGTTGGTATCAGATTTTTTTTCAACTAAAAACTTTATCACCTCTAAATTCCTATCGTTTTTACAAGCAACATGAAGTAGTGTTTCATGTGAAATAGTTCTTTGATTCAAACCACAATTTAAATATTCTTCAATTAAATATTTTATTATCTCCTGGTTCTTATTATTTTCAATGGCAGACAAAAGTGCAACAAACTGTTTGTGGGGATCATTTTTAATGACTTGCTTTTCATTGATCAAATATTTAATCACGTCAAAATTTTGATTATATTTGCAAGCATTTTGTAATATTGTATTCCCCTGTGTATCCATTATATTTTCTTCCAAGGGAAATTCTTTCAGCACTTTCATTGGATATTCTCCATCAATACAGAAAGCAATATGAATGGGTGTTAGTTTCAAAGAGTCCTTTCTATCCAATTCACATTTGTTTTCTATCAAAAATCTTATCTTTTCTATTTCATGCTTTTTCTCTTTGTTCATAAATGCTTTATGAAGTAGTGTTCTACCAAAATTATCTTTCAATAGAAAATATTAATTTTTAATTTTTTATATTCAATTTATATATATTATAATATAAATTAAAAATTTTGCAAGGATCTTGAATGAATATCTATTTTACCTTTCAATGAAGAAAAATCCTTTTTCTCCAATGCATCCCTCAATATCTCCTCTCCTCCAAAAGAATTATCTCCATAATATTCATTTTGTAATTCTATGAGAAATTCTAATTTATCAAATTCTCTTTCTTCTTTCATTTTTTCAGTAATTTCCAATTTTTTTATTTTTTTTATTTTTTTATTAATAAATAAAAACAAATATCATTTAAATCTAAGTAAACTCGAATAAAACAAGAGGTAAAGTTTCAAAACTCCTAAAGTATCAAAAAAAATTTTTGGATAAAACAAAATTCTATCTCCAGTATAAAGTTTGTTCGACCAATTTTGGTTTATTTCACATACAACAAGAATTGGTTGGAGCTTTTTTTTTAAATATTAAAGTTTTAACATAAACTCTTGTTTAATTTGGGATCCTAAAAATTCCACGAATCCAAACCCTATACATCTTGATCTTTCTCTTACGGTTAAAAAGCTCGCGAGTGTCGTACTTGCACTCCTCAGTGACAAAGCCACAACTCTCGAAAAGCTGCTGGATCATCTCAACTGAAAAAAAATAAGAGCTTGTATTATCACCTCTAACATACCAGTTCTCGCCCAATTTTCTAGTTCCTTTCTTAGAAACAAACCTCATTTGAGTCATGTCATAGAGACCATAATCCCTCACGATGACAAAGGAGCCAGGCTTCATCTTTTGTTTGATTCTCTTGAGGGCAGCCTCCATTTTGTCGGGGGCGATGGCGGACAAGAAGAAGATCATGGTGGCAAAGTCGAGGTAGTTGTCTTTTATGTCCTCGTTTCTGAAGTCTTCGTTTGATGGGTCTGCAACAAATGCATAGGTTCTTTCCTCGTTATATTCTTCGTTTTTCTTCAAAAAAAAAAAATTATTAAATTCATATTTGTAATTTGATAATTATTTTTATTTAAAAAAAAAAAAATAAAGTTTTTTTTTAAAAAAAAACAATCTTTACCTTCACCATTTCTACAGCTTTAGGAGAAAAGTCAAAAGCGTGATAATGTATGTTTTTGTTGCTTTTAATTAATGGAAACACAGAACATCCAGTCCCACATCCACATTCCATTCCATAGATCATTTCTTTGCAGTTTTCTGGGCGCAAGTAAGCATATTCCCTCAAAAAGTAGTTCCTTTCTTTGAAAAACTTGTTTTCATTGCTAATGAAGAATTTTTCCCAGTATTTGGATGCGTTCTTAACATAATCCTCTTTTTAAAATTTGAATTTGTTTAAATTAAAATTATAAAGCGATATATTAATTCTCAACCAAATATATATTCTTGTGGTGATATTATTATAATTATCCTCCCAAAAAAATAATGATGGATCTTACCACAATCCAAATTTTGAGATATCTCTTTTTCTTTCTCAATCATTATCTGTGCGGCATTGGATTTTGCCTCATTCCAATCCACATCTTTCCAACTTACATTCATTTCCTCTTCTTCATTTATTTTTTCCACACCACTAGTTAAACTAGAATGGATATCTTTATATGTTTCTTTTTTGTTATCCATTCACTATTTTTTTTTTTTTTTTGAAACAATGATTAATTTTGTTCTAAAAATTTTTTCTTCAAAATTTCTCCAACACAAAATTAATCTGGATAATACCGTTCCCAGAGAGAATGGTATGATTTTGTTTCAACTCTAAATCTTTTAGTTGAATCTTGACTTGGGTACTGTAGATTTTAAAGATTATCTAAAGATATGATTTCGGAAAAAACAAAAAATTTTATTTATTTCATTTCATTATTTTGATTAAAAAATTCTTTTGATTTCTTGTAATTATTGTAAACTATCTCCCCTATTTTATTGTGGAGAATTACGCACTCACGATTCGAAGTTTTCCCAGTTAATAAAACAATGTCCACCTTTCTATCTTCGAAAAACAATGTTCCCACATCATGTTCTAAAAAACAAAGAAAATAAAATTGAATTCTCAAATTGAAAAAAAAAGAAATCTACCACATTCAGGGTTGTCTCCTGTGATTAATAAAAAAAAAAAAAATTGATGAAATTGTGGGAAGAGTGTTTAGTAGTTTACCTGTTTTATGAGCAAAGTCGATCTTACGATCAAAGTATAAAGGGAGCTTATTGTTACAAACTTGTTTTTTTAAAATTTCGTTCAACATTTTTATTTCTGTTAATTTTTCCAAAACCAGGAGAGCATCTTTTGGTGAGGTATAATTATCCTTTTTTGCAAAGTTTATTAATGAATAAAAAAGTAAATAAAAAATTTTTTACTAATCCTTTTTTTTTGGCCTCAAAATCAAACATTTTCCTTTGAACTAAAATTAATTAGAAATTAAAATTGAACATTTTAATATTTAACGTTTTACATTTGGTATTTGTGAATCCTGCTTTGATAAATTCTTCATTTAAAACCTCAAATCCTCCAATCAAATCCAAGATTACATTTGTTGCAGTATTGTCACTAATACAAATCATCAATATCACCAAATCTTTAATAGTTAAATTCAATCCATCATCAAATATTGTTACCAGTCCAAAGCCTCCCACTTTTTGTTCTTCTTTTACCTTTATTATAGTTTTATAATCGTATTTTCCTTCTTCAATTTTTCTATTCAAGACATATAAAAGATGCAATTTAATAATACTTGCAGATGGGAAGGATTCATGTTCATTCCTCGAAAAATAATAATTTCCAGTTCTATCTCTAATTATGATACCAGCTTTCCCTGAGAATTCATTTAATAATTCTACTACTTTTTCTTCCATTCTAATAATCAAAATCAATTTTTTTTTTATAGCAAATATAAACAAAAATGCAAAGAAAATTTTCTTTAATTAATATTGTGATGAAAAATCAAAAAACAGGAACAATAAGATTGTTTATTTGTTGTTAGGGCATTGTCCATCAACCCATTTGCTCAATCTATCACAAACTATTTTTTTAAAAAAAAAAGTGATTAATATTTAAATAATCAAAAAGAAAATGAAAAGAAATTACTCCAGCATGATGCTCTCATGGATTGTTGATTAGTGAAAGAAGTATAGCCTAGGGAAAAAAAAAAAATATTAAAAAATCTATTAATGTGGTGAATTTGTATTTGAATTGAAATTAGAATCAAGATTGAGGATATAATTTTTTTGAATTTTATACAGTTATCAGGAGTATAAGCCATAAAGTTATTGATCAAAGCAGGGTTGTTTCCGTACAAAGTATATCTGTTTCCTTTGCAATCACTTCCAGTTGGATAAGAGCTAAAAATTGATAAGAGAAATGATTAAAGAAAAGATTGAATTTAAATTTTATTACCAGTAGTAGTTCATTGGTTGTGCAGGAGTATCAGCACAGAAATCTCCGACTGTGTTACTGATGGTATCATCACCAGAATCTTCGTGAACACTTTAAATAGAAATAATTATTTATAAATTTTATAGAAAAAAAAATTTATACGTTTCATAACATGCATCAGTACATCTGACTTCAGAGTCACCGTGGAATGTATGCCACAAACCAACATTGTCTATAATAATAAATAAGTATAAAGATAAGATGTTGAAATTTTTTACGTCCAATTTCGTGAGCAGCAGTCTTTTGTCCTGCACCAAAGTAGTTTGCATTTACCCACAAACCTCCAGTGTTGGTAGGTGCTTCGGCATCCCATGGGAAGGTTCCAATTCCGAGCAAGGTACCAGAGCTTCCTGATTTTTGTCCGGTGACAAAGATGTTGAGGTATTCTGCTGGTCTGTATGCATATTTGTTCTTCAAAGCATTCAATTGAACATACCAAAGACTGTTAAAAAGAAAAAGTTAACATTTTTTATTCGGATCATTTTAAAGGATCATACCTGTTGAGACTGCTGTATGCTGCAATCTTTTTAACAAAATTAACATGTAAAATAAAAGCATGAGAAATAAAAGGATCATTCTTACTTCAGCATAGGTTGAATCAATGACAAATTGGAGAGAGTTATCATCATAGTAGAATGATACATTAGTTCCATTGAAATCTAAAATATAGTTATTTTAATTAAAACTTTAAAGATGTGAATTCATATTTTTACCTTGATTGATTTGGAGGATTTGAGCTGCAACCTTTGTTCTATCCATATTTCCAGGGCAAGAATTTGCAGAAAAGCAAATTACGGTGATGTATAATTTGATTTGGATTGGTGCGTTATTCCATTTGTTTCTTTCTTGAAGCAAATCGCAATTTCCTGTTTTTTAAAAAAAATATATATTAATTAATTTTTCATTCAAATTTTCTTTTCACCTTCTATTCTGCAATCTGCTAAAGCTTTTCCTTCTTTGATAGATCTCATTGCTTTTTTCCATCTAAAAATGTACAAAATTAATAACTTTGATTAAAAAGTTATTCTCTTACTTATATACATCCTCTAGAATAATTGATTAGCAAAAGTGGAAGAAATAATAATTTTTTTTGTTACCAGTTGGGCAATATTTTTCCCCAGCATATTTAGGGAGAAAGTTGCTAAGAAATTCAATACCTTCCAAAGGTTGGACCAATTCATTGTTGGCAAGAACCAAAGCAAATAATGCAATCAAAACAATAAAAAATTTACTCATTTTAATTTTTTTTTTTATTTTTTTTAATTTTATAATTTTTAAAATAAAACATTCTTTTTACTTTTCTATTTAAACATCTCTATCTTCATTGTTTACAAAAAGAATAGAATGAATATGAGATATTTGTGCATGAAAGAATTTGAAGATCATTTCTTAAATGAATTTGGAAAAGAATTCTTTTGAAATCAAATAAAGGAGTGAAAATTTGGTTAAATAATTTAATTCCTAACTAAATGAGATGAAATGCATGGAAATTTCTCAATCAATAACAGAATGTGAAAGCAAGTCAAAAAAAATGGATCCTCATTTCAAAAGATGAATGGCAGCTTCATAGAAAATAAAAGTAAAACCATTCATAAAAAATCCCCGATACATGGTCGCCCCGAATCCCCGGAAGAAGATCTTATAACCATGAGATCTATAAGTCCTCATGAGATATTTGAAATAATAGACCTTTTCGGGGTTCAAATCTGCTTGATATCTTGATTTAAGCACATCAATAGGATAAATGGTTGCCCAAGATAAACAACCTGCAACTCCCCCAGCAATGAACATTGCCAAAGGGGCTAAATAATTCTGCATGTTCATATGTTCAATCAAAGCATATTTGGTGAATTCATATCCCGCGAAATAAGTTCCATATGAAAAACTATCTCTGTTGAATGTATGAGTGATTCCTCTATTCAATCTTTTTATTCCTCCAATCAATGTTTTTCCCTCTCTGAATATCTTTCTTGCACAATCCCATGTGTTCTTATATTCACGTGGATATATCTGTAATCTAATCTTCACCAATTCTATGGGGGTTGCTAATAAAACTTGTGCAGTTCCTGTTATAAAACCTGCCTATATGAAAAGAAAAAAAACAAACCAGTTCTCAGTTGTAAATCAAAATTTAAAAATTTGGAAAATACAATGTAAATATTCATCAAATTTGGTTTGGGTAAATTTGAATTTGGTCCATGTTGATGATGTTTATTATCCAATTTCTTCAATAATCTCAATAATGGAGCGTATGATCCAAATATAATTCCATTTTGAAATCCTGTTAAAATGATGGGTGGGATTATCCCTGAATATAATGTCATAAATCCTTCTTTATGTATTACTTTCCTCAAACAGTCAAATGTATTTTTGTATAATTGTGGATTTGTTTGGATTCGTATCTTCATGAAGAATGAGAAAGAAAAGAAAATTTGATCTTTGAAAAGCTAACTTTTATAGTATCGATGGGATGCACAAATACTGTTGCCAAAATTCCAGATAAATTACCAGCGATTAAATCATTCATTTTTTTTTTATATAATTCGAATCCAATCTTTGAAAATTCAAAAGAAAAATCACCTAAAAGAGAAATTATTTCAAAACCACAACAAAATTTTAAATAGAATAAAAAAATTTTTTATTTCATACAATATAATAGATAGAAGAAAAAATACAAGAGAAGATAAAAACATATTAAACAATCAAAAGTATCCCCCCCGCTCAATTCTTCCTCCATCATTTAGAGAATTTTTTTTTATAAACAGTCAATTAGTATCCCAAAAGGATGAGATGGAAGATCTTGAAGGGGGAGAGATGGAAAAAATGCCCAATTCGGCTCCTTCATTCTCTAATCTTTCTTCAGAGAAAGCAGAATTGGCAACGACAGGGTTAGAAGCCCTAGAAGGAGGTGCAACAGAATAAGCAGAAACATCCCTTTCATCAGTAATAGAGTATTCGAAAAAATCTATATCAGAAGTGAAAGAATCTAAAACGTTGAAATTAAGCGAGTTGATTCCTTCATAAGGAATTTCGCTTTGAATTATATTTTGAATTTCATCGCAAACTTGTCTGGTGCACTCATCATCAAAGGTATTTGAAAAAACTCTTCTTTTTGATTCGGAAAAGTCCAGTCCGTTATTTTTATTATTATCTGAAGAAAAACCTATACTCAATGCAGATCTCTTTGATGATGTTCTCAGGTCATTAGTTAGCATACTATTTAAATGCATTGGCTTGGGTACCAAAATAGATTTATTATCTCTTGGCAAAATTAAAATGGAGTCTGATTTTCCTAATAGTCCTCTTTCAAGATTGTTTCTAAATTTTCCACTGGCTTTTGTTGTCATTCTAAGAGATAAAAAATTTTAGTTTGAGAATATAATTTATTAGTATTGCAGTAATAAAATTATTATAAATTTATTATATATTTTTTTTTAAATAGAGAAAATAAATTAAAAATCTTACTTTGAAAAGTCTTTTTTTATATATGATTATTTAAATACAGTTATAATACAAATGTCCTCTTCTAAATTTGGCAAATTTTAAATTGGGAAAAATTATTTATAGCTCTTTTATAGGGGCTATATAATTTGATTTTTTTTTTTTTTATTTTTATTTATAAATATTTTAATTTAAAAATGAGAATTTTATTTATTTGATTTTCTCTGTATTGAAAATTTTTTATATTGAAAGAGAAAAAAGGCTTAAATTTAATCTATTTCAAAAATGTTATTTTAGAACGAAATTTAAACCAATTTTTATAAATAGGAATTTACATAAGATGTTATCCATTTTGTCTTTTTTTAAAATTCAAATAAAAGAACGACTTGGATCATATATTATATTTCATGAATTCCAAAAAATATACCTAATATTTCTGTTAGAGGAGATATAATAAAAATTTTATAGTGGTTAAATTTTGCCAAAAAGATAAGGTATGGATCAAATATTGGAAGAATCCTCTTTATAAAATTATGGGAAATAAATGAAAAAAAAAAAAAAATAAGCATGAAGAAAAGGATGGCGAGAAATGTGGCCAAAAAGGCCAAAAGGAAAAGAAATGATGAGTTATATTATGATGATGTTGAGGAAAAGAATAAAATCACCACAATTGGAAAAGATAGGAAGGATGGGTTAATTAGACAGAAAGAATTAGAAATTAAGAAGAATGATGGAAAGATCAATAAGCAAAACAATCAAAAAAAATTCAGTGATAAAAAATCAAAGAAAGATGATGAAAATGAGGATTCATTTGAGGAGGACGATGAAGTAACAGCTATGGATAAATTGAAAAATAGCTTTGGAGTATCAAAAGATAAAGATAATGAATTGATATTGGATAATGATAGAACTTCAATCAAAATACCAGTCTTCAATGATAGGAAAATTACCATAATCAAAGAAAATAAAAATATAATTAAAGAAAATAATAAGAATGACAAAGATAAAGAAGATAAAATAGATGAAGAAGAAAATTTGGAAGGAGAGGAAATTAAGGAAGATGATTCTGAAGATGAGGAAAATAATGAGAAAAATGAATTTTCAAAAAGATTTAAGTAAGATTCTACAATTCCAATTTTCTACAAATATATTTATGATTTTTTTAGCCGAGTGATTGACACCCAAGAGGCACAAGATTTGCAAGAGAAAAGAAAACCATTTCAATTCAAATATGAATTCGAAAATCTTTTGATAGAGAGTTCCGAAGAAAGACCACAGACCTACAACAATCTCGGCAAAGATTATGCTCTCCGAGAAAAACTTGTGAAAAGATGGAGAGATTACATAAAAAAAGATAAAAATAAAAAAGAAAGAAACATTATCTATAATGGTAAGATTTTTCAATTATTAATTTGTTAATTATTATTTCTTTTATTATATTATTTAATATTTTAATCTTTTTTTTATAAGATCTCAGATTTAATGATATTCAAGGAGTTTTGTTTCCTTGGGTGAACAAGTACTTTGACGTTTCCTTTAACATGTTGAATCACGACCAAACACTCTACATTAGAGAAACTTACTTGATGCACGTTATCAACCATTTGTTAAAATCTAAAGACTTGGTTTCAAGAAATAATTATAAATTAAAAACTCAAAAACCAATGTAATTTCTTTTTAAATATTTTTTAAAAAAGTGAAAAGCCTGTCTCACTAAACAAACTTTTTATAGAGTTCATATGGATAGTGGATTTACAAGGCCTAAAGTACTCATTCTCGCAGGTACAAGAGGAATGGCATACGAAATTGTCAACAGATTGGTTCAACTTCTTCCTGTTCAATTTATTGTAACAAACTTTGTTTTTTTCTCATTTTCAAATAAACGAATTTATTTTTCATTTTTTTTTATTTTAATTTTCATTTTCATTTTAATTTTCACTTTTTTTCATTTATATTCATTTTCTTCTTAGAAACAAATTGCAAACTCTAACAAATTTGAAGTCGAGTTTACTGAGGAAGAAGAAACACAAAACACCAAAAAACCCTTGGATTTTCAAAAGCTTTTCCAAGGAAATGTGAGTGACGAGTTCAAGTTGGGAATTGCTCTTGAAGGATCCAAGTTAAAGCTTTACTCTGACTTTTACAAGTCTGACATCATCATTGCTTCTCCTTTGGGCCTTAGACCTATCATCGGTACAGAAGGTGACAAAGACAGAGAACATGATTTCCTTTCTTCGCTCGAAATCCTCGTTTTGGATCATGCTGAAATGTTTTTGATGCAGAATTGGGAGCACGTTGATCTCATTTTCAAAAATTTGAACAGAACACCCAAGCAAACAAGGGACACCGACTTCTCTCGTATCAGACCCTGGTGTTTGGACGGAAATGCAAAGTTTTATCGCCAAACCATCATTCTTTCTGAGTATCAAGAAGTAGACATCAACTCCATCTTTAACAACCACTGTTTCAATCCTAAAAGAGCCAAGTTTACACCTGTATACAATGGAAGAATTTCCCATGTTTCTTTGAAACTCCAACAACTTTTCCAACGAGTTGATTGTAGCTCTATTCAAGAACTCGACAATGCTCGTTTCGAGTATTTCTCCAAAGTCCTTTTCCCAAAGCTCAAACATTCTGTGCAGACCAACACCATCGTTTTCGTTCCTTCCTATTTCGACTTTGTTCGTGTGAGAAACTTTATGCAAGAAGAGGAGATAGAGTTTTTGAAAATTTCCGAGTACATCTCTCAAAACAAAATTAATTCTGTTCTCACCCAGTTTTACAAGGAGCCCGTCCCTTTTCTTTTGTACTCTGAAAGATTCCACTATTTTAGAAGATACAACCTCAAGAACATCCAGAATGTAATCTTCTATTCCCCTCCTACCAACTCTCACTTTTACGATGAGATTCTCAACTGCCTCTCCAACCCTAATGCTTATTGCCTCACTTTGTATACTAAATTCGACAAATTTAAGTTGGACAGAGTTGTTGGTACTAGCAGATCCAAAACTATACTCTCCAGTCAAAAGAGCACGCATTTGTTTTGTTAATTTAATAAATAAATATTTATTCAAATTTGTTTTTGTTCCGTAAGGGAGAAATTTTTCAAAGAAGGTGACACCTTGAAATCCCTTGGAAGGCCAACAAAATCCATCGGAGTTTATAATTATGGAAGAGATTTAAATTAATACATTTCTAGTTTATTCAAATTTTTAATTAAATTTGAACTGATAATCAAACTTTCTATATCTCATATTTTCATTCAAACACATATTTATTTATGAAAAAAATTGAAAGAACATAAAAATAAATAAAAAATTGAAATTTTGTCTATTTGACAAGTTCAATTCATTATTCTACAAAATGTTGAAAAGGAAATAGTACAGAAGAACTCTTAATTGATTACATGTAAAAAAATTTTAACAAATTTATTCGTATTGTTAATATCTAATATATATATTAAACCAAAGTAATATATATTATCTTACGTTGAGATATGTTACCCTAATAATTTTCAAAAGAAAACGTTGAACATATCTTTTTTTTATTTCTGATTTTATTTTATGCTTCAATAAAACATTCGGCCAAATAATTCTATTTATCAAAATGCCAAATATAAATAAAACGATTAAAATTAAATATTCATTTGGCAATTATTTCTCCGCTTAATAAATGTTCATGGCTCCACATTGTCTTCAATAAATGCTTTTAGAAAAATATAAAAAATCAAAAAAAAAAAAAAAAAGAAAAAATAAAAGATATTTTGAAATCAATTTACAACAGAAATGATTGTAAAATTTTAAATATAAATATAAATATAAATAAATATTCTATTTTTGACAAATAAATTTCAATTGATAGAATGAAAATAATAAAAATGATCCAGAGGAGACCATAGAATACAGTGATGGAGGGGATAATGATAGGAATAAATTGGCTTTTGTGAAGAAAGAAATATTCATCAAAGCAGATTTATTGGAGAAGAGTATTGGATCTAAACCTAAGAGAAAGATTGTGATGATTAAAGATAAAAATACTCCTCAAAAAGAAGCTTTATATGATTTGGTAAAAAAGAAATGTAACACATATAATATTTTAATTTTTATTTTATCAAAGGTGAATGATCACTATAGAAATTATTGCCAGAATTTCAACAATAATGCAAAACATGCATCCATATCATATCATATCTTCTATAATCAAAAAAGGAAAGAGTTAGAGAAATTATCAAAGGAAAATAGAGAGTTCGCGGAGAATTATTTGATTCCTTTCTCTTTGGATCCAACACATAAATCTAAGATTCAATCTTTCATCACTCGAAACAATGAGAGACTGGAAAATGATTCGATATTATGAAAAAAAAAAAAAAAGAATGTGTAATAAAATGTGAATAAAAATTAAACTCATTTTCTTGAATTGGTTTTTAAAAATTTAATATTAATTCTTTCATTCAAAAGAAATATTTCTAAATCAAAATAGATGGCAATCTTTCTTTTCTTTTCTTTTAGGCTTGTTTTCAAAAAATTCACTAAATCAAAATCTAAAACAAAAAAAAAAATCTCTCACCTCAAGGTTTCGGATTTCTCTCACACATTCAAAAATAATTTCCTCTAAAAGAATTTTAAAATTTTGACCATTTTTTTTTTAAGAATTCAATCTTTCATACCAACATTAAATCTTGTTTTGGCGGAAGTTTCATAAAAAGGACATCCAATTGATTTTGCAAAATCTTTTCCTTCTCCTGTTGCTACTTCTCTTTCATCTTCCAAATCACATTTATTTCCTACCAACACCTTTTTGTTTATAAAAAATTTGAAATAAAATTAATTGATACAAACTAAAAATTTAAAAGTTTGAATTGAATAATTTTATTTAATAAAAATAACACCAACCAAGGGAAAAGAATCATCATCTCTTTTTCTATATATTTTTTCTCTATACGTTAAGGCTTCATCAAAAGAGTTTCTATCAGTTATGCTGTACACTATCAAAAATCCTTTTCCTTTAACATAAAATTGCTCTTTTCAAAAGAAACTTCAATTAAATTAACCTTTAAAAGAAGAATATTTGAACCTTGAATCGCAGAGAATTCTTGTACTTTATAATTTTTATTAAATTTAATTAATTTTAAATTCATATTTTTTTTTCACCAATTGAATCTATTATTTCCAAAATAAATGATTCATCATCTATTTTCACTATTTTTCTATAAGAATCTTCAATTGTTGGATCATATTCTAAAAAAAAATTATAATTTTTGAATATCATCAATTTGTTTTTTAATATCCTTTTGTTTATACCTTCAGCAAATTGGTTTAGAACAAATTGATTAACCAATGAAGTTTTTCTTGAAAAATGTGAATATTTAAGATGGATATCAAGAGATTGAAAAAATAAATAACATCATAATTAGATATTTCTGATCAATAATATTGTATCTCCAAATTATTTTTATTTAGAATAACCACAAATTGAAAATTTGAAATTATACCCTACTCCACAACCCCCAACCACAACCAATTTATATTCTTCCATTCTGAAAATTTCTCAATTTTATTTTTAAAAAAGATTAAATTTTCATTCATAGATTAAATAGAAAATATTTATTAAAAACTGTTTTTTTTTTTTTCAGATTTGTTGCTCGAGATCAAACCATTTTTTGAGTAAATGGTTGTTAGTTTTTGACAATTGTTGGATGTGTTCGATAAACTGCTTGATCTTGGTCTTGTTGACCAACTTTTTGAAGAATCTGGCCTGGCGATTCTCGTTAATGGATTTCCAATCAAGGATGAAATCGCAGAAAATGTGAGCGATGTGAAACTTGATGTCATCTTTAATCTTCTTTTCGGAGATTTTTTTGTCGTAAGGATAATCTTCCTTGGTGAGGATGTGAGCATAAGTAGTGAAAAGGGTCTCATAAGAAATGTTGATCTCCAAAAGAAACTTGTAAACCCAAGAGTGATCATACTTTTGCAAGTTTTTAGTTTTACTTAAACTTGCTTTCTCAAGAAAATAACAGATCATCTCAACGGGGAAAAAAGAATGGGTGGTTGATTTGTTGAGGGTAGAAGTGACCAGCTTGATTCTCTCCTTGACGGAATCCCTGTAGATGTTGATGTCTCTAGTGGTGGCGGACTCCTTTTTGAGGATCTTCTTCCAGCATTTGTTGACGATGTGCTCTTGGTAGCTGTTGACTTGGGAAAGAATTCTGAGATTTATTTCAGGGAAGCTAAATCTAAAAAGAAGAAGAATTAATTTTTATAAAAAATATAAATGATCAAGATGGGAAAAAAAACTTTTTAAAAAAAACTTACTGGTAAGAAATTTGGTTGAGTTCGAACAAAGGATGTAAACGTAAAGAAAGTTGTTTGATGAGATTTTTGAGTTTTTCAACTTTTTCAAAGTTCTCATCCTCTGCGAGGTTGTCGTTGATGTTGATGGCAGACTCCAAAATGACAGCCTGGATCTCGGCGTTCTGGAAAGTGCTGTTGACGAGGTTACGAGTGGTAGGAGAGACACGCTGACAGTTGTTGTCACCGACAATAGAAAAGGCTTTGCGGAGGTAATAAAAGCGAGCATCCAAGTTGATACCATTAGTACAAGCGAGGTCAACGAGAATCTTGGTTGCTTCGTCGAATCTCTCAAATTTTTTATAGTAGTTTGATAGAGGCTCTCTGAAAGATGCATACAATTCTGATTGAGTCTTTAAGAACTGTTCTAGTGGGAGAGAAGGGTTCTCGGGCAACAATTCAGAGGTGTTGTTGGTGACTTCGTATTGTTTGAAGAGGTAGGCGAAGAACATCTCGTTACCTTCGTCGATGGCGATCTGCTTGACGATGTTGTAGTCTTGATTGATGGATTTGCGGAGGTTTTCGAGGAGATCAAAGATGTGTTTGTAAATTTGGAAGACTTCCTCGTTGGACTTGTATTTAGCAATGTTAAGAGCTAATCTTACGAATCCATCATAGAACTTGAGAGATTCGTACTTATTGAGGATGTACTCGCATTCGGAAAGAGACAAATGAGGAGCCAATCTCATGTAAATTTCGAACGATGCCATCAAATTAGAGTGGAGATACTCTGTACCACGAAGTTCTGAGGTAGATTCAATGATCTGATTGGCGTAGTATTTTTCTTTAAGAATTTTGTTGTAGAGCGTGGGGCAGCTCTCTTCAAGTTTCTCGTTCAACATTTTTTTTTCTTGGGGAGTGGGCAAAAGACTCAACATTTCAGGTATGAGCTTGAGGACAAGTTTGGAGCCAGCAGGTTGAGTGGCAAGCACAAAAAAATTGGTCGGAGTTGTCTCGCTGAATTTGTCAATCTCTGGGATCAACCTTGAAAGTTGAGGATCATTGATGATGATGATCAACAATTGGAGAGCTTCTGCACATCTCTTGAAAAGCATGTGGATGCGAGAAAGCAAGATGTCTTCGTTGCTGTAGACCATGTTGCTCATGTAGTTTTGTGGGTTTTGTGGCAACAAGTTGTTCGAGATCATGAATGATGAAAGGGAGTTCAACTGATTGTAGATCTCTTTTAAATCTCCCACAACTGCCTTGTCTAAACTGAACAAATTTAATTCCCAGATGTTTCTCAATAATCTAGAGACATAAAGACAAACAGAGTTGTATTTGAAGCTCTTTTCTTGGCCCATGTATATCACTTCGTTTCCTTTTTGGTGGAAAAGTCGAGAAGCCCACTCACTGATGTTTTGAGGGGTGCTTGAGCTACAACATAGCAAAAGACACATCAAACAAGCTTCTTCATGTCCGTAGTACTTGAAAAAATTGTTGATTTCTTTCGAATCTAATCTTCCTCCCGTTCTCATCAAGATAAACTCGAGCTGATCCTTTGGCCTCAACTTTTCAATAAAGATGCTTCCCTCGTTGGTCAAACAAATGAAAACTCTCTTGGGAGTGTAATATTGGGAGATGATTTCTTTGGATTTTTGATCACTCTGATTATTTACAAAATTGTCTGTAAAGTGAGCCAACGAAGCAGTTTGGGGTTGTTCGGAAATAGACAAGACCTTACAGTTCATTTTCACTTGGTTGACTTCTTCCGTATCTCTTCCTATTTGGGATGCTTCCACTCTGATATAAACCAAGTCGTCTTCATGATCCGACAAGCGAGAAGACATGATGAGAATGCCATCTTTGTAGTAGGCTTTTTGTACATTTCGAGGAACATTATCTACGAGATCCTTGGCGTCATAAATTTCCAAGGAAGAGTTTGTTAACATGTTTTTGCTTGTTGTAAAGTAAATTCTTCTTCCCAACTTTGTCACTGCCACCAAGTTTACGTTGCTGGACTCGCTGCTTGTTATGGGAGCTATATAAACGATTTTGAATGTTTCAGGGGTCACTCCAATTTGTCTGATGGCTTGATTATTTGCAATGTTGGACATTGTTGTGACTTTTGTAATTGTGTTTCCGAAACCAAGGCTGTAAAGAGTTATTATGCTCTTTTCGCTCAATGTGTACAACAAGTTTCTACTCTCATCAACACATATTTTTACTATTGGATCTACTCCAGTCCACGAAAGGAAAGAAGGAATGAAATAATCTATAGTTGTCTGAGTGTGGTTGCGTTTGCGGCACTTTTTGTTGAACAACCAACCTGACTTTTCTTCATATTCAAATTCATAAAGGTTCCCGTCTCCTCCTCCCATAAATACTCTTCCATTTTGTGTTCCCACAATGCTCCCAAAATTTACATCATCTGACGTGATGGATATATTTGCTATTTATTTAAAAATTAAAAGATAAATATTATTTAATTTTTCTAAAAAAATAATGTTACTTGTTTGTAGTTTCATTTCTCCGTGCACGTTGTTCCCTTCGAACAAAACAGCCAAAACTATTACTTCGAGTGGTGTCGCAATGAAAAGCAGATATCTGATTTCTTGTATGAACAGATCTTTTTTTGGAGTGACCAAGGCGATAGCAATGATTGTCTGGGTTGTTTCCCAAATTGTTATGTCATCCCTAAAATAAAGTTTATTAAATCTTACTTAAAGTTAAATTTTGATTTGATGCACGTAATATAGTGAAATGAATTAAATGAGATATTATTGATCAATATTGAAAGGATAATTTAATATAAGCATTATAATTATAATTTTAAGAAGAAGCATTATTATATATTTTTACAAATCACTGTGATTCCAAAAGAATAATTTATTATCAAACGTCTTCCATGATCTCTCTATTTCTGGAAATATTCCGTTATCTTGGAATATATCAGGTTCACCAAGTTCTTTAATGAAATCAGGCAAAACCTGAAATCTTTTTTTATCCATATTCAAATTAGGGATCATTGATTTCTTGTTTTCCAAAATTTTTCTATCATTATCTTCCACTATTTTCTTTTTGATATCAAATATTGCTCTATCTAAATTAATGAGAATTTCTTGAGACATAGATTTATCAATCCATTTATCTGGTATGATGTTTATCTTTTCTTGTTGAATATGAGTTGGATTATAAAGTGTATTTTTTGGTGGGCTTTTATTTGGGCTATCATACATCTCAAAATAATCACCTCCTGATTGATGTTGGTTATAATTCACTGGTGATTGTATAAACGAGGTATTGGTGTTTCCCAATGGGCTGTTTGGTTGGTGTGTAGATATGTTATGTCCACTCTTATTAAAAAAGAAATGACTATCCATATCAACTGTTTAATAAGAAAAATGGTTATAAAAGATATATGAAAGAAAGAAAATTAATAACCGTCAAATATTATTTTACAACAATTTTTTTTTTTAAATGCTTTATTTCCATAAATATAAAAAAAAATCATTCGAAAAGAAGAATGGATAATTTTGATGTTAAATTCTTTGGTGATGTATCAGAATTTGAATTGAGTATTATTGAAAATGGAAACAATATTTCAAGAAATGTGAATTTTAAAATTATATTTATGGAATAATTTATAAAGAATTTTCTCATATTAGATTCCTTTGCCTGCGACCACATCTTCCATAAATGAAAGAATAGAAAGAGATCATTTTCAAATAGATACAGAGATAATAGATTCCTCAATAAAAAGGAATTATTGGCCAAGAGTATTGAAAAAATCGAGCCTAAATCATCTAGAAACTCAAAAACCTTTTTCCAAATTGGAAATTATAACAGATAGAAAAAGGGGAAAAGCAATAGGGTACGAAGAGAAAATAATCTCAAATTCCACATCCTCCACAAACTCTACTGCATTGAACAGAAAGCCTGCATCAATGCATGATTTCGCAAGAGGTAATCCCAGTAATTTTCCATTTCTTCCTGGAGGACTCATAGTGAAGAAGGAAAAGAATTCGCAGGTGGAAGAAAAACTTGATTCAGATAAAATATTTGAATTTGAAAAAGGTAACAATTTTGTTTATATTACGCAAATTAAACCTTTGAATCTTTTATTTGAAAAAGGATTATTATTGGATTTGCCTCCTGGTTTTGATACTCCAATAAGATTTGACGAAAATGAAAAACCAATTGAAGAAAATAGCCTGATAATTTTGGGAAAAAATCCTCCAGAGTTGATTAAGAAATATAATAGAGTGAATGAGGAAGAGAGAAGGAAGATGATAGAAACAACCATTTCAGAAGAGATTCAACCAGATACAAACGTCTTCAATTTCGCCAACACATTGATGAAGGGAGTTGGGGATGATCCTTTTGATGAATCTTCTGAGGAAAGCGATTCTGATGAAGATGGATCTGAAGGAGAAGAATCTGGAGAAGAATCTGATGATAAGGGCGATAAAGAAGATATTAAAGAAGTAAAAAAGGTGGAACAAAAAGATTTAAAGATTGATTCCAATAATAAGGAAATTGTGCAAGAAGGCAAGAATGAAGACTTATTCAACAAGGACTTTGATATCAACCAGCTCGAAAACAATGTCAAACAAGAACTGAGGGATGAGGAGAAGAAAAAGAAGACATGGGCAGTCATGGATAGAGTCTCTACTATTCACTTTAAAGATTTGGTTCCTCAAATGGCAATAGAATATAAGTTTGACTTGGATAAGTTTCAAAAAGGTTAGAGTTTTTATCATTGTGTTAATAATTTAATGTTATTTATTCCTTCTTTTTAAATAGAGGCTGTTTATCACATGGAAAGAAATGAGTGTGTTTTCGTTGCTGCGCATACCAGTGCTGGTAAAACAGTAGTTGCAGAATATGCTATCGCACTTTCCATGAAGCACATGACAAGGGCGATTTACACATCCCCTATCAAGGCGTTGAGTAATCAAAAGTTCAGAGATTTTAAAGAAACATTTGGCGAGAAAAACGTCGGATTAGTAACTGGAGATGTTTCCCTCAATCCAACAGCTACTTGTCTGATTTTGACTACCGAAATCTTGCGTTCCATGTTGTACAGAGGTGCAGATTTGATCAGGGATGTTGAGTGGGTCATCTTTGACGAAGTACATTACATTAATGATGAAGATAGAGGTGTCGTATGGGAAGAAGTCATTATAATGTTGCCTGATCACGTTGGATTGATTTTCCTTTCTGCTACTATTCCCAACACTTTTGAGTTTGCTGACTGGGTTGGAAGAACCAAAAAGAAAAAAGTACATGTCATCTCTACTTTCAAAAGACCCACTCCTTTGGTGCATTATCTTTATGCCAATAAAAAAATCTCCAAGATTGTGGATGAAAAGAGAAATTTTTTTGCTGAGGGATACAAAACTATCAAAGAATCTTTTAAGGTTGATAAAAATGCTCCAAAATTGTTCGGGAAAGCAAAAGAAAACAACGAAAAACAACAGTTACTCGATCTTTTGCAAATCCTCAAGAAAAAGAATCTTCTTCCGGTGGTCTGTTTCATTTTTTCTCGTAAGGGTTGCGAAACAGCAGGGTATGGACTTACTTCCCTAGATCTGAACACTTCCAAGGAAAAGAGTGAAGCTCACAAGTTCATGGAACAAAGTATCTCCAGATTAAAAGTGGTAGATCGAGAATTGCCACAAGTTGTGAAGATAAAGGAGCTTGTCAAAAGAGGTATCGGTGTTCATCACTCTGGTTTGTTGCCAATCGTAAAAGAAATGGTAGAAATCCTTTTTGCAAGAGGCCTTGTGAAGGTCTTGTTCGCAACGGAGACGTTCGCCATGGGTGTCAACATGCCTGCCAGAACCGTTGTGTTCCATTCCACCAGAAAATACACTGGTACTGAATGGAGAGATTTATTCCCTGGAGAATACACCCAAATGGCAGGTAGAGCAGGAAGAAGAGGGATAGATACAGGTAAAACTAAATTTTAAAAAAAAACATTAAAAATAAAACAAAAACTTTTTCATAGTTGGAACTGTAATCATCAGTCAATGGCACGAAGCTTCTGATCCCACCCAACTTAAGGACATGTTATTGGGAAGAGTAGAGAGATTGGAGAGTAAATTCAGACTTACCTACAACATGATCCTCAACTTGCTCAGGGTGGAGGATTTCAAGGTGGAAGAGATGTTGAAAAGAAGTTTCAGCGAATCGATGCTTCAAAGGGAAACCCCCAAAAGAAAGAAAATGCTTCAGTTCGTACAAAGGGAATTGGACAACATGCCTCCCATGGACTGTATCTATGGTGAACCTGACATGGAAAATTATTACCCGCCTGCTCAACGTGTAAGACAACTGGACGAAAAGCTTCAAAAACAAATCATCAAGTCTTCTTCTGCAAAGCTTACTGCGGGAAGAATAGTGGTAATCAAACTTCAAAGTAACTCTACTTCGAGAAGTCTTGCTTGTGTGATTGTTTCCAACAAAAAGTCTCCCCAATCTAACGAAAAGCTCCTCCGTGTATTCGTTTTGTTGTCTGGCGTCGAGTCTGTTGAGGGTCTTGTAACCATCCACACGAAGGGCGAGTCCTTGGATTGGAAGATCACCGAGATAGAGGAGAGTCAGGTGGTGAAGATTTCTACAGAAACCATCAAGATTGATCCCAAAAAGTTGTTTGTCGATTTTTCTGATGAGAAAGAATCTTCTTCCACTCTTGAGAAGATGAAGCTTCTTTTCAACAAGTACAAACAAGAGATTGATCGTGTTCCTGAACTTGATTTGAAGGCCCTCAACATCAAAGACTTTGACTTTGTTGACTCCTACAACGAGAAGCAAAATCTTTTTGGCGTTTTGGAGAAGTCCAAGTGCCACAAGTGCCCTAAACGTGAGGAACAGTATGCCGTGGTTGAAAGGAGACATAAGCTTCTCAACGCGACCGAACATTTGTCCAGTTTGGTATCTGACGAGAACCTTTTCTTGATGCCTCAGTTCAAGATGAGGCTCAACATTCTCAGAAAACTCAATTACATCGATAGTGAGAACGCCATCAGAATTAAGGGAAGAGTTGCAAGAGAAATCAACAGCAGTAATGATGAATTGGTGATTACCGAGTTGGTCTTTGAGAATGTTTTGACTCCTTTGGCTCCTGAAGAGGCTGTCGCTTTGTTGTCTTGTTTGATTTATGAAGGAAGCAGCGATGAGCCTCCTCGTGTCAACGAGAACCTCAGAAACGCCATCGATCAGGTCACCAACATCACCCAACAACTTGCCAATGCCCAAATGGAGGGTGGTTTGGATATTTCTCCTTCTGATTACCTCAAGAAAACTTTAAAGTTTGGTCTTGTGGAAGTAGTCTACGAATGGGCTCGTGGTAATTTTTTTTTTGTTTTTTTATTGTTTTTTTATTTTTTTTCTTTTTTTTTTTTTAAAAGGGATCACTTTCTCCGAAATCACAAATCTTACGGATGTTCTCGAGGGTAACATTGTCAGATGTATCACCAGATTGGACGAAATGTGCAGGGAGATCAGGAGCGCTGCTAGAATCATTGGTGATTCCAGATTGTTCAAAAAGATGGAGGAAGCTTCCCAGATGATCAAGAGAGATATCATCTTTGCCTCTTCTCTTTACTTGAATTAATAGAAAAACATCAAAAATTATTAACAATATTTTATTTTTCAATCATTTTTTTTCAATTTTAACAACAACTTTTTCTTTTTGATTGTCTTTGTTGGTTCCATTTTCTTTTGTTTCAGTTTTTATTTTCTTGAAGAAATTGTTTATTTTTGGTTGTGTGTCTATGTTCTTTCTTTTGGTCTCCTCTTTCTTGACAACAGTGGAACTGTTCGACTCTTCCTTGATCTCTTTTTTCACCAAAAACCTGTCAAGAGTGGGTTGGGTTCTCTTATTCTTTTCTACAATTTCCTCCAATCTCAAAACACAATCAGAGCAATCATTAGTGGTCTTATTGACTTTCTCAGATACAGCAAAAAACTCTATTTCATCGAATGTTTTCTTGTTTTTGGTCAATTCAAGAGCTTCTTCAATAGAAGTTCTGCTATCCATCCATTTGTCCAAATCTTTGTCTTCAAGCATGACGGGCATTCTATGGTGTACATGACTCATTGCTTTGTAACTATCTGTGGTGATAATGACATAATTTTCTGTCACTTTTCCCGTCTTTTCTTCTTTCTCGATCTTGTATATCCCCGCAAATGCCATCATACTTCCATCTTTTTTTTGAAACAAATGAGGTACTTTTTTACCATTGTATTCTTCTTTCCACTCGTAATATCCATCACATAATATCACACATCTATTTTCTCTCAAGCATTCCCTTTTTAAGAATTTTTAAAATTAAAAGAAAAATAAAGGAGAATTTATTTTATAGTTGAAAGGATCTTATATATTAACTATATCTTGCCTGAATACTTTGATTTTATTGATCGTTTCGCCTCTTGCATTCGATACAAAATGTTTATCGTGTTTGAATCCCCATTTCATTGATTTTATCGATCTAGAATTGGTTCTGTAAATCAACACAGGCTGCATTCTGGAAGGACACACTGAATAATTGAATTATGAATGAAATAAATAAAAAATGAAACGAAATACCATTATATGATGGAATATAATTTGTATCTCCTTCCCATCGGCAATTTAAATGTTCTTGTATTTGAGGAGCAGATCTTTTAAAGGTTTTTTAAAAAAATAAATATAAAGCCTTTTTTATTATTTTTTTTTCTACCTTCTCAATATTGTTCTTCCACTATTTGATAAATGTAAAAATTACAATTCAAACATTCGAAAAATTTATTTTTACCACATTTGAATCTTTTTTTCTTTTATTTATCAATATAACAGATTTTTTTTATTTTTTATTTCAAATTAATTTCTTGGAAATGAAATGGCATATTTATTTTCCTCCAAGAAATAAAGAAAAAAAAATATCCAAAAAAGAAAAAGAATCAATTATATATGCTCACAAATTAAGATTTATAAATAAACATTCTCAAAAAAAACGATTGAAAAAAGGTACAAAAAAAAAAAAAAAATGAAAAATATTTTTCTTTATATATTTTTCATTGTATCTTTATTGATTTTGGGAATAATTTGTGATGAGAGCATGGAACAAAATCAAATATCTCAAATGTTATTGGAAAAGATAGATATGAAGGAAGGAAGAAATATTAAGAAAGATGTAACAAATGAAAAACTCTTAGATAAAAAACAAAAAATGGAGCATGGAGATTCGAATTCCATCAAATTTTATTGCATCAAAAAGTCTTTGGGATTGTGTGGGAATACTGTTGAAGGAGTAGAATGCAGAAAGAGGCATCAATCATTGTGTAAAGAAGAGGAAATGGAATGGAGGAAACAAACGATGGAGAACACATGTGAAGACCATTGCAAACACTATGATGGTGCCAGAAATAATTGTAAAAAAAAGGTGAGTGATAACTTTAATAAATTCAGTTTTTTTAATGCATTGTTTATATTTTCTCATATATTTACTTTTATGCCAGATTATAAATTGTCATAAAAAATGTCTTTCATATAATTGCAAGATAAGAGCAATTGATAAATGTAATAGTGAAGGAATGGAAGTAAACAACAAAATAAAGAGATGCATCAAGAAAGAGACAGCACGTTGCCACAGAGCACAAGTAGATGAGAGATACAAGAACAAATATTCACTAAAAAAATCTGCTTTGAAAGATATCAACCAAGTTTCCTCAACTGCAGTCACTGAATATTGCACCAATATTTCTCAACTTTCTTGTGAAGAAGATTCACAAAGACAAACTTGTTTAACTAATGTTTTGCTTGCTTGTGAACAAACAGAGATGAAATGGAAATCTATGATTTTATTAAATTGTAAGTGCAATGTATTGGATGAAGGAGGTAATGAAAAATCTGAAGCGGATATTAACAAATGTGAGATAAAATGCGTCAAGAAAGCATGTAAGTCTCGTTCAAAGAAAGTTTGTAAGGAGCATCCTGAGAGATGTGATAAAAAGTTCAAGAAGAAATGCATAAAGATGCACACTAATGTTGTTTATCCAAGATCATCACAAAACCCAACTGAACAAAAAAATAAATAAAAAATTATTTAATTAAATTTTTTATTATAAATTGAATTTTTTAATTTTTGAAAATATTGATCAATCCAGAACTAGAAATTTGAAAAGAAGTGTCACCACTGCCACCACTGCCACCCTGCACATGTCCTTTCTCGTCTTTCTCCTTGTTGACTTGCAAGAGAGTAGGATCATGCATGGGGCAAGCAGTCTGACCAATTTGCTTTTTGGCTTGGAAGCCCCTATGAAAACCTTTGACGAGATAATGGTAGTCATGTCCCTTCTTTTCAACTTCGTTTTCGACGGTCCATTCGTCCAAAGCGAGATGGGTTTCAAACTGTTTGATGATGCTTCCTTCGTTAGAGATGATACAAGGAAACTCCAAGTTGACAGTTGGTTTGGCGATGTAGTTTAAAAAGTAGCCAATAGGTCCTTATTGATTTTTTGAAAAAAAATAATTAAAAAAATATTGGAAACTGTCAAGAATTTTAATTTCTAATTAGAAAAAAAAAATATGTATTTACCAGTCATGTTAGAAAATTTGTTGTCTAAATCCAATACCTTGAACATCTCCGAAGCAAAGTGTTGACAATTATTTTTGGTTTGGGAATACTCGACTTTGCAGTTCCAATTTTGAATGAGTTTACATATTTTGGTTCTGTTTTCTTTGTTGTTTTCAATGCTCGGGTATTCCATTCCATCTTTTTGAGGATAGAAAAGAGCAATACAATGGTCTCCAGAAAAAGGGGTGATACACACAATTCTATGAAAATTTTATTTTTATTGACAAAATTTAATTTTGCTTTGATCATTTTTAAAATGAAAAATTTTTACGATCCGTTGAACCAGTGAACTTTATTTTAATTTATTATTTTATGTTTCGCTTATTTTTTTTTTTTTTAATACCTATTTTATCACATACTTGTACTGCCAGGTGGTTTGTTCCCAATTCTGTGAAGTTTTTTGCGGCAACCCCGACTGGATGAGAGAAAAATTGAGAAATAAATGAGAATAAAAAAAAGTACTTTAAAATGATTTTACCAACAAAAAATTTGATTGATTCTATTAAAATTTTATTATTTTTAAAATTTTTTTTTTTGAAAATGAAAAATTATAAAATGGGAAGCTTTTTTTTACCAAAGAAATTTTTGGGGATCTTGTTACTATTTATTATTGATATTGTTTGGAATTTATTAAGAATTTTTGCATATTTTCATTCTTTTACCTTATATATAATCTAACTGGGAAATATTCGGCATCTGTGGAGAGATTTTCGAAGATGGAATCCTCAATGTTGTCCAATCTGCAATGCAAATTCACTCCTCCTTGAATATCATCATCATCTTGGTATGTGTAGAGATTTCTGATATGTTTACAAATGTCCTGATATTTTTTGAAAGGATTATAATTTTCATAAAATAAAAATGAGATATTAAGGCTAAATTTTAAAAATATTATCATTAATTGGAGGATATATATGTTTTGATTTCTTAAAGAATGACATTTGAATTTTTTGAAAAATCATTGGATGGAAATGGTGTTGTATGCAATTAGGATTGAAAATATACAAAGAAGATTTTCCAATTTACCTTGCCAGATGATTTATATTCTTCAGGCAACTCGATCTTTCTGTCGATTTGAAATTTAGTTCTCTCAATTGCATTAGGTCTTAATGTTGGAGTTGGAGGAGGAATTTTATTTTCTTTTGATGAAAAACTTCCCATTTTTTTTTTTTTTCTAAAAGATATCCTCAAATTTAATTTATTAAAATATTACCAAAGAAAATACTTCTGATAATTTGATTCATAAGGCTGTTTTTAACTTTATTTATTTGTTGGATTTTGGAAGAATTTCCAAGAAAAATTGTTTATTCAAAAAAATAAAAAAATGTGGAAAATAAAAACATAATTTATTTTTTTTCTGTAACAAACTTTCAATAATATTCAATTAAACACTATTTTTTTTTTGGATTAAATTCTGGTCAATTTACTGTTGATTCGGATGCTTTGCAATGTGCTGGCCATGATCACAACATTGTAAACGGAGATCTCCAAAGAAACAGCAGCCAAGATCAAAAATTTATGAGGGACTTTTTTGGAGCTTCTCTTTAAATTGATGATGAGATTCAAGATTGCCCAAGCTAATAACATAATACACATGATGACAAGCTTATATTTTATTAAATTAAAATTAAAAATAAAAAAAATTAAAAATCAAAATTCTAAATAATAAAAAATAAAATAAATAATGAAAATAAAAATAAAAATAAAATAAAAAATATAATAAAAAATATAAAAATATAAAAAATAAAAAATAAAAAAAAATAAAAAATAAAAAATATAAAATAAAAAATATAAAATAAAAAGTTAAAAATAAAAAATAAAAAATAAAAAATAAAAAATAAAAAATAAAAAATAAAAAATAAAATAAAAAATAAAATAAAAATAAAAAATAAAAAATAAAAAATAAAAAATATAAAATGAAAAAAAAATAAACAATAAAAAATAAAATAAAAATAAGAAAATTAAAAATAAAAAGTATGTTTTTACATTTGGCAAGGTGAACTTTCCTGCGATCATTGGTGAAGGTTTGAAGTTGTCTCTTAGTTGCATTTCCAAAGAAACTTGATCAAGTCACAAAAAAAAATATATTTTTAAAAAGGAAAAGATTTTTTTTTTGAAAATTTTTTTTACTGTCCAATATAATCATGATTATTTGATAGATTGGACCTGCCAAACGATGGCTGTATTTGTATATACTTTTGAAGCGATTTGAATAAATGTCCTCTATAAAGAAATTATTTAAATAATAAATAATAATTTTAAATAAAATAATTAAAATAAAAATAATTTAAATAAAAATGGTTAAAATTAAAATTAAAATTATTAAATTTTTTTTTTACCTTCTCCCTCAAATCCGTTTATATCGCTCAGATTGGAAGGGAAGTACCCAATGAGCAATAATAAAGGTTGAATTAGAATTTTGGCCATTGTGATGCCCCACAAGATATTTTTCTCACCAAATACCACCCCTTTTATAAAAAAAGAAATAAGTATTTTTTATTTCAAAATGTTATTTATTTTATTTTATTTTATTTTTATTTCATTTTATTTTATTGACCTATGCTCACCAAATCGTCTATTTGTGCTGCTATCAAGGAAATTGAAGATACTGTTAACAGCAATGTTGTCACTTTATTTCCGATGATACCCCTTTTGGTCATGAATGAAGCCCATGATCCATCTTGATTTTAATAAAAGATTTAAAATTGATAAAAAATTTAAAATTGAGTTAAATTGAGATATAATTAATTAAAATTAATTAAAAATGTTTTCGTTTTTGATACGTTTTTTAAATTCAAAAAAATTTTTTTTTTTACCCAAATCATCCATATCTTCGAATCTGTTTATTTGTATACCTGGTAATGCTCCTAATATGAAAAAACAAATGAGAGGAAATATCAAGATTGGATTCAAATATTCCAAGATGAATGCAGCTGGTTTCGCGTTGCCCAATATCCCGACCATCAAAAAAAAAAATATAAGGAATGATCCAAAGAATATTCCATCCATTATTTTGAAAGCTCTATTGCGTAAGTAAAAATTATTATTTGTGAATATATATTATTGGATAATTTTAACTTGCTAATTGATCCACCTTCTCCATTTCCATTGATTTCCATTTTAAATGTTTAAAAATCTCTATTTTTTTTTTTTTTATTTTAATTCTTCTAGATTTTTGATTTTGTTTTTTTTGTGAATGAGGTTTTACCAAAAGGAGGAATTATTAATTTTCTAAATTTCCTCCCAGGTCAATCAAATTATCCTCTACACAATTTAATTCAAATAAAAAATTATTTCAAAGAAAATTCATACTGATAAATCTTTCAAAAATTCAAAATTCTTTTAAAAATAAATTAAAATAGAATTTTTTAATAGATGAACTTGTCTGAGAAAGGTTTTTTTAAATTAATAATAATTAAATCAATCTACTGTTGATTCTAATACTTTGCAAGGTGCTTAACATCATAACGGTGTTATAAACTGCTACCTCCAAAGAAACGCAGATCAAAACTAGAATCTTATTGGGGGCTTTTCTAGAGCACCTTTTGACACAGAGAAAAATATGTATTATTGCCCATGTTAACGACATTAAAGACATGAAAGCAATCTAAAAATTTAAAAAAATAAAAAACCCAAATTTAATTTTTAAAATCAGAAAGCGTAATAAATAGAAATTTCATTACACTAGGTAGTGTGTATTGTCCCCCTATCTTTGGCGATGTTTTGAAATTATATCTCAGTTGGATTTCCATCATACCTTTTAAAAAATAATCAGATTTCAACTTTTAATTGAAAATTTTTTTTAAATTTTTTTTTACTATCTAAAACAATCATGATCAACTGATACAAAGGACCTGCTATATGATGGCATATGTTGAAAAAAGTTATCAGCTTTTGGGAATAAATCTCCTCTATTTGAGAATTACATTTGTTTTTAAATGAAACAAAAAATAACTTGTCTTAAAATACCTTCTCCTCCATATGCATCTGCTTCTCTAAGATTAGAAGGCAGAAAAGCAATTAACAATAACAATGGCTGACAAAATATTTTTGCGTAAGTTATTCCCCACAAGATATTCTCCACTCCGAAATTTTTTCCTTTGTTAAGTTCAAATTAATTATTTTTAAAAAAATAAAATTATTTACAATTAATGCTTTAAAAAATTAATTTTTTTAAATTTCTTTTTTTATTTTACCTAATACCACCAAATCATCTATTTGTGCTGCCAACAAAGAAATTGCAGCTACTGTTATCAATAATGTTGTCACTTTATTACCTATTATTCCTCTTTTAGACATGAATGAAGCCCATGATCCATCTTTAATTAAAACTTCTTTAAAATTTTCATTAAAAAATTTTTAAATTTTTTTTTTAACCCAGTTGATACAAATCTTCAAATTTACTTATTTGTATCCCTGGTAATGCTCCCAAAATAAAAAAACAAATAGGAGGGAATAACAAGATTGGATTCAAATATTCCAAAATGAACGCACCTGGCTTCGCGTTTCCCAATATGACAGCCATTAGAATATAAAATATAACGAATGATCCAAAGAAAACTCCATCCATTATTTTGAAAGCTCTTTTCATGTTAGTCATGAAAAAAAAAAAATTTTAATTATTTTTTCTTTTACTTTCCGATAAAAGCTTCATTCCCATCGTTCAACATTTTTTTTTTTTATTTTTTCAAAAAAAAAAATTTTTTTTCCATGATTTTTAAATCATTGGAGGTATTTTTCGAAAATGATCCTCTTTGTAAAAATCCCTCTATTGTAGAAAAATGAACCTCCTAAATAAAAAAAAAATAAAATTTTAAAAAGCAAATTTTGAGCTTCACCTGAAGATTTGATAAAGTGAATACAAGAGGTAAAAAAAAAAAATTTTAAAAAATAATTTTTTTAATTCAATTTTATTTTTTCGACGTCGCTCAAATTTTGGTCAAAACAATTTTGGTGTCAGGATGTTCGACACCACAACAAATCTTCCTAATGCCATAAGATTTCATGAAAGAGTCTTTGCAAAGTTTCTTTAATTCTAGTGCTTTCTTGTTGTTTTTTTCCTTTTTATTTAAAAAATAAATAAAAATAAAAAATAAAAAATGAAAAATGAAAAATAAAAAAATAAGATTAAATAAATTAACAAGAAAAAAAATAAATACTAAGATTAAATCAGGTAAAATAATCCAATTTAATTTTTTTTACTCTAATTGACATTTCATAATAAGCACAACCAAGGTGATAAAGATAATTGGAAATTTCCCAGTACTTTTCATCGGGGAAAATGAATTCAAGGCATTTGATAACTTTGTAGCTATAAACAGTGGATTGAGAAACGTTCTGGGATATATCATGGCAGTTAATCAAGATGGAATAAGTATTAAACTAAATAAAAATAAAAATAAATTAAAAAATAAATAAAAAAGTAAAAATAAAATAAAAATAAATCAAAAAATCAAAAAAAAATCAAAAATTTTCTTTGTAATTTTACAAGAATATAGTGCATTGGGTGGAAAATATTAACAAAAGTAGTCTCAATTTTTTCTCCAATTTTGATTGCTTTTTGGGGTTTATTTCTAGAAAAATAATTTTAATAACAAACAAAAAAATTTACAAACAAGAAAAATAAAAAATAAAATAAAAATAAAAATATAAAATAGATGTAAAAAATTAAATAAAAAAAATAAAAATTACGATTGATAAAGTTCCAACATCTCCACAAACAACTTGGAAGCTTTTTCAAGTTCATTGTTGAGTTCAGAGAACTTGCGGGTTGTTTTGCAATCTGTACAAGCAATCTCTCTGTCCATATTTTTTTTGTCGGTGTCCTGGGAGTTACTCAGTATGTAGAGTCCCTTACAGTTTTGAGTGGAGCAAAGAAATCCTATTAATATTACAAAAAAAAAAAAAAATTTGAAAAAATTATTCAAAAAAAAAAAAAAAAAAATTTTCAAAAAATATTTTCTAAATTTTCTACCTTCCAAAAATCTATCTTTTGACTTTTCTATCGGCTCTTTGCAACGTTCGCATTTACAAGACACAAATTTACTGAATCTTAATTTTTTGATTCTTTCCTCTCTAATTTGATACAAGTCAAAGTAAGATACGTGTAATTCTTCCTAGAAATAAATACAAAAAAAGTTGATTTTCTATAAATAAACAAAAAATTTTTCAAAAGTGTTTTAAAGCGGAGTTATAACGCAAAAAAATATCTGTGTGATTATAACAATTTCCAAATATTTCTGACATCTCCATTTTGATTTCAACATTAAATTTTTAACCAAATAAAGTTTTTTTTTAAAAAATGTGATTGAATAAATCGAAAAAAATAAAAAAAATTTATTTGTTAGTAAAAAAGAAAAGAACAAATCATTTTTTTCAAAGAAAAAAGAGAATTTAAGAATCACAAATTTTTAATCTTTATTTTAGTTTACCTTTTCTTTAATATGGGAGATGGCTCTCAATTCCATAGTGTCGTTATTGTTGACAAAAGCACAGTTAGGTCTACAAGAGTGGCTGAGATAAGAATGATATCTCAACAAACCCAAAGCCACATCGGTGTTCCATGTGGATGATTTGAATCCATAAGAGGAGCTGTGCAAACAACAAAATATTTCGATCATCTCTTCTAATGGGATCCTTATCTTCTCATCTAACATCTGCGCGATTTCTTTGGAGACTTCAGAGAAGGCCGATATCATCTGTTTTGGATATTTCGATTTATATGACTTCAATTCTTCTCGTAGACTATCTATCTCCTCTTTTTTCTCTTCTATATCCCTATTCAAATCAAAAAAAAAAAGGAAATTATTAATGAATAAGCATTATTATTGAAGAATATTTATATTTTAAAGAGATGCATGGAGAAATCTCAAAAGAAAATTGTATATTGAAATTTATAAAGATATTATTTATATTTATTTTTACCTTGCACTCAATACTCTTATAAATAGCCTAATAATATCATTGTGGATGGGATATTTGTTTAGTTTTGAGAATTTATCTTTATTCAGTAAGCTGCATTCATATTTATGTACATCTTTAGATTCCATTTCGCATTTTTTGGAACAATAATAACTATTCAGACAAATATTACATTGATATGTTTTTGATGTTTTGATATCCTTGAAACAGTTATGACAGATTTCTGAGCTACAGATAGATCTTGCTACCCATACTATCGGCTTCTCTATGAAGATTAGATCACCCTCTAATAATTCGCCCAAAGAATAAGCTCTCCTTCTGGTCACGCTTTGATTAGGAACTAATATCGCCCTATTCCTCAAAAATGCTCCATTCTCTTTTTTATCTCCTAACGGGCTCACATTATTGTTCTCTATCTCTGTATTCTCCTCTATGATGTTATTTTCTTCATTATTGTTTTCAATCATACTGATATCACACTATATTGTATTCACAAAAATATTTTTATTTTAACCTTATACAATCTGAATTTACAGAAATATCAAAAAGATTTTTTTTTTATATATTCACTGCATTAAATATAAAAAAAAGAGGATCATAATTAAAGAAAAAAATATATGAGTGATTCTTCGTCCCTTTTGGAAGCGGCCTCATTAGGGCAATATTATGTATTAAAAGTAAAAATCAAACATTGTGAAAAATATTAATGTTTATTACACATTGACACCACAAATAAAAAAATCTTCTTTTTCTTTTAGTTTATAATCAAAGAGACCAAAGATCGAATCAAATCAAAGAAATCACGAAAATTATTTCTTAATTCAACAAATGTCTTTGGTCAAACATCATTACATCTCGCATGTTTAGGAGATCATATCAAATGTGTAAAGTATCTCCTAATTTTGGGCATCGATGTTTCTTTGAAGGACAATAACAATAATTATGCTCATCAATTGACTACACAATCCAAAATAAGGTAGGAATTCAAACATTTTAAAATAGTTCAAAATCCAAGGATCATTATAATTCCTTTATCATATGATTTAAATTCAAAAATCAAGTATATGCAGGATTATTATATAATCCAATGCATTTTGGATTGTTTCAATGGATTAAATGACTGCTTGACAAATAAAATTAAAAAATTAACATTTAAAGCATAAACAATTGAGGGAAATGATCATATATGCACCGAAGATAACATTTCCATACTTAAATATAAAAAAAAGCAAATAAATGCCAATACTTGAAATAAAAGAAATAAATAATAATTAATAAATGTTCCCATAAATATCTTAATTTCACATTAATTCTCCAAATTTAAAAAAAATTATAAACATAATTTCAAATTTTCCAAAAATAGGATGATGATATGCAAACAATTCACCAAAGATTTCCCAACCATCGAATTGAATGAGAGCCCCAGGATGAATCTGAAGGATATGAAGACCATTTTCAAAACCAGCAAGAATCTGCTGGAGATAACAGAAGAGGATGATGAGCCCATCCGTGAAGAAAAGAAGGAAGTGGATTATACAGAGAAATGGAAGGAATTGTATTCAAATAATAAAGAAAAGATTGAGAATAATATAATCATAATTCAAAGATACGTGAGGAGATATCTCAGCATAAAAATGAAAAAGCAATTAAGTATGAATTTTTATAAATATTATTTTTTTATTATCTCCTGAAGAAGAAACAAAGTTTAATTATAATTAATATATATAAATAATTTGAAGCAAACATCAAGATTTTTAAAAAAGATCATGCAAGATAAAAGTTTTTTCAATTTTTGAATATTATTTTTTTCATTCAGAAAAAAAGCTGGAAGGAAGAAAGATGGTAGCCAAAGAAATTCTGAAAACAGAGAGCACTTACGTAGAGACGCTCTCTCTCATCCTCCTCTTCCAGAAGAAAATGTCCGTCGAAAGCTCTCCCTTCAGCCCGCAAGAACTCAAAGAGATCTTCCCCTCCTCCATCACCGTCATCCTAAATTTCCAACAATCATTCAGAGAAGAATTGGAAAAAACCATCGAAAATTGGAACAAAACTTCTTGTGTCGGCCTCATCTTTCAGAAGCAGATCCCCTACTTGAAGTTCTACACTTCTTACGTCACTTGTTATGAGAATGCCTTGAAATGTCTCAAGAACGGCAAGAACCGCGATCCCAACGTCACCAAGTTTGTCAAGTCTATCTTTGAGAGTTTGGGCGACAACAGGAACTTTGATCTCGCTACTTTGTTGATCACTCCCATCCAAAGAGTAAACTTTTTTTTTTTTGCTTTTCAAATTTTTTTTTGGATCGCTATGTTATCTCTTTAAAATTGTCATTCTTACTATTTTTCATTTCGAGCATTTTCTTTTTGCTTATTATCTTTATTCTTGCCATAATTTTTTTAATTAAAACACTGTCTATATCTCCCATATTTATATGGGGAATATTCATTCAAACACATATTAATTTTTTTCATCATTGTTAAATTTTTAGTTATTTTGGTTATTTTATTAACTTTTTTTTAAAGTAAATATTAATATTTTTCATCATTAAATTTTTAGTTATTTTTTTATCAATAATCTTTAATTTTTTAATTATTTTTTTTCAAAGAATTTATTTTTTAGTTAATAATTCATTTTGATTTATTTTTGTGTAGATTCCAAGGTATGTATTGTTGCTAACAGACTTACTCAAAAACACAGAAAGAGATCATCCAGACTACCCAGAAATCTACAAGTCGATAGGTTACTTAGAAGAAACAGCCACCCTCATCAACAAAAGGGCGGAAAACTCCAAGAATTCCCAGCTCGTCATCGAAATGCAAGAAAAGATTGGTGACGTTCAGCTCGTCCAGCCTAACAGGCGCTTTCAAAAGGAAGGCGACATCATAGAGATTGGAGAGACTAAAAATCAAAATCGAAGATTCTTTCTTTTTAATGACATTCTCGTTGTCACTACCTCTGCTGTCGAACCCAAGTCCCGCAAATACAAGTTCATCGCTCAGATCTTCCTCAAAAACTTTTCTTGTGCCAAATATATCAACAGTGAATCTGTCAACGAGAAAAAAAAGTCCCGCTGGCGTAGCAGTATGGGTGTCGGTTTCAAATCTAATCAACCCAAAATGTTTTTTTTTCAACTCATTTCAAAGTCTGGAAGCACCAGCACTTGGGCCGTTTCTAAGGAAAAAGATTGTTACGAGTGGCTTGATGCTTTCAACAACTTTATTCAGGAGGAGAGCATCAATAAGGACATCAATGAGACTAGACTCAAGATCAAGAGGATTTCTGGCTTTGACGAGAAGAGGGAGCTCACCCAAAACTTGTTGAAGATGTCTGCCAGGACTTCTGATAGTGATGTAAAATACAATTAAGGAGAATGAAAGAAAAAAAAAAAGTTTTTTTTTTAAAAGTTTAGTTTTTCTCATTTTTGAAATTTTTAAATAAATTGCAACAAAATTTTCCAATTTTTAAAGAAGTTTTTTTTTTGTGCAATTTTTTCAATTTTGAAAATTTTTTTTTAATTTTTAATTCTTCTTTTTTCTTTCTTCCAACTTTTCTTTGTAATAGGCGTTCTCAGAGTTCCAAGGATAAAGAAAATCATATTCAGACTTCTGAGTGCTCTTCTTCTTGACCTCCTCAAGGAAATCCTCGCCACCTAACATGTACAAGTTGATGAAAGCATCAATGAACATCATTCTCTCCGTGCTAATTTCCTTAACAGGAGGTTTGACAGGAACTTGTTCCTCCTCGTTATAAGCAAAGAGCATATTAAAACTTGTATTTTTTTTGTTGTTTAATACAGGTGTGGCATTCTTTTCGGCACACTTTGAAATGAGGAAGACAAAGTAATCATTGAGAAGATCGCTTTCTTTAAGAAAAGAAAAATTGGGGTTAGCTTTTTGTTTCTCTTCGAGTTTTTGAATTACAATTTTATTGCTTTCGTTTTTGTAAAAAAACTCGGCGGTTTTTTCTATGATTTTGTGTTGTTTTTCGGTAGTAGGCTGCAAATGATAATCAAAAAGTTAGTTTTTTTTTTTGAAAAGTAATGAAAAAATGATCAAAAAGTTTTTTTTTGTGGGAAAATCTCTTTTTTGGGACCAGAATTTTAACCAATTATTAACAAAGGAAAATTATTTTTTAAATAATAAGGAAATGAAAATAAAACGGAAAAAAATAAAATAATTAATTTTAAAATTTTTTTGAAAAAGATTTATGAAAAAAATTTTGTTTTTTTGTGGTTTGTGAATGGTTTTTTTTTTTTTGTGGTTTGTTTTTTTTTTCTTACGAGTATGATGTCACTGGGGACGGGAAAATCGGGAACGAATGGTTTCTCTTCAGGAGGAGGCAAGGGGATGTTTTCTGGTGGTGGAATGGGCGTATTTGTTTCGTTAGTAGATGAAGGTGGGGGTGGAGGTGGTTCTTTTTCGTCAGTATGACTATTATTTTAAAAAAATAATAAAAATAAAAATTGAAAAAAAATAAAGAAAAATAAAATAAAATAAATGTATTTGAGAAACTTAAACATTTTTTTTTACCTTTCTTTTTCATTACTATTTTCTTTGTTAGTTTCCTCATCTGTTTTATTTTCTTCTTTTTTTGGTTTTGGTTCCTTTATTTTTGGATTGATTTTAGAATAATCAAAAGCGGCAAATATGTTTTCGAATTTTTTCTTTTTCAGATTTTCTTTAAAATTAATTTAATATTTCAGTGAATAAAAAAAAAAAAAAAAAATTTTCTTTTAATACCATTAGATAGATCTATATTTGGATTCTCTTCTAGATCTTTCCATCTATCTTTATCGATTTGATCGGGCAGTATGGATTTATTGGTATTGGTTGCCTCATATTTCTGCAAGTCGAAGGAATCGAATAGATTCCTGATATCATACTTATCTATCATCAAGTTTTTCCTCTTATCATCCCTCCATATCAATAAATGCTTCCCATTCTCAATGAAGGCGTATAATTCATCACTCATAAATTTTCTTGCTCTAAATGCTCCACATTCTAATATTTCTGTATCTTGATCATCCTTACCATCTTCCTTATATTTCCTCTTATTCTTTTTATATTGTTTCTTGGGTTTTTCTTCTTCATAATCTTCTTCATAATGTGAAAATAGATTCATTGTTTATTTTATGCTTTTCTATAATCTTCTTGATATTTATATATCCCTTTTATTGCTTTGATGGGATCAACAAACAAAAAAAAAAGAAAAATTTTAAATTTTTTTTTTATTTATATTTGCAGTATAAAAAAAAATTGTTCAATCACCTTTCTAAATCGAAGCAACAAAGAGAAAATATACTTCTTGATAATTAAACTTTTATTGATCATATTTAAGAGATATCACCATCATCAAACAAATTCAATAGAAGAATGAAGAATTCCTTCAAATTATTTTCAAAGAAAGAAAAATCCACGAAAGAAATCGAAGAAACACCGATGGAGGTTCCCCAATTTTATTGTCAGAGTAAGATATTTTTTAATATCTTGCCCATATTTATTTATATATGGAATATCTTCAATTTTAAAATAATATTCTCACAATAACCATATAACATCTCGTTCTATCTAGTTATTGGAGCCAGGAATTTAAAATATGATAATAAAGGTAAAGAAAATAAAAAATATCAAAAATATTATTCTATGTTGGAAATATCGTTTATTTTTCGCTTAACATCATATATCTGGTCGATCCAATATAATTTTTAATTTTTTTATGGTTTACTAGCATTCCTACTGTATTGCAACATAAAATTGAATGATAAGGTATTGCAGACGAATTATGTATCATTATCAGAAATTCCTAAATGGAACGAGGAATTTGTTTTGTAAGAATAAATTTTCAATTTGTTCAATAAAATTTTTAATTTTTTGTTTTTTTTTTATTATTTTATTGAAATTTTTTTTTTAATTTTAAAATTAAAATAGCCCTGTATCTGATAAATTGTGTTGTCTAACAATTGAACTGTATTCTACGGACGAATCTGCAACCGAGACCTACTTCATTGGTGAGCTCAATGTGCCCATCGCAAAAATCGAGGCAATGAAGACGATCCAGAGTTGGTATAAGCTGGTGAATCTCAGCAACAATGTCCACAAAGGAGAATTGGAATTAAAATTTTACAATTCTCTCGAAAGAACACTCAATGATTTCATATTAGAGATAGAGTCTACACAATATCAACAATTTTTCGATGTAAACTTTAAAGTTTAATATTAATAGATATATCTTTTAATATATATTTTTGATATCTCAAAAAATAATTTCATGTTAACATCTATAATTATAATCACATTTCTCAACCTTTTTAATTGCATTCAAAATTTTTTAGTTGTTGATCAAACGACCTTACAATCTTTTGAACGCACTGTTTTATGTAACAGACTCCAAACTGTACGAAAAGATATCATCTGCGGTGATCGACATCTTCCTCCACAAAAAGTGCGACAACCACTTTCTAAAAGTGATGATCGAAAGAGAAGTGCAAGAAACCTCATCCACATCTGTTTTGTTCAGAGGAAATTCAATAGCAGTAAGATTAGTGTCGAGTTTTGCCAAAGTGCAATGCAGTCCTTATCTCAAAAAGATCGTGGGACCAATGGTGATGAAAGTTCTCGAAGAAACGAAAAAATTCGAGGCCATTCTTCAAAAATCTAGCGATGTAAAGACAGAGGAAGCTTTTGAGTATGTTGAGTTCAATGTCAACTTGTTTTTGGACATGATTTTTCAGTCTTCCAAGATGCTTCCGGTGGCTCTCAAGGAGGTTTTCAAGGTCATCACAGAGTTTGTCGAGAAGAAGTTCAAGAGTTTCTCTCCAATTGCTCTTGGGGGCATTTTTTTCCTTAGGTTGATCTGTCCTTCCCTCGTGTCCCCTCAGACATACGAATTAATGGAAAGTAATAATTTTTTTAAAATTTTTTTTTCCTTCTTCAATTAATTTATGAAGAAATAAAAATCCACGAAAATTGTTTTTCAATTTCCCCAAAAAATATTTTCAATATTACATTTTATTCAAATTTAAAAATAAGCAACAAAATAATTAATAATATCAATTTAATAAAAAACTTTTTTTTTTTTTTCTTCAGCCACTCCTTCTGGCCCAGTTTACAAAATTTTTGTGCGTCTCGCCAAAATTTTCCAGAACTTGGCCAACAAAGTGTACTTCCAAGAGCCAGAGATGACCCCCTTCAACAAAATCATCGAGAAGAGATACTCCGAGATGATCGAGTTCCTCAACTCCCTCTCCATCACCGAAAAGGTCGTGTACGTCTACGAAGACAAGATCGAAATCTCTCCCACTTCTCTTTCCGGCCAGGTCCACTTTTTGTCCGACATTTTGGTCAAGAACACCGAGAAGATCAGGGACTTTTACGACATTGAGGATAACAACATTGCCCTTGATGAGTTGAACCAACTCAACAAAGTTTTGGAGTATATGCGTAATGAACAAGGTTTCAATCAAAGACCCTAGTAAGTTAATTTCATTGAAAATATTATTTATTTGTTTTTAATTTAATTTAATTTAATTTTTTTTTTTGTTTATTTTTTTTGGAAATATTTTTTTTAAATATTTCTTTTGTGTTGAATTTTTTTTAAAATTTTTTTTTTTACTGCATTTAGCACCGAGAATTATGGACAAAAACTTGTACAACTAGGAGGAATTAAAATACAAAAAACTGGAGATTTGGATGTTAAAAAAAAAAAAAAAAAATTTTGAAATTTATAATCTTTTTTTTTATTAAAGTTAAATAACAGAGAAGATGAAGAAGAAACCAAGGAAAACGTGATCAATTTGATGATCAATTTTGACAGACCTTGCAGACCAGGTATTGATTCGGAACTTCTCAAACAAATTTATTTCTTGATCATGTCTCAGTGCTCCAAGCAGACGAATTCTAGCGAAATCAATTTCAAAATCCTCCACAACGTCACCTCTTTTGCTAAATTTGCGAACAATACTTGGTATTAAACTTTTTTTATTTTTTAAATTTTTAAATTTATTTAATTTTTTATGATTTTTTGTGATTGATTTTTAGATTTTTTTTTTTTTCATTTGAATTTATTATTTTATTTTTACATTTATTTTTTTTCATTTTTTTTAACATTTTTTCTTAAAGTGAATTGCAAACTTGCCAAGTCAACACAATGTCTGAGACACCAAAGAGAATCTTTTGGATAAACATCTACAACACTCTTGTTTTGCATTTATACGTGGTCATAGGCTTTCCTTCCAATTCTTTTTCCAGAAAGCTTTTTTTCACTAACTACAAATATAAAATCGGGCAGTTTTCTTACTCTCTTGCAGACATAGAAACTGGTATTTTTTATTTTTTGTTTTTCTTAAATTTGTTTATTAGAAAAATGGAATTTCTTTTACTTTTTTTTTAAATATTTTTTAATGAAAAAATTTTTTTTATTCGTTTTTCCATAGATTAGATTTTTCTTAATAAATAAAGATTATTAAATGTTCTGCTTTATCAACTTAGTTATTATTATTTTAAAGTTGGACAATTTCTTTTTTATTTTTTTTTTTATTAATAATTTTTTTTTATTAATAATTTTTTTTTATTAACAATTTTTTTAAAATTAATTTTTTTTTTATAAATAATTTTTTTTTATTAATAATTTTTTTTAAATTAATAATTTTTTTTAAATTAATTTTTTTTTTTTTAAAAAAAAAAGGAATTCTTAGAGGAAACCCAGTGAGACAATTTTCTATCCACAAACAATTCAAAAGCGGAGATAGAAGGAGATTGTTCTCATTGCCTCTTGACCCGCGCATCCACTTCAGTCTCTGCACCTTCACCTACAACTCTCCTCTCCTTAAAGTCGTAAATTCAGACAACTTAGACATGTTTCTCTCTGAAAACACTTCAAAGTATCTTTCTAGTGAAGTTGAAATTGATCCCATCAAAAGAGAGGTAAAAAAAATATTTTTTCTAAACAGTTATTTATTTTTTAATTTATTTTTTATTAAATGTCAATTTCATTATTGTTTTATTAACAAGATTAAATATTTTTCATTTTATTTATTTCATTTTTTAAAAAATTTTGGAATCTTTATTTTATTTTTGTTATTTTTTTTTTCAATTTTTTTTTAAAAATTATTTCTAGATCATTCTTCCCTATGTGTTCAAATCCTTCGGAGAAGACTTCAAAAAGCCCAAAGAGTCAACCAAAAAGATTTTATCATGGCTGTCGCATTACTTAGTGGTGGAGAAAAGAATTGCGCTCATTTCCCTCATCAGTGCGGACAATTACAAAACCAGCTACAAAAAAGAAAGCTTCAAACTCAAAACTCCTAACGAAATTTTGAAGGATCACCAAGTTTCTAACGAAAAATCTGTCACTTTGCCCGAATTCGTTTTGCGTGTCAGAAAAGGTACTAAAAAAAAAATTTTTTTATTCTCTATTTTATTTTTAATTTTTTATTATTTTAATGTTTTTTCTTCATTATTTTTTTTTCTTCATTATTTTTTTGATTTAATTTATTCCTTATTTTTTATTTTATTTCCTTATTTTCGATTTTTTTTATTTTATTCTTGTCATTCATTTTTATCATTTATTTTTTATACAAACATCTTATTCTCAAATTTATATATATTACAATTTTTTATATTTTTTTACTTTTTTATTTTACTTTTTTACTTTTTTTTTTTCATTTAAAATTTTTCATTTTTTTTTTTTTAGAAACAAACACCACAACAGGTATGAGAGAAAAGCAGTTTGACAAGGAAATAGAGAGGATCCAAAATGATTTCGAGAACTCTCCTCGTACCAATTTGCATTACATCCAACCAAACGATAACCTGCAGCCCAAAGAACGAACAAGTAAAAAAATGATATAAAAAATAAAAAAAATTAATTAAAAAAATAAAAAAAAATTTTTTAACATTCAATTCAGAAAAATCTTCAAAAAATGAAAATTACAAAATTAAGAAAACCTAAAATCAAAATAAAATAAATTTTCTTTTCAAATTTTAAATTTGTCATTTTTTTTAAAAAATTTATTTTTTTTCATTTTTGTTTTTAAAGAAAATTTAAAAAATTTTTAACCAGATCAGTTTAATTTTTTTTTATTTGATTTTTATTTTTATGAATTTTATTTTTTTTCATTTTTTTTCTATTTTTTTTCTATTTTTTTATTTTTATTTTTTTCTAAATTTGATTGACTTATTTTCACTAAAAAAAAAAGGAACAAGAACAAACTTTCAAAACAACATAATGAGGGAATCACTCGACAATCTCCAAAAGACCCTCATCACCGACATTTGTGAGGTTCAGTTTTTGATGAGTAAAGTGCAGAGCGAAGTCTCTAAAACCATTTCCTTCACCGTCGCTTTCAACACTGGTCAGAAAATCCGCCAGATCAAAACTCAGCTTCTTCAGTAAAATAAAAAATAAAAAATAAAAAATAAAAAATAAAAAATAAAAAATAAAAAATAAAAAATAAAAAATAAAAAAT
>JAMYWO010000002.1:0-13329 GCA_024220525.1 Cochliopodium minus | reverse complement strand
TTGGAAGAGATATCTCTCAATTTTTTTTCACCAATGCAACCCGCACCATTGTTTCTGGCTATAAATGATACATTATCGTCATGTATTCTATTATTTATTTATGCACGATCGCTTTCAATAAAAACTTATTAAAAAAATAAAATTGATTTTTTTTATATTGGTTCTCTGAAACAAATAGCAAGAATATGAGAAAAAGAATAGATTGAAAGCAATAATGTCAATCAAATTTAATGATGAATTTTCATTTATCACATGGAGAAAAAGGGAAACCACAAAAAAAGCGTGTGATAAGATATATTTATACTGTGGGCATCAATGCAAAGCATCATGGATTGCAGAGATTGATAATAATTGTAATATCCAATTTAAATATACATACAAATTACATACTGGACAAAAATGTCTCATTAAAAATGATTTAATTGATCAAATTCCATCCAAAAATCATTACAAATGGTGGGAAAACATTGAAAAATATGATATTCTTAACACAGTAAAAAAAAAAACATTGAAAATGAAACAGATGAAAGTATGAACAAAACTGAAGAAGAGGAAAAAATGGAAAGTGAAGAAAAAACATACAATGACATGGGTATGCATTTTTGTGAGGAAGATAAAGGTACCTGTCATATTTGTAAAATTAAAATAGATCGTGTTTTTGAAATTTATTCTGAAAATAAAAACAAAAATGTTTATTATGAAAAAACAAAACAGATTTTGGATCAACATTCATTAAACTGTGATTTTAGCCCTGTTTTATGTTGTCACCCTGGATGTGGTCTTGTTTTCAACAATTTGGATAGTATGAAAAAACACTTTAAATCAATCCACAATAATTTAAAGTTTGACAATGTTAGAGTTCCTGTGAATTTTGATATTTACAAAAAAAAAAAAAAAAAAATTATTGATTTAATTCAACATAATATGAAAATGAGAGCTTTGAAAACAAAAAAACAAAAAAACAAAAGGGAGATTCTTAGAAAAAATATGAAAAATCGTAGAAATAATAGTAAAAAGAAAATGGAAAGAAAAGCTGAAATTTTGTTAAAAAAAATGTCCGCAAATAGTTGGTAAGAACATATTGGAACACTATAAAAGAGACTCACATGATGTTTCTTTTTACATGAAATATTTCATCAAAATTAGTCCTCCAAACAAAAAAGCAACTCTAATTTCTTTCTTGAAAAAACAAAAGGAAAGAAAGGAAAATAAAAATTCAAAACAAAAAGCTAAAAGTTTGTTTTTTCCAATTAAACTCAAAGATAATGTAACCTATGATGGAAGTTTAACAAGCCAGAAGGAGGGAAAGAGAGTTCTTTCTGAAGATCAGTTTGACGAAGTTATCACCACCATCTAAACTAAAAAGAAAAAAATTTTACATAAAATAATCCCTCCTTTATCTGAAGATCACAAATAATTCTTTCTTTCTTCAATTTTCAAATTTAAATTTTTTCAAAAATAAAATTGTTATAAAGTTTTTTTCAATGTTTTTATTGCATTAAAAATAGAAAATTAATAATAGGATATATGAAGATAATGTATCATTTATAGCCAGAAACAATGGTGCGGGTTGCATTGGTGAAAAAAAATTGAGAGATATCTCTTCCAATCAAAAGTTCTCGTTAAAATTTGCTGATCACAATTCNTTTATCAAATTTATCAAATTTATCAAATTTATCAAATTTATCAAATTTATCAAATTTATCAAATTTATCAAATTTATTTTTATTTATTTTAAATTTGAAAAAATTGATTCGTATTGAAATAATTAACTAACCTTGTGGAACACTAATCACTCCAGCGAGACCGATCGCCTGTTTTCCTCTTTCCACTTTTCTCAAAATGTTGTTGATATTTGCAACGAAATTGGATTGATCGTTTTTTCTTTTCGTCACCTCTCAATAAAAATAAAAAAAATAAAAAAAAAATAAAAAAAATCAAAAAAAATATAAAAAATATAAAGAATATAAAAAATTTAAAAAAAAATTTTACTTTGATGTGCAACAATTGTCCTTCTTGTTTTCCATCAGAACACATTAAATTAGCCAACATTCCGAATTTGGTGCAATGATAGTCGAATGTTTTGGAGTTTCCGTTTTCGTCGATTTTAGCACAAACTGAATTGTGGATGGTATCTTTGCCTACAAAAAATAAAAACAAAAATAAGTTTAACAAAATAAAAAAATGGAAACGAAAATAAGAAAAAAAATAAACAAAAAAAAAAAAAATAAAAAAAAATAATTAAAAATAAAAGTTAAAATTTACCTTGTAGATAAATATTGGGCATCCATTCGCTGTTAACTCCGATTGTCTGTGGATCACATGCACCTGCTCCTATGAACAGACTGTTGTTGGGAGAGTGATGTACGTGTGTGGCGATGGATTCTAATTCGAATTGAGTTCCATTGTTAACTTGGTAGTGAAGATTGTCAACACTAAGATTTTTTTAAATAAAATTATATAATATAATATATATATATTATTAATTTTATCCATCCACATATTATCTTAATTAGGGAATGGATAGATGCAATACAAGTGATGGAATATATTTTTTTTCAATTAAATATAATATCGAAAAAGATGTTATTGAATATAAAAAAAAAAAAAAATATAAACTGATATTGATGTTGGATAATTTATGGAATTCCTTCCAATACATTCAGTTCATCATTAAATATTTATTGATTTTTATATTACCCACCTACATCGCATATATAAGGCTTTCCGCCTAATCCAGGAGTGGAGATCCCAAATGGAGATAATCTGAGATCTATATTCTTGGCAGGCACCATCTCTACCTGAACTTGACCATAAATCAATTTCAATTGTTCTTTCAACAATTCAACCAATTTGCTTGTATTAGGTTGAAATAAATCTCTTTCTACCAGTTTCAAATTTTTATTTTTTAAATTATAACGCATTTCAAGATAAAATCGATTTTTTTTTTTACAACTTTCTAAAAAGATTATTTTAAATATTAAGAAAAGTTATCTTTGCACTTATGGACTGAAAAATTTAATAAAATCAGTAAATAACTAATAAAATTGAATTTATTTAAATAAAATAAATAAAATAATGTGAAAAAAAAATATTTATTTTCTTTTTCAGAGTTATTAACCAATTTTTAATTTGGAATAGTCGACCAACTTCTAAACGAAACAAAAAAAAAATTCAAATAAAAGAGTGTTGAGAGAAAATCTTGATGATTTCAAACAAAACGAACTTTGGAACTTTGATGTGTGTTTTGTTCTGTAAAACCTTGAGAAAACATAAGAAAGAGAAAATACAATTCTTGAAAAGCGGAGGAAAATAAATGTGGTTGTTTTGTGACCAAATCAGAACTTTTTTTCCTGCGATTAGTATTGAAATGTCACATTCTTTGTAAATGAGAGTTAGTTTGTTTTGGTTAAAAATAGAATTGTCGAGTCCAAGTTGTCCATAAATATTTCTTTTTTTTTTTGGAAAATGAATATAAACACAATAAAATAAAAAAAAATATTTTCAATGTAAAATAAAAAAAGATTATTTCAATGTAAAAGATAAAAATAAAAATTCAAAAAAAAAATTAATAAACTATTAAATTTAAAAAAAGTTTTTACTGCCCACAACAATATACTTCTCTGTTTAGTTTCATGAACATAGTTTGGTATAAACCACATTTTGCCGTGACTATAGTGGGATCAGAAATGATGAGCGTAGGAGTGTTTCTTGGTTCAGATCCTTCAATACCCAACTGTCCTAAATAAAAAAGTATTTATAAAAATAATTGATTTTGAAAAGTTAAAAAATAAAAAATTAAGTTAAAAAAAAATTTTACCAACATGATTCGCACCAAAACCGTATAAATCGCCATTATTTTTTAAAATAATCTTTTTTTTAAAAAAAAAAGTTTAAAAATTTTTATAAAAGTTAATTTGGAAACAAATATTCAAAAAAACTTCTTTAAAAAAATTAAAATTACAGTATGTTGAGATCCACATGATATCACCTTTATTTCTTGATCCTTTTTTTTAAAGAATATTTTTTGGTCAAAAAATGAAATTTATTAAAAACAGATTTTATACTATTGACTGCAAAGTAGGGTCAAAAATTTTGGGAGTGTTATTTCCAAGTCCTCAGCAAAATTTAAGTTAACTAAAAAATTGGAAAAAAGATACCTAATTGTCCTTTGTGAATTAAAAAAAAAATTAATTAAAATTGTTTAAAATTGTTTAAAAAAAGAAAAAATAATCAAAAATAAAAAATCAAAAATAAAAATCTTAAAATCTTTAAATCTAAATATATATATATATATATATTCAAAGAAATCTCCTTTATAACTACCATAGGAATTAGCTCCCATTACTTGGCACTCTCCATTAGATTTGTAGATAAATGTATATAACCAGCCACATTCTATAAACTTAATCTTTTTATCAAGCATGATTTTAATTGGGGTAATCTGTTTTTGGATTAGTTGATCTCCTAATCCTAATAAATATAAATTGATTGATTTAAAAATCAAGAAAATTGTTTTAAAAAAAATAAAAATTAATAATTGACAATGTTATTCTTTACCTAATTGACCATATCTTTTTTGATTTTTAAATTATTTAAAAAAAATTTTTTTTTTTTTTTTTCAAACATTACCTGTTATCGCCTTTTTTATGTACAAAAAATAAAATTAAAAAAAATTATTATTATATTTTGATCAAGACCAAAAGCAAAAATTTCCCCTTCATTATTCAGAGCCATAGTGTGATAAGCTCCACAACTGACTTTGATAATATCTGGTATCAATTGAAAAAAAAAAAAAAATTAGACATTTTTGTTGAAGTAAAATGAACATTATTTTTTTTTTTTTACTTTTTAAAACTTTTGTCGGTTTATTTATTACTTTGGGGGATTTTAATCCTATTTGAAATTTTATGGATTATGAAATTTAAATTTTATTTGACAAAAATTCCTACCAAGTTGTCCATCATTATTACTTTAAATTATAATTTTATTTAAAGGAAAATAATTGAAAAGGATTTAAAAAAAAAAAAAAAATTCTTTTTTTACCATCCAAAAGAATACAGATCACCATTCTCCTTTAAAAAAAAGGAGTGTTTGGAACCACATGCAATTTCTTTTATTTTCTCTTTGATCAAAGTCAAAGGGTTTGAGATGCCATACACGTTTCTGTGATTTCCTAAAGAAAGATGAAAGTGATGTAATTTTTAAAAAAATAAATTTTTTGTTTTTTACCGTATTTTTTTTCGAGCAATTTATTTTTTAATCCTTAGAAATTTGTGTTTGAATATTTTTTTTTTTTTAAAGCAAATTATAATCAAAAAATGATTCTCTTACCAAGTTGCCCATATTCGTTGGATCCCATCACCAACACTTCAGTCTCGGTCAATATCATGGTATGATACTCACCAAAGCGGATGCATTTGATGGAGGGATCATTCATCACCAACTCGGGTATGAAGACATTCCCTTCTTTCTCTATTCCCAATTGTCCATGATTATTCATTCCACAGGCTAATTATATTTAAAATTAAAAAAATATATCTATATCTCGAGATATATACCTTTCAAATCACCATTCTCTTTGAAAATAATCGTATGATAATGCTATATTAAAAAGGAAATTACTGTAATAAACGAAAGAGTGAAATCCCAAAGACATTAATTAATTGATGAAAAATGAAACCAATTTTTTATTTATTATTTATTAATTATAATGGTGAAAAAAAAAAAGTTTGGTTTTTAAATCAATTCTCCAAAGACTCGACGTAACCAGGAAAGTTAGAACTCTCATTGCTAGAATTACTGTAAAATTTTCCCAAGGTACCATCTTTACCAGTCTTTCCTTTATAACAATCTTTGACGGAGAAAATTTCAAAGTCAGTCTTGGAGACGACGATGGTCTTGAGAGACTCCTTCTCGCGGAGGTGATCGGCGAGTTTTTTGACGGTAGGAGGAACGAGGTAGTGCTTGATGTCTTTGTTCTTGGAGACGTAATCGATCGCAAACTGTCCTGGACTTCTTTCACCTTTTTCAAAAAAAAAAAAAAAATATTAAATAAATTAATAATTGGCGTTGTTTTTAGATGAAGAATTTCAAACAAAGAAAGTTAGAAAAAGAAAAAAATTTAATAAAATTGAGAAAAATTAAACAGAATAAAAAATTAAAATAAAATAAAGAAAACAACACGGGAATGATTTTAAAAATAAAAGTTTAATAAAATAAACAAAAATTAAAGAAAAAAAATGAGAAAGTAACAAAAACAAAAATTTATTTAAAAAAAAAAAGATCGTTACTGAATCTGATCAAAAAAGTTCCAGACTCCATTCCTCCCAAAATTTCTTCAGCTTGTTTCTTGGTGATAAAACCAAAAATGTAGCCATTGTTCCACATCTCAAGGGTGGGCTTCTGATGTCTGATTTTGTGGAGGATCTTACCAAACCACTTCCAGAACTCCTTGAAATTGTCGACCATGACAAACTGGTTCTCGTTGAAATAAGTGCGAGCAATGTAAGACAAATCCAACATGGAGAGAGGACGAGAAACACTAGAAAGTTTTTGGCGAGTAGCGGATAAATAGTGCATTTGAAGGTTGTTGGCAAAAAAGTTCCAAGTAGTCTTCTCATCTTTCAGAAATGTGTATTTTTTGAGCAACTTCATTGCGGAGTCTCCAAATTGAGCTTCGTTGGTAATTACAATGAAGTTTTCAGTGGGAATAGATTCCAACTCTACAGGTTTTGAATTAGGTTGGATTTTTCTTTGTGTTTTGAAGTTCAAGCGAGCCATTTTGACACCTGTACCCTTTGAGAATCTCAAGTTATTGAACTTTGCGATTCCGTCAATGAAAGTGGAAGTTCCTTCGATGATGTTGTTGTTAGCTATGCTCTTCGCACTATCAAATATGAGATTGGCACTTCCCTCAGTGATGATAGAGTTATCAGTAACACCTAATTTAAAAAAAAAGTTGATGAGAAAAAACAAATTAACAAAAAAAAAAACATGTTTTGAACTTTTAAATATTTTGTGAATAATTATATTTTGTTATTTAATTATCAACTAAGAAATAATTATCAATACCCCTAACAATACAAATGGTCAACCTGTCTTCGTTCTTTGTTTTGGTTGTCATTTTTTCTTTTTGTTTCACTACACAAGGGTAGGGCTGTTTTTGCACCATCATGATCATCTTGGGCTCAGGAATTTTCTTTGCAACAAAGTCCAATTCTGATTGGTAGACCAACAGCTGTTGGATGTTGATATCCACTGTCACTTTGTATTCGTCAATGGTGCACAATGTGGATGTTTTGAGGAGATATTGTTTGAGAATGTTTTTTAGTTGATCTTTGACCAACTCAAATTCTTTTTGCAGATTACTTGATGAAAAAAAAAAATTAATTTAAAAGAATGAATTGACTAAATGTTATTAAAATTCAATTTGTTTAAATTTTATAATATTATGATATTTATATTCTTTATTTACATTTGTTCTTCTTTGATTTTGAAATAGTTTTCTTGGGTGAATCTATTCAAGTTCTTGCAAAAGAATTCTTGATTATTTCTTATTTCCTTCAATCTTGAGGTTTGTTCGTCGATGGCTTGGAAGAGTTGGCTGATTTGCTTTTCATTATTCTGAATTTCTTCGAGGACGGGATTATTGATGGAATCACTGCTATTATTATTATTGATATTGAGAGATAAACTTGTATTAATGTTATTATTGTTATTTCCATATCCCATTTGATTGAAATTATGGAATGGATAATTATTGGAATTAATATTGGTGTTATTATTAATGTTGTTGTTATTATTTGGTTGTATATTATTTGGATTATTCATAAAATTCATCTGATTGAAAAAATTCATATATTGTTGAGGATTGACATTGTTCATATAGTTGAGAAAATTTTGATTATTATATTGATTCATATTACTATTCAAATTGGTGTTATTATTTGTGCTTGTATTCATATTCATGTTCATATTCATATTATTGTTTTGCATACTCATCATTTGGTTCATATTCATCATATTCATATTCATATTATTATTCAGATTGTTGTTATAATATCCTATATTATTTTCTGGAATATTATTATTATTTGGAGATGAGTTATTGTTGCTTCTGATGACATTAGTGCTCATTTTGATATCCTGAGGTTTGATATCAGTGTTTTCTTTTATTAATTGAGAAAAATTCAGATTAAACTCTTTTTCATTCAACTCTCCATAATAATCTGAAGGTTGAAATAAATTATCGTCATTATTCTCTAAAACATCCTCAATGAAACTATTCTCTTCCAATTTTGTTTTCTTTAAACCTGTATTAAACTCGTCCTTTTCATTTCTCTTATTCATTTATCTAATTTCGAAAAAAAATAATGATTTTCAAAAACAGATTGATATTGACAATTCTACGATTGATGGTTGAGGATATGTTCAAATAAAAAAATTCAGTTTTTTTTTAATTTTTTTCAAATGATAATTCACCAAAAAAATATTTCTGTTTTATATTCAGAGATATTGCAAAAGATTGAAATGATTTAACTCTGATAAATTTTATTTTAATTGGAAAGGGAATCGGATGATGAAAAAATAAATATTTCCTTTATTAGGAGATATAAATTCTCAAAAGGGAATAAAGAAAATAGAAGAAAAGTGAAGTATTATTGGATTGCAAATTTTATATTATTTATGAAAAAATATTAAAAAAAAAAATTTTGAACATTAACCCAATATCTCAATGGGAAACATTGCGTAAATACATAATTAACAAAAATTTTGATTCTCATCAATAAATTTGTATAAATTTTTTCCAATTAGTTCTAAATATGCATTTATGCCACCTAATCCATGGGGACATGATTCACTTTTGAATGAAATAGATCAATTATCATGGATAAAAACTCAAAAATATGGAAACATGATACCATATTATCATATAGATGGTGGGTAAAGAAATTTTTTTTTTTTCCATAATATTAATTATCTCAATATTTGCAAAAATGAAATTAAAGAAATAAATGGACATTCCTTTATTCCCATGGCAATGCAGAAGATATAATAACAATGAAACCTTTATTAAAGGAAGTATCAATAAAATTGGGGATAGATGTTGTATTTTATGATTATAGTGGATATTGCTTCAGCTATCCCTCAAAATCATATAAAACATATATGGACCTCAAAGATAAGATAGAAAAGAAAGAATTTGAGCAAGAAATAAAACCAAACGAATATACAGCTTATGATGATATTGAGAGTGTATATTCACATATGATAAGAGAATTAAAAATTAATCCTAAAGATATTATTATAATGGGAAGATCTCTTGGCACAGGTCCTTCTTCACATCTCGCAGCGACTCTGAGCAAAAAGAGCGGCATTCTTCCATCTGGATTGATCTTGCAGAGCCCATTTTTATCTGCAATAAGGGTAGTTTTGGACACAAAGATCACTCTTCCGATGGATATATTCCCTAATTTAAGTAAGAATAAATAATATAAATTATTGCAACATAATAATATTATATAACCGTAACATTTAATGATGAAATTGAATTTAATATCCACCATTCTTCTAGATAATGTTCCTAAAACTAAATTTCCTGTTTTCATAATCCACGGTACCAAAGATAATGTCATTGATGTTGAACATGGAAGACAATTGGAACTCAAAATCAATCATATTTATCAAAATGAAATCAAAAAATCCATCATCATTGAAGAAGCTGGGCACAATAATATTGAAACCGCTTATCATGAAACTTATTATCAATCTATTCAAGAATTTTTATATTCCATCGATAATCAGCCCCCCAGAACTATCAAACCGAAACCTACCACTTCTGTTTGGGGAAGCTTCTCAACAGAAGAAATTTATTAATCTTTTTTTTCTCCATCTTAATTATTAACAATGAATGTAAATTCCAATATAAATAAAAGGATTTTTTTCCATCAAAATATGTAAACACCATCAAAGTGAAAATATTTCCACCTAATTAAAATATTGAATGAATCTTTTCTCGGACAAAAATTTCAATAATTGATATATTCGAATATAAAACATATCCAAAAATAAAAATGGGAAATTTCAAAAAAAATTTGATCTTAAAATGAGACTTTGACTGAAGTTATAAGAATCTATGTTGGATTACAAGATTCATTAACATTTTCATTCTAATAGATACTTCTAGCTTCTTAAATATTCGGGTTCTTCTCGTCTTATGACATTTCCCAGATGAGGGAACAATAGTTAGTGAAGTAGGAAAAATTATTTGCTGAACCAAGATAGTGCATAAATTGTTTTTGACAATTCAAGAACTGTTGCTGCAAAAAAGAAAAAAAAAAAACAAAAATTTGAATCAGAAGATGATTATTAGATTCATTTATTTTTTTAAAAGTAATGAAAAATTATATAAAAAAAATTTGTTTGGTGAAACTTTGATTATAACGAGTGATCAATATTTGTCATATCAAGCTAAATAACAAATGAAACTTCTCATCAATTTGCCCAATGGAAAGAGTGAAAAATTTGACAGCAAATTATTGTATTGCCTCACTTGCCAACAAATCAAAACACAAAGTTCTGTGACATATGAGATCTGTAGTTTTTACTGTCCACATTGTCTTGTAAGATTCAAAATATGATCTGATATGAAAGCATCAAAGATATAAAATAAATCAATAACCTGAATAATTATCACTCTAAAAAGATTATATGAAATATATTTACTTGTAAAAATGATCAGAGAATGAGAAAATATATGACCTATATTCATATTTAATGAAATTTATAAGTGGGATATTGGATTGCAGTAAAAATGATCAGATTCAAATAATAAATCCAAATAAAATGAAAAGATTGCCAAAAATTTTGATTTATCAAAATTTATCAATTATTAATAAACTTTGAATAGGAAAAAGTTGGATCATCAGAGGTATCATCCAATTTGGGAAATTGCAGAAAATGCTTTTTATGCCCATGTTGCGATTGTAGCTTGGCGGTGATAACATTGATGCAGGACAACAAAGAAGTGTATTATTTCAAATGTAATTATTGTAAATGGGATTCATTGCACAGCGAGGAAAAGATAGCGGGAGACAGCCCAGAATATCTCTTCAGAACGGCGATACTGATGGATCAAGAAAAAAACGACAGTTTCAAGAAAACAGTGGAGCAATTCGAGAACAAAATAAACAAGATAAAGAAAGAGGAGGAGCAGAACAACATGCCCAAGTTTCACACCCATTTGTTTGGCAAGAAGGTGAGCAAGGATTTCATCGGGAAGCTTTCTTCTACTTCTGGCACTGTTTCCACGAAGGAGAAGTATACTATGGGGCAGATGCAGGAGAAGCTGGAGGTCAGCGAGAAGGAGATCAATCCAAAACCTTCCACCGTTCTAGAAAAGAAAGAGAACAAAACTTCTTCTTCTACAAACAAGAAAGAGGATGTCGAACATTTTTTGAGCGAGAACAACGTGATTACTATCAAGAAGGAGACGTATGATTATTCTTTGTCATCCTTTCCAAACGAGACTCCCAAAAAGAAATTGTCCTCCAAAAAGAACCATCCCAACCGCCAAAAACTCTTCTCCAAATGCTCCATCCGTTGCCTCGAATGCGACAAACTCCTCATCAGACCCGAGTTGGGCGACTCCGTTTCCTTCCAAAGGCTCCATCTCTCCCTCAAGTACCTTCCCAACCTCCATTCCATCTCCCTCAAAGAACAACCTTTCGAACCTTCCAAACCCAATACTGTAACTTTCGCGCTGCTCAACCCTTTGTCTTGTGAGGTCAACGTCACCATTTCCGATCTTTCTGCTCCCTTCTCTTTCTCCGGAGAAAATTCTTCTAGTTCTTCTTTGTCCCTTGTACTCAAGCCCAACACTTCCCTCTTCTTTCCTCAGAAGAGCTCTTCCCATCTTGTCCCTTTTTCTGTCGACTACAACCCCACTCAGGATTCTTCTTCCTCTTCCTTTTCTTTTCAGTTCCACATCGAGTACACTGGTTCTGTAGAGAAACATCAAAAAACAATTTTGCCTCTTACTTTGGTTTTGATTTGATTAAATATTTAATTTTAAATTTGTAATTAATTAATTTTAAATTTTATTTTTAAATCAAATTAATAAATCAATAATTTTTCTTTCTCAAAAAAATATGTTATTCTCGGGCATAATGAGCAAGAAAAAATTTTATTCCAACAAAAGAATTTTTTTTTGTCAATTAAAGATATTCCAATATTGGTGACCATTATAAAAAAGATATCACAAATGATCTTTGAAATAATTTTTTGTTGAACCACAATTTAATTGGAAAAGACGAAAACATTAACATCTGTTGGTGTAAGACAGAGACCAGAATAATGTTTGATAGTGATCATACATACTAGCTTTGAAAAAAATACCAGTTTTTTATTTTCTTTTTTCCCGAACTTGGAAATCAACAACAGCAAAAGGATGTCACCCAAATATTCTTTGAATTTCTTTTCTGGTGTTATTGGCCAGTATTTTAAAAAATAGGTTTTCCAAGGCACCTATTTTAAAATTAGAATAAGTAAATTAAAAAATATTTATTTAAAAAATTAATAAATTAAAAAATATTTATTTAAAATAAAAAAAGTTTATTTTCTTACAAGTTTAGTTTTGATGACTGATTGAAGATCTAAAATCGATTTTTCTGAGCCATTTCTCATGTAAAACAAAGCAGCTTTGAACATATTTTGAGGAAACCGGGTACCTTTTTTTGAATTTATTTTAAATTCAAAAAAGATTTTTTTTTGAATTTATTTTTTTAAATTCAAAGGATTTTTTTTTTTAATTACCATCTTTGTATGCCCTCGCAACCAAAGTCTGAGAGTTTTTGTGTCCCAATTCGGCTGCCTTCTCATAGTAAAAATAAGCGAGTTTATCATTTTTCTCTGTCCCTCTTCCATTTTCATATGACAATCCTCTATCAAAAAAAAAAATATATAAATTTTTTTTAAAAAAAAATTTAATTCAAAAAAATAAAAATTTGAAAAAAAAAAAATTTAATTCAAAAAAATAAAAATTTTAAAAAATTAAATCAAAAAAATAAGTTCAAATGCAATCAAAACGAAATTTTTTTACAAATTATAATTAGCAAATTCATCTCCTCTTTCAGCTGCAAACTTAAAATGATAGAAACTTTTCTCATAATCCACCTTGTGGCAATCCCCATTAAAATATATTGCTCCCAATCCTGAAATTATTTAAAAATTAAAAATTGCAATTTGCTCCCAATTTTATTTATTTTATTTATTTTATTTATTTTATTTATTTTATTTATTTTATTTATTTTATTTATTTTATTTATT
>JAMYWO010000001.1:633716-649451 GCA_024220525.1 Cochliopodium minus | reverse complement strand
AAATAAAAAATAAAAAATAAAAAATAAAAAATAAAAAATAAAAAATAAAAAATAAAAAATAAAAAATAAAATTAATTGAAATAAAAATAAAAAATAAAAAATAAATTAATAAAATTATGAATAAAATGAATAAAAATAAAATTAAAAATAAAATAAAAAATAAAAATAAAATAATGAATAAAATAAAATTAAAAATAAATAAAAATAAAATAAAAATAAAAATAAAAATAAAAATAAAAATAAAATATAAAATATAAAATAAATTAATAAAGATAAAGATCAAAAAAATTACTAAATAAATAAATAAAATAAACAAAATTTACCTTTATGCTTTAAAGGAGCAGCTGTAATTTTTAATCCTTCAATCACGCCTAAGTCATGAACTTTTTCGGGTTCAAGTTCTATGATGTCAAGGGGAAAGGTGAGGTAGGTGTCGGACAGCTTGATGCAAGTTTCCAAATATTTTTTTATTCCCGCAGGCCCTACTACTGTTCTTTTAACTGTGCTTGTGGCTGTCAATGAAAGAGATGCCAACAATCCTTTTTTATTTAAAAAAAATTATAGTAAAATATCAAATGAAAAACATCAAAAATTTTTTTTTACCAGGTAATCCAAATGAATGATCTTTTTTTTAATTTTAATTTTAATTTTATAATAAATTTATTTTATATTACCTCCATGAAGACTATTTATTTTTTTCATTTTTTTAAAATCTCAAATTTTGATAGTTTCTTATCTTTTATTCTTACTGTGTTATCAATATCAAAACCAGTTTTTGATTTTTAACGTATTTGCTTCTTAATATCTGATGTTGAGTTCCTATATTTCAGATTATATATCAATGTTATCCAAATGGAATTAGCATTATTTACCTTCTCTATTTAAGATATAAGATTATTTCTCTTTGAGATGAATTTTTTTTTTTTTGATAAATTTTACCCACAATCTAATAATATTTGTCTTGAATCTTGTAATGATACGCAATATGATGATACATTTCTTTCTGATCATCATTTTAAAGTGATATTAATTTTTTATATTGGTGGATAATTTAATTTAACGAATATTTTATTACTTTTTGATGGAGCACCACTAGCAGTTCCAAGGAACGATATATTTGTAAAATATGATTTCATTTTCTTTATGTTTCACCAATTTTTTTTGATTTTAAACTGAGTGAAATATCATCAAATTTTAAAATAAAGCAAAACAATTTGAGAAATAAAGAAGAATAAGGACTTAATGATATTAGAAAAAATTTCATCATAAATCATAAAATATAATGTTTATTATCTGAATTTCTTTCGGTGAAAAAAAATTAATTTTTATTTTTAAATTTCAAAAAACTTTGACAAGATTCATAAATCAATCTAATGTGTTAATTATTTTTTCTTTATTAAAAATTGAATTAAAATCAAATTATAATCAATTATTAAATGAGTAAATCCAAAGAATAAGATCTCTGTTTTGGTTTGACTTTTTAAACGAATTTTAGAATATGAAAATAAATATAAAAAAAAATAAAAGATGGCAAATTGGGGTAATTTTTTCAAATTGATTTTCATATGTTAAATTTACCATCCTAAAACCTTGTACATTTTAAAGATGATGATGATTTTGAAACAAAACTGCCAGAAGAAAACAATAAGAAACCCGAAAGCACTATTATTGAAGAATTATCAAATCAAACAATCGAAAATAAGAAAACAAGGACAGATAAAGAAAAATATAAATATTTGATTGAATTATGTACATCATTTATTGAAAGAATAAAGGAGAATAATCTGATAGAATTCTTCAAGATATTTACATTGCATTTGATAATGAAAAATGAATTAATTCCTTTGAGTATTGAAAGCAATTTAGAATTGAGGAAGCTGGATCAACAAGAAATTAATCTTCCAATCAGAAATCTGATGCAAATAATAAAAAATTCCTTGGAAAATTCAAAAGATAAAACAGGATTGGAGAAATTGATAGATTGGAAGGTAAATCTACGTTAAACATATCAAATCTTTTCGAATTTATAATAATATTAATCAAAAGCTCTTCTTGAAATTGATATCATTGAAACAATTAAATGGAGAATGTAGCAAGTTTTTGGGAGGAACATTAAGTTGTGAAGCAACATACCTATGGGAAGATCTCAACATGCAACAATCTTTCTTTCCAATAACAATAGAAGGAACATCTACAGCTTTAAACCAGGAAATAAACAATGAAAACATCCTGGAACTCACCGAAAATTTGGATTTAAACTCAAAATTTTATCCTCTAACGTGTATCGACCTTTTGGACTCTATAAACTTGGGAAAGGAAATAATAATAGATTCGAACTCCATTTTCAACAAGAAAGAAGATCTTTACAGCGAGAAAGATGATGTTTGGGACGAAAGGAAAGTGGTAGAGAAACCTACATTCTTTTCAGGAAAGTTCGAGAACTCAAACAAGCAAAGAGAAGCCACGAATTACAGAAACATCAGCAGCATCAAACTTATCTACAATAATCCTTTGGTCATTCCTTACGTGACCAAGAAAGAAAAATGGAAGAATTTGAATACCAATTACAAAGTAAATGTAGAAGACAAGAAATACGTGAAGGGAGATAAAAAGTCGCTTATAAAGATGATCCACCAAAAACTTTTGAGGAAACAAAAACTGACCAAACAAGAAAGAACTTACATGAAAAACGAAGGATTCTTCAAAGACGAATCTCTCTACAAAGAAAAGCTCATCATTTATCAACTCGAAGAAATGTCCGATGAGTTGGATAAGGAACTCAGAATAAACGAGAAAAAAGAGATTTATTTGCCCGAAGACAAGAAACAGAGAACTTGTTTCGTCCCTGATGAATGGCAAAACAAGTTGTTGGATGTTGTCGATGATGGGAAATCCTGTTTGGTTGTCGCTCCTACTTCTGCAGGCAAAACCTTCATTTCTTACTACGTCATGGAAAAAGTCCTCAGATATTGTAATGATGGTGTAGTAGTTTATGTTGGCCCCAACAGATCTTTATTAGATCAAACTTATGGAGGTAATTAACTCTATTTTTATCTTTTTTGATTTTTGATTATTAATTTATTTTTAATTTATAATTTTTAATTTTAATTTTTTATTTTTAATTTTAAATATTTAATTTTAAATTTTTATTTTTATTTTAAATTTTAAATTTTAAATTTGAATTCTTCAATATTTTTAATGTTTAATTTTTCAATAATTTTTAATCTTTATTTTTTTTTAAAGACGTTTTGTTTAGAATGGAAAAAAAATACAAAAATGATTCTGGCATGATTGGCTTCTTCACGACCAGCAAAAGAAAGAACATCCTCACTTCTCAAGTTTTGATCACTTTGCCTTCTTGTCTAGAAATAATTCTCCTATCAATGGATGAAAAGTATCAAGAATGGAGAAATAGATTAAAATATGTCATTATTGATGAGGTCCAGTGTCTTAATGATGGCCGTAATTAATCAATTTTTTTTTTTGAATAATTTTTTTTTTAACAAATTTAATTTTTTATTTTCTGTTTAATAGAAGGGGATATTTGGGAAAGAGTTCTTCAAATGCGTAATTTTGTTTTTTATTTTTTATTTTTTATTTTTTATTTTTTATTATTTATTTTTTATTTTTTATTTTAGATTTTTATTTTTTATTTTTATTAATAATATTTTTATTTTTTATTTTTTAATATTTTTATTTTATACATTTTCTATTTTTTATTTAAACATTTTTTTCATTTTCCTTCAGTTCCTTGTCCAGTAATTGCATTGAGCGCAACAATCAACAATCCACAACAATTTTGCGATTGGATGACCAAAATAGAAAAAACAAAGCCCCTCCAAGACTTCCAATTAGAAATGGGAATCAAAAAAGAAGAAAGAGTAGTAGAATTCATCAACTCCAACTTTAGATTCAACGATCTAAAACTGTTCATCTATCAGCCAAACGAACTTGTGCATTTGCCTCCTACATACGGCTTTTCGGGCTCTTCGATCAAGGAAAACGGATTTATAAGCACTGTCCGACTCTCTTCCAAAGATTGCTTCAAACTTTTCAATTTGTTGGTTGTGTATCCTAACATAGAATTCCCCAAGAGACTTTACCCGACCACTTATTTTTCTGATGATGTGAATCTCGAGAAAAATCTGTTGATCAGCAAATTCAAGGTGATTCAGTACCAAAAAGAGTTGGAGAGTTTCATCAAAACCCTTGATTCCAACGTTGCTGATGACATTTTCAACAAATTCAACGAGACCAAACCTTTGAACCAACAGAAAGGTAAAATCACAGACTTGACTAGTTTGTTGAAAGAAAAGGACATGTTGCCTGCGATCATCTTTGAGTTTTCCGTTGAGAAATGCTACAAATTCTTCAACGTGATTGTGAATCACCTCGAAAAGAACGATCCCAACAGTTTGGAGCACTACAAGATCAACCGACCAGAAAGTCTGAAGGAATACATCAAAGACAACGACAAAGATGACGAAGAAGGTAACACAAGGAAGAAGCACAGCAACAAAGACGTCACCAAGAACATCCCCATCAAAGAAAAGCTCAAATTTAAAGTCATTGGTCACAGGGGGGTCAAAATCAAATACCTCTCCGAAACATATCCTCACGTGACCATCTCGTTCGACACGGAAGGGGTCATTTCGCTCAACGGAACTATTTCGGAAGTTAACAAGTGCAAATCGGAAATTATCAAAATGATCAACAACGTCATTCTGGAAGAAGAGAGCAAATACGAGTACTATTGCAACACTGGCGAGTTTTCTTTCATCAATTCTCAGTCCAAGATGACCGAGATCGAATTTGAAGAGGATGTCCATTTTCTTCTTAGGAAGGGTTACAAGGTTGGTGATCCTCTCATTCAAGGACTCAGGAGAGGTGTCGGAATGTTCCATGATAACGTTGACTTAGCATATCGTATTGTAGGTAATTTTTTTCAAAAAAAAAAAATATTATTTTTGATTTCTTTATTTTAATTTATTATTTTTTTATTATTATTAAATTTATTTTATTTTAATTTATTTCAATTTTATTCTATTTCATTTATTTTAAGTTAAATATTTCAATTTATTTTAATTTATTTTAATTTATTCTATTTTATTTTATTTTATTTTAAATTAATTTATTTTATTTTTTATTAATTTATTCATTTGATTTGTTTGAATTTAATTATTTTTTAAAAAAACATTTTTAGTTCATAAAGCTTTTGTCCAAAAAAGACTGAGAATAATAATTTCCACAAACATTTTGGGATTGGGAGTTCAAATGCCCTGCAGAACGTAAATTTGTTTAATAATTCATACTTTCATTTTTTTTCATGTTTAAAATTAATTAATCACGTTATAAAAATAAAAATTAAAAAAAAATTAAATAAAATAAAAATTAAAAAAAATAATAAAAAATAAAAATAATAAAATTTTTTTTTTAAAAAAAAAAAGGGTGGTATTTTTGTCAAATTCTCAACATTTGGACCAAACACAATATCAGCAAATGTCAGGTAGATCAGGAAGAAGAGGATATGATAACTACGGGAATGTGGTTTTCTACAAATTCTCGCCAAACACAATAAAAACACTTCTGAGTGGCCAACTGGAAGACATCAAAGGGAAAAAAACGATCAACACAACCGTAGTGCTTAAATCCCTCATCTTGTACAAATCCCCCGAAAACGAAATGGGTCTGGTTGATCTCAAAAAAATTGGGCAAGTGAGAACAGAGACGTTGAGGATGATCTCCAATTTGACCAACTTGCCTCTTGAACCAAAATTCTCTCGACAAAAATTTCATTCCTTCCTTTACTTTTTCAATCTCCAACTTTTGATGAAGTATAACTTGGCTAGTCAAGGTTCTCTTCTCACTAATAACGATTCTTTTCTTGTTTCTCATTTGCTTGCTCATTACCCTTCCAATTTGGTCTTTTATCATCTTTATCACAACGGAATATTGGAGCGGATCATTGAGGAAGGAAATGATGACACTGATAAAATTTTGAAAGATCTTTTCCTTGTCATTTGTCATTTGTTCCTCAATTTCAAATGTGCCAAGGTAAATGATGAAAACAAAAACGAAAAGCCAGAAAATATGGTTTTGCCTTCTTTGCCTCCCTTTGTTGTTGAATCTCTCAAACAGTATAATCAAGATACTTTGGATCTCTTCTCGGAAGTAAAGAAAATTGCATCTCTATCTGATGAAAACCTTTCATACGAAGAACATCTTCCCCTTTATAATGTAGACGAACCAAAAAATGCTCATCTTTTCCGTTACTACTCTGAAGAAGACGAAGAAAATTTGAAAACAAAGAACAGAGTCTTCACTGCATACAAACTTATCAACGATCTCAATTTTCTTCTTGCTTCTTTGAAATCATCTTTCCTCACCATCGCAACTAAACAACCCAAAAAAGTCAAGTTTGGAAATCAATCTTCAAAAGTAGATTACGATAATGTAAACTTGCTCCATCATCACTACTCCACCCTCAAAAAGAAACTCGAAAAAGATCCAATCGATCTACTAAACATCAACAAAACTGCTCATTATATTTCTCTTTTGGCTGACAAATTCAAAGATATTGTCTTCAGAAACAGTTTTAAATATTTTTAAGAAAAAATAGGTTCAAATTTCTTGAAAATAAAACCAATTATATTTCTTTTTAAAATAAATTTTTTAATAAAAAAAATTTCAATTTAAACAAAAAAATCATCTCGTTTTCATACAAATTTAAAATATTGGAGAGAGCAGACAGAAAATAAATTATGTTACAAGCTAAAATTTTGTTGAGAAGACTTGTTAGTAAGCTTCTCCACAACATTTTCGATGAGGTGGTCGTCTTCCTTTGACAACGAGTCGCCTAGGTTGCTGGAAGGTTCAGAACCATCTAAAGTACCATCTGATCTATCTTGAGCGTTTATATAACAAAGTGAATCTTCGATACTAAAGAAGAAAAATTAAATAAATGATTTAAAAAAATAAAAAAAATAAAGATTATCAAAAAAAAAATAAAAAAATAAAAATGATTATCAAAAAAATTAAATAAAAAATAAATTCATAAAAATATAAAAAATCAAAAAAATTAAATAAACGATTTTAAAAAATAAAAAAATAAAAAAATAAAAAAATAAAAATCTAAAAATAAAAAAAATTAAATAAACGATTTTAAAAATAAAATTTATAAAAATAAAAATAAAAAATAAAAAAATAAAAATCTATAAATAAAAAAATAAAAAAATAAAAATCAATTAAATAAATAAAAATCAAAAATAAAATAAAAATATAAAATCAAAAAATAGTGGGTTTACTTGGTGGGATTGTCTTTTAGCCAGGGATGCTTTCGCACTTCCCCAATTGGACATCGTTTTGATGGATTCTTTTGCAAAAGAGCGTTGATGAGGCTTTTGGCGTCTTCGGTGATGTAAGTGGGAAACCTCACGTCCATGTACACGATGTTTCGGGCCATTTCCTCTATGCTGCCTGTTTTGTGAGGATAAAAAGGTGTATCGCCTGTCAACATTTCATAAAGTGTAATTCCTACCCAAAAAACAAACAATAAAAAATAATCAATAAAAAAAAAATGAAAAAAAAAATGAAAAAAAAAATTAATTTAAATGTAATTTAAAATAAAAAATAAAAAATAAAAATAAAATAAATAAAAAATAAAATATAAAAACTAAAAAATAAAAAATAAAAATAAAATAAAAACAAAAAATAAAAAACAGAATAATAAAATGATTATCAAAAAAATTAAACAAATAAAAATAAAAATAAAAATAATTTAATTAAAAAATATAAAATAAAATTTAAAAATGAAAAAGATAATTAAATGAAGTTAAAAATTTTTTTGATTATATCATAACATGTAAAAATGATCAACATTTTATAAAATAATGATTGAATTATTATAGGAAAAGAATGATTATTTTTTTACCCAAACACCAGATGTCGTTGCTTACACCACAATATTTCTGACCCATAAATTTTTCAGGGGAATTGTAGAGAGGCTATTTTTTAAAAAAATAAAATTAATTTTTTTAATAAAATTAATATTGATTAATTAATTAATGTTTAGATTATAAAGAGATCAAATGTTGGCATTTTAAATTTTACTGTTCCAGGAAAATCATCGAATAATCCATAATCCAATTCTTTGCATAGTCCGAAATCTGTCAAAACAGCAGTTTTCAAATCAGTATCCAATATTCTATAAAAAAAAGATAAGAATTTATAAGTATAATATTTATTGAAAGAAGAATTTAAGAATTCCCATTATTTAGAATGAAGGGTTGTATATGGTTTATATTGTTTGAATAAGAATAATTATTTATTTTTCAAGGAAATAAATTTTAGGCTAAAAAACTTTTATTTTTGGCAATTGTGAAAAAAAAAAAAGTTTACATGTTGTCTGGTTTGATATCTCTATGTGCTATTTTGTTTATATGACAAAAATCCACCGCTTCTATCAATTGTTTGAAATATCCTTTGGCGCGATTCTCGTCTAATCTCTCATTATCTATCATATTTGCCAATGATCCTCCTGAATAATAATAGAAGAACATCATCAATTGATCATCATCTTTGGTATGGCTTATCAACTTTGCTATGTTTGGATGATTCAACTTATAAAAGATATTTATTTCTCTTTCATATCTTTCCAAGTCTTTGATGTTCGAACATGGCAATATCTTGACGAGATATTTGCTTTCATTGTTATCCAATCTTTGCACTATCTTTTTTGATCCTTCAGCACCATTATCTATTTCTCCCATCACTTTATATTCTTTATTCAAAATCGTTACAGGAAATTCTTCATACATCTTCTTTATTTGTTTGTTTGTTTCTCGAAAGTGATTTATAAAATTGTTTTTTTGATATTTTTTTCTGTGTATTTTCTTTCTTTGATATATTTAATCTTCCCTCTTCTCTTTTTCCTTTTGACTAATATTTTTTGAACATAATAAATTTTTTTATAGTTAGAATGGAAATGAAAGTTTTAATGACGTTATTAAAAGAATTATTTGAACGTATTTTTGTGAGATGATGGAAATTTGGTAGCAAAATATTACATTATTTTGGATTGGTCAAAGATTAATTTTTTTAACAAATATTTTTTGTAAATTTTTTTTTTTTTTTTATTAATTTTAAATTCATTTTGTGACTTTTTTTTTTATTTTATTTTATCACATTTACAAATTCATAAAAGATCATCATGATAGATTTGAGAGGAATATAATAACATAAAATAAAGTGGATTGGTTTTCTTGTTCATTTTTTATATTTTTCTTCACTTTAATAAAAAATACAAAACAAAAATTTAAAATTTGGATTTTTGTTGGGAGAATTGAAAACGACACATCAATGTTATTTCATCAAATCATTTAAAGGAGTTCAAATATCTTTTATAAACTCACTTTCACAATTGTGAAATTTAAATTTTAAACGTATAATTAAAACTCCTTTCCTTATAATCTTTTTTTTTTTTCTTACAATAGCATAGATTTAAGAAGTTTTTGGTTAAGATTTGAATAGAAGCAATTTTTTTTGTAAAAACGGAATTATTAATAGAGAATACATGGGTGTTCATAGAATAATACTTTTCATATAACATTAAATCTTAGTTTATTAATGTTACCTTACTAAAAAAGCTTTTATAAATTTTGTTATTTTCTTTTGCTTTTTTTATATCATCTTGATGGTTCAAGTTTTGAACTAAAAAATGAAAGAAATATTTGATGTATGAACAAATAAATTCAATGGGATTAAAGAAGGCATATTAAAGAATTTGAGAAAATAAATTTTTTTTTTGAAGGATATAAAATAATTTAGATTTAAATCAGGATCTGAGTTGAGTTCATTATATTTCAAACAAGAGGTGTCAGATAGATTCATCATTTTTTAAATCAATATTATAAAGTAAATAAATACAGTTTTTTTTTAATTTTTTATATATTAATTTTAAAGTTTTAAAAGATGCTTTATTATCGTTGGCATACTCATATTAGAGTGTATTGAATCAAAATGTAATAATTATTAAAAAAAAATGGTAATTAATTCATATTAAAAGAAAATAAATAACAAAAAATTTTGAATATAGAAAGTAAAATCTTTGATAAAACAAACATTCAAAAAGAAGTTATTCTTCAATAAGTAAAATAAGAAATTATTTCATAAAACAATGAATAATTGTTAAAATAGAAGCACATTGAATGGATATAAAGTGCCAATCATTTTCACCACAACAGCAATAACAACATCATTAATGATAAATAACTATCTACAAGAAGAGAAAGAAAGGATAGATGTGAAAGAAAAAGCAAAGATAGAAATCGAGAGAGATAAAGAAATGAGATCAGAAATAGAAGGGATGTTGGAAAAAGCAATGGAATATCTAGAATTGGAGAAATTCAGCCAAGCAATACCCTATTTAGAGAAATTGGCAAAGATGGGAGAAGATAGGGCAAAAACACTTCTGGGAGAGATGTATCTAAAAGGATTGGGATTGAGGAAAGATATAAGCAAGGCAATCGAATATCTAGATGAATCTGCAAAGAAGGGAGATGTGGATGCAATCTTTCTAATGGGAACTTTATTCTTCGAAGGGATAGAGATCAAGAAAGATTATCTTAAATCCAGGCTTTATTTCGAGATAGGGGCTTTACAGAAAGACGTGGTATCACTTGGCTATCTGGGCTTGTTTTACATGGAGGGATTGGGCGTAGAAATCGATTATAATTTCGCTCGCATTTGCTTTGAGCTTGCCAAAGATCAATTTCCTCTTGCTCAAAGCAATTTGGGTACCTTGTATTTCGAAGGTAAAAAAAAAAAAAAAAAATTTTTGAATATAAATCTTATCTAAATAAATTCGCTTTCATAAACTTGAAATAACAGAAGATGTGATATAGAACATGAATCTTTGATTGATATAATTTTTTTCTTTATCATTTTAACTTATTCACATATTCTTTGCGGAGAAATAAATCTCTCGATGAATTTTTAGATTAGAATCAAAAATATTTTAATTCTAAATCATTTGCCTTATGATAATATTTCATTCAATAGAAAACATGATCGAATTTTGTTTTTTTTTTTTTCTTAACATAATGATCTTGAATCAATTTGTTGAAGATAAATTTAAATCTATCAACAAATAATTCCCTTTCATCAAACTTTTAACATTTCTTTTTAATCTTGATCAATTCTCATCAAAAATAAAGGGAAAGGAGTGGAGAGGGACATTTCCAAAGCAAAAGAGCATTTCCAAAGGGCGTCAGACAAGGGAGAACCAAAGGGATTTCTCAACATGGGCATCCTCTACCTCTCCAAAGAGATGATCAACTTTGATCTCGCCAAGCACAACCTCGAAATCGCTGCAGACAAGGGAGAAACCAAGGCCATGAAGATTTTGGGCGAGATGTTCTTGTTTGGAAAGGGTGTCAAAACCAACATCACCAAAGCTCTGGACTATTTCAAAGATTCTGGTAAATTTTTTCTTTAAAAAAATTTAATTCTTTATTTTTGTTTTTATTTTCTTAAATTATTAATATTATTTATTTAGTTCTATTAATTTTTTTTAAAATTTTGTTCCAAAGAGTTTTTTTAATTTTCTTTTTTCTTGATTAGCTTTTGTTTTTATTTTTGTTATTTTTCTTTTTAATTATTAATATTATTTATTTCGTTTTGTTAATTTTTTCTTTTTGTTTTATGAATTAAATTAATATTAATTATTATTTTTTCTTAAGTTTAGTTCTATTAGTTATTTCATTGATTTTATATTACTAAAAATTTCTTTTACCAAAAAAAAAAAAAAAAGCCAACCTTGGAAATTGCGAAAGTATGAATATTTTAGGTAAATAATTTTCATTTTTGTTTAAAATTACTTTTTTTTTTGGAAGTTTTTAAAATTTTTTTTATAGGATCACTTTATCTTAATGGAAAGGTCACAAAACAAGATGTGAAAAAGGCCATTAAGTATTTCGAAATGAGCGCTCAAAGAGGGAATCACAATTCCATGGAATACTTGGGCAACATCTACATGTTCGGAAAAGGTGTCAAAGTAAAATTTTTTTTTCTTTTTTAGTTTTTGTTTTTATATTTTTTTATTTTTTTATTTTTTTATTTTTATATTTTTTTATTTTTTTTTTATTTTTTATTATTTTTTGATTTTTTTATTTTTCTATTTTTTTATTTTTTTATTTTTTATTTTTTATTTTTTGATTTTTTTATTTTTATTTTTTTATTTTTTTATTTTTTATTTTGAATGTTTGATTATTTTTATATTTTTATTTTTTTATTTTCAAAAGGTTGACATGAATAAAGCCAGAGTTTATTACGAGCTGGCTGCTCAGAATGGGAATGACAATGCTTTGAACAATCTTGCCGGAATGTATATGAAAGGAAAAGGTAAAAAAACAAACGAAATAAAATGAATTTTTTATTTTTTATTTTTTATTTTTATTTTTTTATGAATTAATTTGATTTTTAAATTGTTTTCATTTTTTATGAATTCTTTTTTTTTGAATCAATTTACTACATATTTTGATTTTTACTATTTTTATTTTTTTTTTAGTTTTTTATTTTTTTATTTTTTCCATTTTTATTGATTTGATTTTATTTTAATATCAAATTTTTTATTTTTAATTATTATTTTATATTTTTATTTTTATTTTTATTTATATTTTTTTTTTTATTTTTATTTTTATTTTTATTTTTTATTTTTTATTTTTTATTTTTTATTTTTTATTTTTTATTTTTNAATTCTTTATTGTGGGATTGAAATTAGATCTGAGGGAAGATCCCACCATCATAAAACAATTAGAAGAAAAGAACAGTTCTCCTGTTTCAACTAAGGATGGAGAGGAATTGTGCAAAAGATTGGGAGGGGTCAAGTATATCGAGTGTTCTGCTTTGACTGGTGCTTACATTAAAAATGCATTTGATGATGCAATCAAATATTTTCTTCATGATATTGATACCAAACAAGAGAAAGAAAGTGGAAAAGAAAATTGTGTTTTGTTTTGAAAATGTTAAAACAATATGAGGGAGAAAAGATAACATGGTCATTGTTTAAATCCTAAGAGAAGTGATATGTTAATAACAGAATTTTTTTGATCTCATAAAGCCTTGATTAAGAGAAGTGATATTTATGGAATTTTTATAATAAAATTTGAATTAAATAAATTTAAATAAAAAAATTGAAAAATTTATTGTTATAAATAGAAGAAAAAGAGTTGGATTATCAAATTAATTTAGATAAGATCTATTTAAAATAAATTTAGATTTATTTGAAGGTAATTCAAAATCAAAGCGTCTATTTATATTTAGAATAAAAATTTTCCCTGAGATAGGTGAAGTAAATCAAAACATCAGTTATCAAGCTCAAATTGATGATGAAAAATAAATTTGGGTAATAGATCAAAATTTATATTGGTTTTAAAGATCAAAAATTAAAATTAAAACAATTATAAAAAAATGTTTTTTTTTCATTGAAAATCAATTTTAATATTGTAAATCTAAATAAAACAAATCATCAATTAAAATATATTAGGCTTGTGGGATACTCAAGGAGGGAAGATTATGACAAATGAGACCATTGTCCTATACAGCAACAGATTTGTTCTTCGTTTGTTTCTCATTGATAAACCCAAGTTCTTTTGAAAATTTGAAAACAAAGTATGTAAAGGAAATTAAACATCTCTATGCCTCAAACTCCCATCATAATAATGGGACTGAAACAAGATTTGAGAGAAGATCCCACCATTATAAAACAATTGGAAGAAAATTAAGTGCTCCTATATCTTTGAAATGGGACTCGAATTTAGTAAACAAGTTGGTGCTGATCAGTATTTGGAGTGTTCCTTTGTCAATGCACAATGTTCACTGTTTTTGAACATGGTGTTAAAGTTTCTCATTTTAATGAAAATTTTATCGATAGGGATGATGGAAAAGTGGTTTGTTGTGTTTTGATAAGTTTGTAAATAAAAAAATTTAAATTTTTGTTCTTTAATATAATCGCTGTTTTCTTCATGATTTTTTTTTAACTAATCAAATTTTCATAAATTTACTATTCAAAAAAATTAACACTTTAACAACATAATTAAAAGTTTTCACATTCAAGTAAAATTGTAGATTAAATAAAAATTTTAAAATAATTAATTTTAATTTACAATTCTCATAAGGTAAAATCATTTGTCTTGTAATAATTTAAAAAATTCCATCTCTACCAACAATTCAACCTCTTTTTTTCAATTTTTTCGATTAAAAAAATTAGTTCCAAGACAACATCCAAGAAAAAAAAAATTCTTTAGTTCCAAATAAAAAAAAAACTTAGGCATTTGAATGGAGATGTTGAAGAACTTTTTCAAAGATCATAATTAATGTTCAAATTATCAAAAAGAAATAAATAAAAAAATATTGGAAGAATTTTTCCTTTTGTTTTTCTTTCAAAAACACGAATATTGAAGATAGGATGGTAAATTTATGTAATTTAATTGGTTTATTAGGCATTCTATTATTTCATGAATTCTTAAATCAAAGAATGAATACTCCCACTTTAAAAGAATACTATTAATTGGAGATAGTTCGGTTGGCAAATCAAGTTTTATTCTGTCATCTGTGGGAAGTGAATTTCCCACAGATCACATTCCATCTGTGTGCATGAATCATCTTTGTAGTTTCAAACGAAATGATAAAGAATATTTCTACGATCTTTGTGATTCTCCATCTAAAGATAATCAAGAACATCTCAGGGAGAAATATTATCAATTGACAAAAACTGTAATTTTGTGTTTTTCGTTAGTATCTCCCACTTCTCTAGAAAGTATAAAAACAAAGTGGATTCCTGAAGTGAGAGAGACAAATAAGGAATGTTTCTTTTATTTGGTTGGTTTGAAATTAGATTTGAGGAATGATCCTAATGTTTTGAAAGAGTTGCAAGAAAGAAACACTTCTCCAATAAGTTACGAAATGGGGTTGAAGAAGAGCAAAGAGTTTGGTTGTTTGGGATACATGGAATGCTCTTCTTTGAAAAGAGAGAATTTGTTAGAAATGATTCAAGATTGCGTAATAAAAATGTATGAAAGAGAAAATTACCCCACCATCGAAAATAAAAAATGTTTTATGTTTTAAAAAAAATTTTTTTTTATTTTGATGATAATTTTCAAATAAAATTAAAAAAAAAAAATTGTCCATCAAATATGGCTTCTTTAAATAGAATTCAAACAAAATGGTGGGTATATTTGATTTTCCCTAATCAATGCAATTCACCTATTATTTAACATAGAATAATGTCTCCGATAATAATTTGATTCTATTGATTGGAGATACATCAGTTGGCAAATCATGCTTGATTATATCTTATTTGGAAAAAAGTTTTCCACATGATTATGTTCCCATGGTTTGCCAGAATCGTTTTGGAGGTTTCCAAAAGGAAAAAAAAGAATATCACTTTGAACTCTTTGATAATTCATCCCATGAATCATATAAAAGAATGAGAGACTTAATTTATCCTGATGGAAAAATGGTTCTCTTATGTTTTTCATTAATATCTCCCACCTCTCTAGAAAATTTAAAAACAAAATGGATTCCTGAAGTGAGAGAGAAAAATAATGATGTTTGCTTCTATTTGGTTGGGTTGAAATTAGATTTGAGGAATGATCCAAACGTTTTGAAAGAGTTGCAAGAAAGAAATAGTTCTCCAATAAGTTATGAAATGGGGTTGAAGAAGAGCAAAGAGTTTGG
>JAMYWO010000001.1:569085-590190 GCA_024220525.1 Cochliopodium minus | reverse complement strand
AAATCAAGTTGTTGAAAACGTTCAAGTTGAGGAAAATAAACCAACTGAAGAAAATAATCAATCAAATGAGAATATACCTCAAGATTTCCCACCTCCACCACAAACAGAAGAACAACCACAAACAACAGAGGAACAACCACAAAAAGAAGTGATTGAGGAGAAACCCCAAGAGGAACCTCCAACAACAGAGCAACCTCCAACATCTGAATCCCCAAAAACCGAAGAAAAACAAACAGAAGAACAAGATAAAGTAGAAACTGTTGAAGGAGAAAATAAATCTGAAGGTAAAAATTAAATTTCTAGAGATACATTAATTTTGTATCTTCAATTATTAGATCCTTTATGAATATATATTAAAAAATTATGATAAATTTATTTTATATTTTATAATTTATATTTTTTTAACTGAAAAATTTTAATAATTTTTTTTTTATTTCATATATCATTGCAGAAAGTACCACTGAATCAAAAAGCGAACAAAAAAAAGAAGATGCAAACGATAATCTCAAAGAATGGACAAGCAAATTTGTAGATAATTGCGCCAATGAAGAATTAAAAAATTTCATCGTTTTCACTTTGGAGAAAATCGATAATTTGAACAAAAGATTGGGAGAACAAGAAGAATTGATCAAGAATTTACAACAATCTAAAGGTGGAGGTAATCTCAACAAAATACCCGAAACATCATCAGGTACTTATTCCTTTTAAATCAAAAAAATTTATCACAATAATATAAAGAAAAGAATATTGGAATATATTTAAAGATAATGATTTGAACAATAAGAAAGATAAAAATATTCAAAATTAATGATAAAATAAGATGTTTCATATAAAATTTCAAGATATATTGATACAAAACCCTCTATTTCATTCAGAAAAAATTTTATTTTCAAGAGAATAAAAACAAATTTTTAAAATTTCTTTTTTTTTATTCAAAAAATTTAAAGAGATGCTCAGCAACCCCAAAAAATCAACATTGAGAAGCAGAAAACCACCAAGCAAACCATTAACAGAACTAGGAGAAGGAATCACTGTGGAAAGACCTCCAGACTCCACTGGCAGCTCCGAGTCTTCCGCTCCTTCTGTCTCCAAGGTCGGAGGTATGGGTATGGGAATGGGTATGATGGGTGGAATGATGGGTGAATTGTCTTCTCGTTTGACCAAAAGATCCTCTACTGTTGGCGGAAGTGAAAAAGTTCCTCTCGTTGTCAAAAACCCTCCTCTCAAGAATCCTCCAATCAATCCTCTTGCTGTCAAATTGAAAAGCACTGGAAGTAAAGGTGTTGTAAAGGCTCCTGTCAAGAACTAAACTTTTCAAAAAGAAAATCTAATACTTTTTTTTATCGATGTTACGTATTTACTTTTTTGGGATAAACTTTTTATTTGTTATTTTTTATTTGTGTTTTTTTGGTTTATCTTGAAAAACAACATGACTTGTTATTAAACCTTTAAAAAAATTTTTTTTTTCAAATTTTTTATTTGAATTTTTTCTTTTATCCACAAAAATTATTTTGGTAGAAAAGGTTCCAAAATAGGTTTGATAGCCTTTTCAAACGGGGTAACTTTTAGAAGTCCCATCAACTGCAAAACACTAGTGTCCAATTTTGCATTGTGAGGTCTAGTTGAATCTGAACTAGTAGCATGGTCGATAGGTTTTAAATGGGATGTTGAAAGTCCAAACAATTCTCCTATGAAAATAATAGAAAAAATAGAAAAATTAAAAAATAAAAATAAAAAGTAAAATGGAAAAAATATTTTAAAAAACAAAAAATTTTTTACCATATTTAAGTGCAATTTGATATTTTGTAAAAGATTGATTTCCAGAGAAATGAAAAATACCATTGAAACCACAATGCTTCATTTTTCTTTCAGACAAAAGTCTACAAACTCTTGCAACATCGTCCACGAAAGTAGGATAGCGGATGTTATAATTGTCTATTTCTTGGGGTGTTTGATTGAGAACTTGTTGAAATATAGATGTGCATGATGATTCATTCAATTTTTCTAACTGTTGAATTTAAGAAAAATAAAAAAATACAAAAAAAAAAATAAAATTAATGAAAATAAAAATGATTAAAATAAAATAAATATTAAAAATAATAATGATATTTATGAATAAAATTAATTTTTTTTTTTTTACAGAACCATACAACAAAGGAACACGTAAAACACCAGCACCCCAATCAGCAGCACGAGCTCTGATCTCTCCATCTAACTTTGATCTCCCATAGGAGTTGAGAGGATTCGTTTTGCTGTTGGGTTTGTAAGCAGGTGCTTTTCCATCGAAAACATAATCTGTGGAGATGTAGAGAAGCCATGCTCCATATTCCTTGCTATTAATAAAAGAGATTAAATCATTGAATAAAATAATTAAATAAAGTTAAATAAAATTAAATAAAGTTTATAAATGATAAATAAAATGAAATTTGAAAAAAAATTATAAATTTTTGAAACAAAAATTTTTTTTGATTACCAATACTTTGAGAGGAATTCGGTTAAGTCTGCATTGAATTTATGTGTTTCTTCCACATTTTTCTCACATATATCCACATTTTTTTCTGCTGCACAATGTATAATCACATCTTTTATTTTTTAAAATTTAAAATATGAGAAGATCAATTATATTTAAACTATGAACTCGTTGTATTTTATTTTTATTATACTCACAAAAGAAATTTCTTTCTCTATTTTTTATTTGGTATAATATTTCGCTGATATATAATTTAATGTTCCAAAAAGATAATAATATGAAAACTTCCTGATCAAATGGAAACAAATAGATGTAAAATGAGTTTGTATATTGGTTCTTATTCTTTATTAAACATACCTGGAAATTCTTCAATCAGAAATTCTTCCACTTCTTTGAAATCTCTTAAATCCAATTTCTTTATGTTTTTCCCTCCTCTATTCCATCCTATCCCCACTACATCACATTGGGAGAATTCCTTTTAAAGAAGTTGAATTTTATTGGAAAAAAAAAAATTATAATTTTTATACCTTCATTATTGCTCTTCCAAGTAATCCAGTTGCTCCTGTAACAACAACTTTCATTTTTGATTCTTTTGGTTTAATTTTCTCGATATTTACAGTTTCCATTTTTTTTTTTTTTAATTTATATTTTGTGAGGCTCTTTCAATTTGTTTGATCCAAGAAACTGAATTCTTCTTTTAAATGAATTGTCAAAATTTTCAATGATTAATTTAGGTGAAATAAAATGAATAAAAAAAAATTTGATTTTTTCTGAGATAAATGATTAATGATTTTTTGTTTTACTTCACTTTCCAAGCCTTATGTTCAGATGGCGTATGTAAAATCCATAATTGGAAAGTTTAATATATTAAAAGGGAAAGGATTAGGGTTGCCAAACGAGCTTCTTATTGAAATGTTTTTAATTTGGTAAAAAAGTTCATTTGTAAGAATGTGAATAGTTAAAAAGTTTAAATTAAAAGACTTGATATATATATTTTTTTTAAAAAAACAATAGTGTTTTGATGAAGAATTGCGATAAAGATTAAAAAGTTCTAAAATTGTATCTTTCCTAAAATTTGTATTTTTGATGCGAAACTTTTATTTTGTGTTTAAAAGGAACAATTTGATTTTAGTTTTCATTCCAAAATTGGAAATAAGATTGATATTCACAACTTTTACATTGTTCATTAAATCAGAAAAAATCTTTTCCGACTCCAAGAATGGATTTTAATTAGAATTTTTGTTTCGGAGACCTTTTATTAAAAAAATAAAAAAAAATTTACTAGTTTCAAATAGTAACAAGAAATTTATATATGGGTAAATACAATTTCATCGTTCTTTAAAATCTGATAATCTTCATTCATTGAAGGAAATACTGAATGGAAGTAAACAAAAATGGTTTTATTTCTTATTTTTCTCAATAATCCATTTTAGACATAATGTATGCTGTCCTTGCACAGATTGTAACACTTGTTGTCTATCTTTGTTTTGTTTTTGGTGTGCTGAATGTAAGAAAAAAATATCATATCAACAATTTAAAATACTTAATTTCAAATCGGTATCTAATACTACAAATACAAAACAATAGGCAAATTAAGAGGGTGAAAAATATATATATTTTTTTTTAACGAATATATTTGTAAATCTAATTAAATCTTATTTAATTAACTTTAGAGTTGTACATGGAAGGTATGAAAGAATTAGAAACATCCTTACGTATCAAATTTAATATTTAACATGACAAAATCAAAAAAAAGAGAATACATGTAAAGAAAAATTTTTAAATTCATTGAATCTGGAATCTAAAATCAAGAATCTGATACCATTTTAATTTTTAACTTAACAACCATATTAAAAATATAGTGGGTAAAATAAAATCTAGAATTTCAAATAAATTTTAAAGAATTGAAAATTATCAATAAACTTTGAACTATCAATTGAAAAATAAAAAGATGCATGGACTTCTTATGTAAAAAATCAAATCAAAAATTTTTTTTTTTTTCTATTTTTTCTTGAAATAAAAATTTCAGAGAATAAAATTTTTTATTTATTTAAATTATTTAAATAGGCGTATTGTTTTTACCCTTCTGCACGCTTTGTTGCACGAGAAGAAAGATTCGAGATCGATACAGCATAGTGGGAAATTGTTTCTGCGATCTGATTTGTTCGCTGGTATTTCAGCCCTGCGCTCAAATACAAGAAATAAGAGAAATGCACCACAGGGGAAAACCTGCAAGACTTTGTTGCAACTAAAAAAAAGTTCAAAAAAAAGAGATAGAGAAAATTTTTTTACATAAAATAAAGAAAAACAAAAAAAAAAAAAATTATTTTTTTTATCAATCGCTTTTCTTCTCATTTTATTTATCTGATTTTTTTTTGATTAAATCTTTTTAATTGGGCCGATTCTTTTATTTAAATTTTTTGCTTTTCCAGAGTTCAGATCTAGAGAGGACTTCTTGGTCTGGCTCAACAATCTCCACGCTGGCGTTTTCAGTGAGGGTTGCGTCGAGTCTCATCCATTGGTTGTTCGGATTGATGGTCCAGTTGGCATTTAATTTTCCGTTTAACCAAACCTTTCAAAAAATAATAACAAAAAATAAAAAAATTTCAAATTTTAAATAAAATAAAAACAATCAAAAAAAAATGCCTTTTAAAATTAAAATAAATTCCATTAAAATAAGAAAATAAAAGAGAAAAAAAGTTTATCTTTTATTGTTTTTTTTTCATTTTACCTCTGCTTTTCTTTGATCCATATCTAAAATGATGGTAAGATTGGTACCAACTTGCCTATAGAAAAATTGAGAAATAAATAATGTTATCAGAAGTTAGGTGAGAAATCTACCAAGCTTCATACCTAGGGTAAAATTTAAGAAATTAAAATAATTAAAAAATAAATCCAAAATTTTTTTACATGTTGCTTGTACCATTGTTATAGCTTGCACCTGTCAGAATGCTTTGATTATAGTTTTTTTTTTTATGATAAAAAATTTTTAACCGTTGTAATAATAAACACAAGTCTCCGGAACACGAGATGCTGAAAAAAAAAATTTTTTAAGATTTTTTAAAGTTTAATTTTGAAAATAACAAAATTTGTTTACCATGTTCGCTTTTTTAATAAATTCAAAAAAAAAAATAAATTTATTTCAAATAATTTTCATTATTTTTGTTTTTTTTACTTACCTATCAAAAGTGTCCAATTTATCATGTGATAAACCAACACCCAAATAATTGTCGGTGTGTCTTTTGACTGTCCATACTGCTTTGCCTTTCGATATTTTGTTGGATTCTGTGATCACACGGTATGAAGGATGAGAACCAGTAGCTGTTAAAAGAAAAAAAACATTTTTTAGAGTGAATTAACTTTTAAAAACAATTTTAAGAATTGAATTTTATATTTAATATTTCACCATCATATGAATGTTTTGTTTATATATTAAAAACTATTTTTATGAAAGTTTGAATATATCTGAAATTAAATGAAATTTCTTATCAAGAATAATCGATGTGAGTTCTATATATTGGGAGCTTTATAAAACCATTTTTATATGAGTTAATATTTTTGCGTGATGATTTAATTTTTACCAAGCACCTTTTTATTGTCATTGGACAATATGAATGAATTAGGCAAGGAATTTGGTATCTCCCATCTATATTTCAATTTCTTTGATTTGTTTCCTCTAATAACACCTGAGGTCTTTGATGATCCTCCAGATGATTCGACCATCTCCAAGATATTTTCTCCTCTCACTTCATTTAATCCACCAATGACCTTTATATAGTGAATAAAAATTAAAATTAATTTATTAAAGATATATGGCTTACCATGGCTTTGGATATTTGGGAAAGGGAAATGAAAGATCTTATTATGTTCGCAGCTTCACTATATTCATCAATAATTAGAGTATTGTTGTCTTCTTCCATTTCAATTTTTTTATTTTTATAATCGGTTGGAATAGAAAGAAGATAAAATTTTTAAAATTAGGAATGTCTGGAATAATAACATCTTGTTAAATTCACAACTTTCTTGATTTGATTTCAAAGTTAGAATTACATTTTTAAAAAAAATTCAAATAGAGTCTCACAATATGGTGCTGAGAAACGTACCAGAGGAAGTGAAGAATCTTTTGTGAAAAATAAAAATGTTATGATTAAAAGATTCAGAAAATAAAAAATAACAAAATAAAAATATACAAAAAAATTGAATCTTGATTAGGAGTTTAATCTAAAGATTAAATGAGTTTAAATTTCGAAAATTTAGATTTTGTTGATGGGGAAGAATCATTGGAAAGCATTTTGATCAAAATTAAACAGATAGAAGAGGATGAACAATTTGCAAAGAATTTAAATGAAGAAATAAACAATCTGGAGAAGATATCAGGTAATTCATTTGATTTAAATTCATCAAATTTTATAAATATTTCTTCCAATTTAATTATCTAAACAATACATGAAGAGAAATCAATTGATTCTTTCAAAATTGAAGATGAGATAAAGGAAATTCAAAAGATACTTGAACTTGATGAAAAAGAATTTAAGGAGCTACTGAAGAATGAAAATGAGATTTTGGGAAAATTTAATGAAAACAAACAGACAAACAATTTTGAAGATCTTCTTTGCAGAATAAATACTTTGGAAAGTTTTTTTAAAGATAAAAAAGAAATTGATTCTTTTAAAATAGAAGAATACAAACGACTGATCTCAATGTTAGAAAATCAATTATTTGTCATGAGTACAAACCAAATTGTTCCCAATAGAGAAGATAATGTAAAAGTTGTTGTTGAAGAATGTCCCATTTGTTTGGTAGATCTCACTTCTGAAATAATGACATTGTCTTGTAAACATACTTTCCACAAACTTTGTATTTCAGATTGGTTATCAAAGAAAGATTTTTGTCCAATTTGTATGAGAAAAGTTGTTGAAAAAATTTAGAAAAATTAAATTATTTGTATTTTCTTTCCTCTTTTGATTGAATTGAGTGAATGCAAGATAGTGTTTTTGATTTTTCAATTAACTAGATAATACCATTTGTTTTATCATCTTGTTATCCTTTTTGATAAAAATAAAAAAAAAAAATTGGTGGAGTGAAAGAAATATCATTTGAGGATTGATTGAATAAATGAAAAGAACAATTATTGGGATAGGAATTGGAATAGGGATTGGTATTAATTTTATTTTATGAAATAATTTTTCCCAAATCAAAGAATATCTTGCTTTAAAAATTTTATGTTCTGATTTGTTCTTCTTAAAGGGATACTATCAACATTGGGAATATATTATTACAAACAATATCAAAGGAAAAATAGAAATGGACACCAAAATGTTCAAGGACAAATCCCATTGATACACAATCAACAAATGATATCTGATATGAATTATGCCCATCAATTGCAGCAACAAATGAACGAATATGATTTGGATATGATGAGAAATGAGCTGCAGGAGGCAATGGATAACGAGATCAACTTGCAAGATGCAAGCCCACAAGAGATAATTGAAATTTATTATAGATTTACTGTATTAATGAATCAACAACATAGAGAGGAAGAATATGAGAGGCTGCTTCTGTGTAAAAAAAAAATTTTTTTTTTAATCAAAAGGGAATTTAATTAATGTGTTTTTGTAAGTGGATGAAAATAATGTTTCGCGGGGTGCAAATGAATCCCAAATCAAAAATCTCAAGATTATTGGTAAATTTCATTAAAAAAAAAATAAAAAAATATTTTTTTTTCTTTAAATTTGGATGAAATTGAAAGAAAAAATTTTGACATTTAATAATTCAACAAAAATAATTCAACAAAAACTATCTTTATAAACAATACTTTATTCTTGAGTATTAAATTTATTTTCGATTAGAATATAAAGGACAATCTAAAGAATTGGAAACAAGTTGTACCATTTGCATGGATGATTTTGTTTCAAGAGATAAAGTCGTTGTTTTACCTTGTTCCCACAATTTTCATCGTGATTGTGTAGTGAAATGGTTTCACAGTTCCAAATTATGCCCTATTTGTAGATATGAATTGAAATAAAGTTTTGTTCTCTTTCTTTAATGTTTGATATTGAATAAAAAAATTTTCTTTTACTTTTTCCTTATTTTTGATCTTTAAAAAAAAAAAATAAAAAAAATGCAAAAGGAACTTTTTTATTATCGTCCTGTTAATGATAAAACATGGTTCTTTATGAGAGGATCTTCTATCATTGGTTCTTTATCCACTTCCTTTTCTGAAAATATCAAAGTCTCTTCCATCATCAATATCTCGGGACATTTTGCAGTTATATTGGAGGATAGAATGAAATTTATCATTTTTGATTCATTAAAATGGTAAATCTATCAATTAAAATGAACATCCCAATAGAATATATTGAAATATATATCATTTATAACGATAAATATGAATATACAACCTCAAAAATAAAAAATAGTGAGAATATAGGAAGTGAAAATCTTAAAAGAATATTGTCATTATTGAAAGAAAATCAGAAATTTGATAATTATGGACATAAAGGAGTTCAAATTAACATAGGAAACAAAGAGCATACCATAATGATGGATGCCTTCGAAAAGAAAATAACAAGTCTGCTTCTAGAGAAGCTAAAAGACGAAAAGGGAATAATACAACTCTTTCTCTTTGTGGGGACAGAAGATGGAGAAATATACAGTTGGATATGGAAAGAGGACAAATGGAAATTCATCAGTAAAAACAACATCTCTTTCATAAACAAATCCAAAACCCAAAACCTCGTATTGTGTGATGAAACAAGCCCTTTTTTCGTTTCGATAGATGTGATTGAAAATTCCAATAATAATAACAACAACTATAGACTTCTCAAAAAGACATTGAAACCAAGCGAAAATGGGCTAGAGATGGGGATAAACCAAGTGTTGACAACCAGTTTCAAGGATCCTGTTGCTTTCTTCCCTGGAAACAAAGGTGTTTGGATTGTTTGCGAAAAAGAAATCATCTTTTACGAGTTTATAAGCAAAATCCACACATTAAACATCAAAACACCCATCGGAAAAGAAACCGAGCAGAAAAAAATAAACGAAGAAGAAATTCCTCTCAAAAAACAAAGATCTCAAATGGAAGATGTTCTTCATTATTACTTTAACCAATCCACCAAAGAGCTAGTTTTGCTAGAGTCTACAGGGTTAGTTACCATTTGCTCCTTCCACAAAAACCAAATTTTGGCGATTTCTGTTTGCAGACTTCAAGACTTTTCTCCTCAAAACAAAGTCAGAGATTTCACCCTCATTTACCACACTTTGGCAGTGTCTCAGTCCAACAACTCCATACAATTCTACGACATCAACACAGGATTCATGATCGATCAAAAGATGATAAACAACAGCAAAAAGAACTTCAAAAACTTTTGGAAATGCTCACATTTCTCTGATACTTCTTCTAAAGAAAACTCTTTGCTCCCCCAATTCGGATTCATTGACAATTACGATGGTATTTGGCAGATAATCCATCCTACTATCGTTTCGCTTGCTTCTCGACAAAAATCTTGCCAACTTTCTTCTAAAATTTGTTCTCAGTGGGGACTCAAAAAGTTGGAGGCAAAGTATCTTTTGGAAGAAGCCACCAATGATAAAAACGATGTTGATTTTCAACGTAAACTTGAAATATGTGAAGAATTGCTTCCTTTGTTGTCGAACCCTTCTTTGACTATTGCCATTCTTTCTGAAGATAGTTTTTATCAAAAAAGATTCAAGAAACAAATCGAAGAATTTCTTCTCAAATTTGATCCTCCTCTTTCCAATGAAAAATCAAACCAGAAATTGTCCGCGCAGAACTCTTTTCACTTGTTCACCTCTTTGAATGAATCTTTGTATCCCATCTTGAAGAATTATCTTTCTGTCATCAATGAATTCGAAAACCTCCATGTTAAAAAAGAAATAGAAATAAAAAAAAAGTCTGTCACAGAGATCTCTCGAGATAAACTGGAGTATCTTTACCTCACCAATCCCTCAAATTTATTTAATGATTTCTTTCAACAACTAGATCTAAATTCTGTTCTAAATGGAACCATTTCGAAGGAGAACTCTTCCAACTTGGTAAAGCTTTTATTCACCCAGTTCAAGTACGATGACAGACAAAGCACAAGCTCTTTTGTTCCTTACTTTGACATCCTCTCTTTTCTCTTCTATATCTACAAACCAAACAAATTATATGTCTTTTTGGACTACTTGCAAAATTTTTTCAACGATATGGCTTCCCAAGAAAAAATCTCCTCTGAAATATCCGCCTCCTCCCTCCTCGAAGAAAAAAGCAGCAAATTCTTCATTTTCGAAAGATGTCTCAGCAACTTGCCTCCCCTCTTGCATCATGACGACTACCAAAACATCAACACCTACAACATCGGAGACAGTCCCTTCAGCAGATTCAAGCCCAACGATGAACAACTTGACACCTACATCCAAATAATGTGCAAAGTCAATAGAGCGCGTGATGCTTTGAAACTTATGCTTTACAACTTTGATAATTGGAACAAAGCCATTCAAATTTTGGAGAAGAGAATGAACCAAGACACTGAACATTATGAACTCTTTCATTTGGCTGTTGGTTATTGTTTTAAGTTTGAGGAACCCAAGAAGATTGGTGAGCTTTGGAAATACATGCCCAGGAACTTTTCTGTTCTTCAGCTTTTGAGGATCATCAAGAATTTCATTCCTAGTGATGGTTCTTGTGAGATTACTTCTGGGAAGGATCAGTATTCCATTTCCTTATTTTATGATCAACTCAAAAAAATGTTACAAAAATAAAGAAAAACAAAAAAAAAAATAAAACAAAAAAGTTTAATTTCATTCAAATAAACAAAATCAAGGAATTTTTTTTTGGGATTGAATATCAAGGAAATTTCAGAATTTATAAAATTTAAAATATAAATATAAAAAAAAAATTGAATAAAAAATTATTGTGAGATTGATTGGGTTAAATATATTCAAATGGGGAACAATAAATCAATAACCTCAACATCATTAGAAACTCAAAATAAAATCAACACATCAGAAATTAGTTCATGTAAGAAGGAGAAGGATAAAAAAATTGAAAAGGAGAGATTGAATAAGAAGAAGGAGAAATTAATGGAATCATTGAAAGAATCCCAACAATCATCTCTGCTAGAAAAATTGCCAAAGAATATAATCTGTTTGATATTAACTAATCTGGATATTAGATGGATAAACAACCTATCACAATGCAATAAATATCTTCTGAGAACTATTTTTTTTTCAGAGAATTCGAATATTATATGGAGAAATTTAATTTTGAGAAATATATCAGATACAGATGAAATTTCATTGAAAGATATGAACTACATTGAAGAATATATAAATCAATTAAATGATCTGGATTTATATGAGAGGGAATTAAACAAATATCTCCTCTTCTACAAACATAACCATGATTTGCTTTTTGATGAAAACAGAAAAGGTCCTTCTATAAATGTAACAGAAAACGGAAAGAGTGTGGAAACAGGAGTCAATGTTATAAACAGGTAAAAAAATTAATTTTAAATTTTATTTTTAATTTTATTTTTTATTTTTTATTTTTTATTTTTATTGACAAGTTGGAACTCTATTTTGGGTAACAAAAAAATGTCAAAGGGTATTCATTTTGTGGAAATTTCAACCGATCTTTTGTGTTTGCATTTCATCTATTTTGTAAAATTTAAAAATTAACTGTTAAAATAAATAATAAAATTATAAATCAAATTCAAAAATAAAATTTTTAAAGGGGATTTGTACTTCCGAGACTGTTGTGGATAAATGTAAATGTTTTTCATTTTCCACCATTATTTTTTTCATTTTTTATTTTATTTTAATATTTGTTGATTAAATTAAATTTAATTTTTCTACTTTTTTGTTTTATAATTTCATTTTTTAAATTAATAATTTTTTAAATTTTTTTTTTTAAATCGAACTAGGTATAAATGCGGAAAAAACTTGTTGGGTTGTGGGGTACAAAATTTTCAAAAAGGTGTTAATTCTTCAAAAAAAAAATATCTTTTCTTCAAAAAATTAGAAATGCTTATGGTAAAAAGAATTTTTTTTTTAAATTCTATTTTTATTAGTTTTTAATTCTTCTTTTATTTTTATTAACAAGAGTATGTTGGAGAGGGACAAATTCCTTTCACTGATAAATTTATCACGTGGGAAAAAGGTGACAAAGTGTCTTTCATACTTTATTTCACTGATAAAGGAAAAGTAAAGATGGGTAAAATAATGACAAATGAAAAAAATTTAAATAAATGACAAAAAAATAGGATTCTTGTTGAATGGTGATTGGAAAGGCATAAAATTTTTTTATTTTTATTTTTTATTTTTTATATTTTTTTATTTTTTATTTCAAATTTTTTATTTCAAATTTTTTATTTTTTATTTTTTATTTTTTATTTTTTATTTATTTTTTTAAAAGTATTTTATTATTTATTTTTTAGGATGGAAGTACGACTCCATTCCTTCCAACGACTATTTCATGGTTGTCTGTTTTGCTTACAGCATGAAAGTCACTATCACCAAAAATCTTTTTGGGAGAAATTCCATAGAAAACTACATACAAAGAACTTACAAAAATTATTCTTTCAGCATGGACGATTTATTAAATTGAAAAAAACATTTGAATAAACGATAAATAAAAAAAGAATTATTCACAAAAATTTAAAAAAATTTTTTAATTATTTCGTAAATAACAAATTTGGGTATTTTGATCTTAATTTCGTTTTGATTTCTTTTTAAATAAAGCAAGAGATGAAAAACGTCTTTTTGTTGGGCAACTTCTTGGTGGAGATGATTGTTCGGAGACCACTCTACTTTCATCCTTTTTCCTCCACCAAGAATAGATATTTCTTTGTCTGTCATTAAAAGTTGAAATTTGTTTTGGTTTTCGGTGTTTCCCAGTCCTATTTTTCAAAAATAAAAAATTTAAAATAAAAACCAAAAAAATAAAAATCAAAAAAATAAAAAAACCTAATTGTCCATTTTCATTGTATCCTATTCAAAAAAATTTATTTTATTTTATATCATTTTTTTTTCTTTTTTTTTTTTTACCAGAAACGTAAAGCTCTCCATTCTGTTTGAGTATCAAGGTGTGCCTCCTTCCACCAGAAATATGTTTTATATTTTTGTCATTCATCAAAAGAACAGGGTTAGGTTGGTTCTCAAAATTTCCAACACCTTTTTTTTTTTGAGAAAAAAAATAAAAAAAATAAAACTAAAATAGAAAAGAAAAAATGTGACCTAATTGCCCAAAAATATTCCATCTAAAAAATTTTATAAATTAATTTATTTCATTTTTATTAAAAAAAAAATTACCCAAATACAAGAACGTCACCAGAATATTTCTAATTTTTTTTTTTTCAAAGTAATCTTTCTAATAAAAATTATTTTTATGAATTACGTAGATAATAGTGTGCCCTCCTCCGCAAAAAATTTGTTTGATTTTTTGTTCCTTCATTATTAAAATAGGAAAATATTGATGTTGGAAATTTCCAATACCTAAATAAAATTAAAAATAAAAAATAAAATGTTATAAAAAAAATAAATAATGAAAAATAAAAAAAATGAAATAAATAAAAATAAAATATAAATGAAAATTAAATACCCATTTGTCCGGCTTCGTTTAAACTAAAAATTTTTTTATTTTTTAATATTTTTGGTGATATTTTTTTTTTCAAACCCAAAAGCATATACATCTCCATTTCTTTTGAGGATGACAGTATGAGAGCCACCACACATGAAATCTTCTATGTTTAAATCGTTCATTACCAATTGATGACTTTCTCTCGTATTTTTGTTTTCTCCAACCCCTTATTTCAAATATTAAGAAATCAAAATATTGATAAAAAAATAAAAAATAAAAATAAAAAATAAAAAATAAAAATAAAAAATCAAAAATCAAAATATTAATAAAAAAAATAAAAATTTGAAATAAAAAATTTGAAATAAAAAATTTGAAATAAAAAATTTGAAATAAAAAATTTNATGCAGAGGAAAAAAAGATTGAGAAATACAAAAACAAGAAGAAGCAAGCAACATTCCTTGATGATTACGAATTCATAGTGTTTGCAATGAATACCTTTTGAAATTTAATTAATCTGTAGCGTGGAAGAATTACTTTTTAGAGGAAGATTGATTCTTAAATTTCTTTAATTTTTATTTTTTTTTACATTTTTGGAACTATTTATCTGAAATAAATAGGGATTTTATTATTTAATATTAATTTTATAGAGAAAATAGAAATATCGACTCATTTGATGTTAGAGGAAATAAAAATCCTTGAAATGAATGCAATATGTGAATATGTAAAGGGTAATTAAAAATTTTTTTTTAAAGTCTTTTTGGTCCACCTTAATTCAATATCCATTTAAAATAAAAGATTGGTTTCGTTTTCTTTTTTATTTGTCAAACATTTTGTTTAATGAAATTTCCTTCTTGTTTTAGTAAAATTAGAATTTTTTTTTTTATTTTTTATTTTTTGCGTAAGTATACGGATGCATATTCTGAGAATGTAAAAAGATGATAAAAAAATATTTGAAATATTTTGTTTCACACCCAACGAAAAAAAATAAAAAATAAAAAATAAAAAAAAAAAATTAATAAAAAAAAACTCAAAAAGAAATATTCAGAGTCTTTTCTTCTCTTTTTTTTCCAAAAAATCAAAAAACTTTTTTCCACAAATCAATTTTTCAAAAATGAACAAATATAACGAAAACTTTACCACTGAAGAACTCTGCTCTTTCTTGAACAATCAACTCTCATTTGCTGATCAAGTAATTGATTCATTTAGAGGAAATCATGTGAATGGAAAATCATTCTTGGAGCTTGGATTGAAGAATCTCAAAGATTTGGGCATCATTGTTGTTGGACACAGATTAAATGTCTTTAAATTGATCAAACAAGAATTAGAAAATAGATCCTCACCTGTTGAACAATTCTAAATTATAAAAGCCTGTTCTTGAATCTTTTAAAATCAAAATTATAATCATTCACGGTGCATTATAAAAGAGAGGGGAATATAATGAAGCTTAGAAAAAAAATTTTTCAAAAATTTTCCATTTTTTCCATTTTTCTTCTTCATTCTTTCTTCTTCCTTTTGCCTTGAATTTCTTTCTTTTTGAAATTAAAACTTTCTGAACATTTATAAATATATAAAATTAAATAAATAAAAGATTACTTTTGTAAATAAAACTTTGTTCTCTATCTATTCTGTTAATTTCACTTCTTCAAAATAAAATCATTTTTCAAGATAATGTTTGTGATTTTCTTTGAAGGATCATTAAACAAAAAAGATTAAAGATTCAAAGAGGGTGATTAAATATAAGAAATTTGAAAAAAAAAAAGAAAAACCAGATTTGAGAAACTGAGAATCTTTTCCACAAAGGAAAATATAAAAGAATAATTTTGTTCTTAACTGATATGTTAGATTTCATTAAAAAAATTTTTTTTAAATTTAAATTTTGGATTTTTAATTTTTGGTGTTTAGATAAGAAGGTAATCCAAAAGTTTCAGGGAGAAACTCTGACATTGAGTTCAATATAAGATCAGTGTTCTTGTCATAATGCTCCCTTTGAGAGTCATAAACATGAGGGTAAGGAATTCCTACGACGAACATACCAGCAGACTTTCCTATAGGAAAAGAAAAATATTAAAAAAAAGAATTAAAAAAAAGAAAAAAAAATTGAAAAAAAATTATTAAAAGATAAAAAAATTATTAAAAGATAAATTTTAAAAAAATTAATTAATTAAATTACCTGCTTGAACACCTGCAGGAGAGTCTTCAAAGACCAAACAGTGTTTAGGATCAACTCCCAAATTTTTGGCAGAGGCCAAGTAGATATCAGGAAAAGGTTTGCCTTGTTTGATGGATGGGTTGTCTCCACAAATCACATTTTTGTTAAAAAAAGAAAACATTCTTTCGTGGTTCTTTGATTTTAGTTCAAATGATTCTATTTCTGTCAAAAGATAAATTGATATGTGAATTTTAAAAATAAAAAACTTTTTAAAAATAATAAATATTAAATTAATAAATAAAAAATTAAAAATATTGATTTAATTATTTTTATGAAATTAAAAAAAAATCTAAGAACAAAAAGATATAAAAAATTAAAAAAAAAATTAAATATGATTTATTTTAAAAAATTTTAGTTAAAAATATTTTAAATAATTTAATAAAAATAAACAAATTAATAAAAATTAAAACTAAATAATTTTAAAAAGAAAAGAAATTTTTATAAACAATAAATTTAAGGAATAATAATATTACTGGAAGAAGTTGCAATGGCAATTTTGATGTTTTTGTCTTTCAAATGTTTGATGAGTCTGAAGGCACCAGGCAAAGCGAGTGCAGAAGGAAAGAGCTCATTAAGCTTGTTCATGTGCTGTTTCTCTAACTCTTCTACTGTGCAAGGGAGGTCGAACTCTTTAATCAATATTTCCAACCCTACTTTCTCTGGCTAAACAATTTTTTATTTTATTTTATTTATTTTCGATATTTTGTTTGTTTTTTGTTTTTATTTTTTATTTTATTTTATTTATTTTCGAATTTATTTGTTTTGTTTTAGTTTTTTTATTTTTTATTTTTTATTAATCTAATTTTAACTGAGTTTTTTTGTTTTTTTTGTTTTATTTTTATTATTTTATTTGTTTTGTTTGTTAATTGATTTTTTTTTTTTTATTTTTTTTCATTTTTTTGTTTTTCCAATTTTTTATATTCATTAATTTTTATTAGTTTTTATTTTTGTTTTTATTTTAATTCTTATTATTGTATTTTATTTTTTATTATTTTTTATTAGTTTTTTTATTAGTTTTTAATTTTAATTTTTTATGATTTTTTATTATTTTTTTTGATTTTTTTATTATTTTTTATGATTTTTTTTTATTATTAGTTACTAATTTATTAATTTATTTTTTATTATTTGGATGATTTGGATTATTTGTTTTATTACTTTTCCAAGAATTTTGAGTTGAAGTTCATTGGTGTATTTGTGGCCATAATTGTTAAGCAAAACGTCGTTCACCTTATAGTAAAGAGGCTCTGTGTCCAGAATGATTCCATCCAAATCAAAAATGACCGCCTCAATTTTGTTTTTATCTTTTTTTAAAAAATTAGAATTTTTATTTTAAATATTTTTTGTATTAAATTATTAAAAAATTTTATTTAAAAATTTTATTGAATATTAATTATTATTTTTAATAAATTTTTTACTTATAAATTATTAAATTTAATTTTTTTTTACTTTATTCTATTTTTTATTTTTCTCAATTTTATTTTTATTTTTATTTATTTTTGTAAATAAAACTAAATAAATTTTTTATTTTATTTTTTTATTTGAAGATTTATTTGATTATTTATTTGATTATTTTTTTCATTCATTTTTTTTTTTTACTCTGCTGGAACTTTTGAGCGAAAAGAGGGACAGTGTGGAGAGATCTGAAGAGCGGGTAGAAAGAAGGATTTTCATTGACATATTTTGACCTCAAAAATCCAATTATGTCTTGTTTTTCAAATGTAGAAAGATTAAAGGAAGAAGAAGACTAATTTTAAATAAATTTTTTTATTTTTTCTTTTCATCAAATTTTTCTATTATTTAACAATTATTTTATTTTTTATTTTATTATAATTTTATTATAATTTTATTATTTTATTATTATTTTATTATTTTATTATTTTATTATTTTATTATTTTATTATTTTATTATTTTATTATTATTTTTATTTTTGATTTTTTATTATTTTATTTTACAATGACAGAACGGTTGACTAGAACAGTAGTTTCTGTTTTGGCATTGGTTCCTTCTTTTTGAACTTGTTCTTTTTTAACGAAGCATCCAAACTTGAAATAAGGATGTCTTTTTTTAAAAAAAAATAAACAAAAATAAAAAAATAAAAAAATAAAAAAATGAAAAATAAAAAATAAAAAATATAAAATAAAATAAAAAATAAAAAATTTTACCTATCCATCCATTTCTCTTCGAATTTCTCAAAAATTAATTTGGAAACTTTATTTGCGCTCATATTGTTCATTTCCTTTTGAGATAAAAACTGTCTTCCTAAAAATTTTTTTAAAAAAAGTAAAATATAAATAAAATTAAAAATAAAAAAAATGATAAATAAAAATGTGTTTTTTTTTTTATACCTAGGTTATTTTTGCTGTTTCTCTGAAATTTTGAAATAATTTTTTTAATTATCAACTTTTATCAATTTTTTTTTTTACTTCACAATCGTCCATTCTCCATCTTTAAAAAATAAAAAAAAAAAAAATTTTAGGAAAAAAAAAAATTAAATTAAAAAATAAAAAATAATATTAAGAAAAAAAATGATTATTTATTTTTTTTTTACAAGATGTTTTCCACTAATACTTCAATATTGGGTATGTTGATAGCTCTGGCGTCAAAATGTACATCAAAAATCAAGCTCTTGATGTTCTCTTCGTTCTCCGAGTAGGTCATCTGACTCAAATGATAAGCAAACCTGACCGAACAGTAGCTGCTCATCAAAGAACTAATCTTCTCTGTTCTTCCCTATTTTTTCAATTTCAATTTTAATTATTTATTTTTTAAAATTTAGTATTAATTTTTTTTTTTATTTTTTATTTTATGATTAAATTTAAAAAAAATGTTAAACTGTTGATTTTTTTATGAAAAAATTTTTACTCTAAATTCTTTGGAATTATTTTAGGTGATTTGAAAAATAAAAATAAATTATTTCCAAAACAGAGAGATAAATGAAATAAGATTTTAAAGATTTTAATATTTTAATATTTAAATTTTATTGATTTATATTCATTTTATTAACTCAACCTCAACAAATTTTTAATTATTTATTTCAAATATTTTTATTTTTTTTACGTGGAACATGATGGGATCAAATAATTTCTTGTATTCTTCAGTATTCTTTTTGTTTTCGAGCTCTTCTTGGGTTACTCCTTTCTTGGGTCTCTCAGGGAAGTACAATCTTTAAGAAAAATAATAAATGTTTAAATAAATAAAATAAAATAAAATAAAAAATAAAATAAAAATAAAAATAAAAAGTTTTTGTAAAACAAAACAAAATAAAATAAAATAAAAACCAAATAAAAACAAAATAAAATAAAAACTTAAATAAATTTAATTTAAATTTAAATTTTACGTTATCTCATCTGATTGGGTATAACCAAAAGATGCATTAAATTTTTCCACCAAATCAGCGGTGGTTTTGTGCATTGCATCGTAAACTAAAATTTATTTATTCAAATATTATTTAATTTTTCAATTTTTTTTTTTTACTTCTCATGTCGTATGGTTTCTTCCAGTTTTTGGTGAATGTGGAAAACTTGTGTCCGTCCAATCTCACCAAGTATGCTTGAGTGTTGTCCAATTCCACTCTTAGTTTTGTTTCATATTCTTTTAAAAAATTTAAAAATAAAATGGGAATTTTAATGAATCAAAATTTATTTAATTATTAATTATTATTAATTTATAAATTGAAATTCTTTTTAATTTTGATTTGTTGATAATTTTTATTGAATAGATTGGATGAAAATCAATATGAGTGAGTATATTATGAGAAATTGATAATAATTTTCATAATATTATTTTATTCTCCAAAAATAAATATATCAAAGAATATAACATGTATCCTTGTTTGTTTATAATTTTGAATTACCTTTCATTAATTTCCCTCTTTCATCTTCCATTTTTTTTTTATATAATTTAATAGTGATGTAAAAAATAAAAATATTGCACAAATTTAATGCTGTAAGATACCGTGAATGTGATCAATCTACTCAATCTCTAAACATCATTTAAACACTTGATCAAATAAAAAAAAATTGAAAAATTAAAGTTTGTTACACAACCATTCATTTAAATTCTTTCAATATAAATGGAATTGCCACCTCCACCGCCTCCAATGAATTCTAATTTCAAACCACAAAAAATAGCAACAACGAAAGTAGAAGAGGAAAAGTTCTGGAAAGATATCTATCAATTGTAAGACCTATTTCTTGATGCATAAATCTAATGAGGAATTTCATACTTTATAGAGGAATTTGGAGAACATATTGAGCATTATATGAAATTTTTTTTTACACTTTATCGAATAAAATAAAATATTTACTCTTTCTGATAAAGATATGTTATTCTGGGTCACAATAAACATCCCCCAAAATTTTTTTTAAATAAATCATTTGTATGCATTATAAAGATATGGAGATATGCATTGTGATCATCATTATTATAAATCCATAATACTTGAAATGATGAGATATAAACAGATTTCGAAAATTTGATGTTGAGAAATTTCATAAAACCAAAAAATTTATTTTTAAATAGATTCAATTGAGGAACAATGCAAATTTTTTTAACCTTAAAAACAAGAAAAGTATTAAAGAGAAAGATTGAAACAAGATTTAAAGAAACTTATAAAGAGTGAGATAAAATAGGAGAATCTTTCATTAAAAAATAGAATAGTCAAACCTTCAGTCATTTTTTGTATTTGACTCTTAAAATTTCTTGATTTTTCATTTGCCAATTAAATAAAATAAAATAAAAGATGAATTGATAAAATTTTATTTCATTTCATTATTTCTCTAGCCATTGTGCTTGTCAAGAAGGGAATTTAGAAAATTTTAACATATATTTCAAACAAGAAT
>JAMYWO010000001.1:539775-549831 GCA_024220525.1 Cochliopodium minus | reverse complement strand
TCACTATAATCAATATCATCACAATCATCTGAATCATGTCCACAAAAACATAGTGATTTTTCATTAATAGTGTAAATTGGTTTATCACCACCTAAACCATCAAAAATAACTAATTTAGCTATTGCATAAGTTCTTCCCATTTATATAATACTATTATATATTTTATTTCAGCAAGAATTACGAATAATTCAGCAAGAAAATATAAATCTATATAATAAATGAAATTATCAATTTACGATTAAATATTGAAAAATATAGATAATAAACAAATATATTGGTATAATAATATGTGGTAATATATATGTTAACAGAAGATACTAACTTAATTAATCAATCACCCGTTAAACAATGCACATCTCACATACCGTGTATAAAATTTTGTGTTACAGCCGGTATAACATTGGCATCATTTACATTTGGTGCAATTATGCTAGGTACAGGTGGTATTGCTGCTCCGTTGGCTCCATTCTACACTGGATTGATCACTGGAGCGGTTGCGTACTGGGCTCCATCACCAAGTCCATATCCAAATAATACAAATTAATATATCAATCTTGTTGGTTTTTTGACAACTCTTTTGGGTTTATCAGGTACTAATCTTTTTGGAATAATAATCTTTCCATCATCATTGGTGTCCAGTTTTTCTTTGCGATTTTTCCTAACTATCTTGTCAGCTGATTTTATTGCAGATTCTTCAATTTTTTTACCTTTATTGATTTCTTTTAATGTATCTTTGGGAATTAATATTAAATTATCATATTGATAAGGTTTAATTAATTCTCTATTTGTTGATATATTTTTCAAGATATGACCAGTACCCTGAATTTTTACCACTTCAAATATATATCTAGAATATTTAATATCATACGTTTTACCACCTAATTTTTTAGGCTTTTGTTTTACTCTTACATAATCACCCACATTGAAAGTTTTTGCACTATTTATTTCAGTATTTGAATATTCTTTTTTATTGTAAACATCAACAGGTTTAGCATTTATGCCTGAATGAACATTACTGTTATAATTTTTTAATAAATCTTGTAAAACATCAATAAATCTTGTAGTATCCATTGATTCGGTTACCTTTCTTATTAAATTCCATAATGTTCTGTTAAATCTTTCAACAATTGCTGTGCGTGTTGGGTAAGCTGCACCCTTAGAATTTATAGTGTAATGTTTAATATTATATTTTTTATTTAGTGCGTTCATTAATTTATTTGTAAATTCATTACCTTCATCAGTTGTCAATGTCTCTGGCGATGTAATTTCATGTTTTTTGACATCTTCATAAACTTTCTCCATACAATCTGCAACTTCTTTAGCCTTTTTAGATTTTATTGGAAATGACCAAGCAAATCTGCTATATACATCTAAAACATTTAGTAAATATTTATAGTTTGAATTTTTAAACTTAAATTTTTTTATGTCCAATAAATCTGCTTGTATAAACTCACCGACTTTAAAAGATATTATCGATGTTCTAACTTCATGTTTAGTTTTTTCCTTGTATATTTGATTTACTGTTTGTTTTTCATAAAATTCACGTACATTTGAATATGTTGTTTTGATACCTTCTTCTTTCACTCTTTGCCAAAAAGTATTTAAATTTGTCAGACCTTTGCTCGGATCATAATATAATTTTGACAGACGCTCATCCATTTATATTATAATCATTTATAATTATTTAGATTGATTTTTTGGTATTTTATAATGACCATGCGCTAAACTATTGTTTGCATCTAGTAAATATCTTTTATCATCATAACAAGATAGACCCACTTTTTTAGTTTCAACTGTGTATATTTCATGTTTGATACTTTTAAAATTCTTTTGATTAACATATATTTGTTCCTTATTTTCAACAACATTATCATAAGTTCCATCTTTTAAATCTTGTTTTTTAATGCATTTTTTAACTCCTTTTGCTGTTGATTTATGATGTGCATCTTCAAATGCTTCTTTTTGAATTTCTTCGGAAAAATCCTTATATTTTTCAGGTTTATATTTATCATCTACAATTCCATCCGCTTTCAATGAATATGTTTTTGATTGAAGACCTCTAATTTTCCTAATAGGTATACCTGCTGTTTCATCTTTTGGTAAACCAATAGCTGCTTTGTTTTCTTCATAAAAAAATTTACTATCTTTTGGAAAATTTGACAAATCAAATAAATGTTTGTCATTAATCATATCTTGATATAAATCTTCGGTTTCAACATAAAAAATAAAACTATCAGTATCAGTCATACACATCCTTAAACTATTTCCATATTTTGGTTGCAAATAATCATACCAATATTTCTGCATCAATAATTTAGACAACTCTAATACACTAAATCCTACATACATTGGTCTATTTAATTCAACAGTCTTTTTGTACTTGCTGATTAATACCAAATCCTTGTTAAATATTGTGATATTCTTTAATCTATTACTTCTAGCAAGTTTGTCAAATCTTTCAACTTTTGATACCAGTTCAGCATCCCCAAACTTCCTGGTATTTAGCAAAGTCATTCCATAGACAGCATTATTCATGAGCTTGTAGAAGTCTTTATCAAAGTCAGAAACTGGTTCTCTAATAAATTTACCTTCATTGTCTTTTAATATTTCACCTTTTGAATTATAAACCTTACCAGCTCTTTTATTACTATTATAAGTTATATAAGGCTCTAACCAAGCTTTTTCCAAATATTGCACACCTCTATGTATTTTCTCTAATATCAAACCCTTCTCTAATGCAAATAATAATGTTTCACTATGAATAATATAATTTTTCTTATCATTTAAATTTGGTACCAATTTAGATACTGTTTCTTCTCTAACTTTAATAAATTCACCTTTACTGTTATTAATGGGATAAAATTTCTTTTTCAAATCATATTGATATGGTGACAACATTTCATTTTTTACAATAAGCTTTTCTGCACATAATGGATAATCATTATGTAAATCATGTAAATGCTTTGGATACTTTAAATCAACTTCTAATGTGAATCCTATGCCTTGTTCCTTCATTTTTTTAAGTTTTTCAATATTTAAATTTTCTGGTTCAATCCATTTGAATCCTGCATATGGTAATTTTTGAGACATTGCCCATCCATAAAGGTTATTTTGATCCTGATATGAAATAAATGATGATATTTTTGATTTATCATAATCTTTCATATATTTATTATTAGCAACTGCATATCTTAATCCCCCAATCATTGAAATACCACCTCTAATACCTTTTTCAAAAAATTCATACATTTCTTGTGCGGTTATTAAATCCAATTCAACATCTGTTTTTAATAACATACAATCCCATGCAAATGATGAAAGGGAAACATAATTAAAAGGATCTAATCTATAATCCAATAAACATTTACTTCTAAATTTTTCACAAACATCTGCCAATATTAAAATATCTGTTTTTAAATATATATCATGATAATCACCAAAGTTTTGACATCTTAATTTATTATACACATTAGTTGCTTTATCATAGTTTGTTTTTGAAATGGATTCATTATTTAATGATGAATAAAATGATTCTATTGATGGAAGTCCTTGATTACTAAATTTATTTATATTATCAAACCATTCATATGGATAAATACCCTTTTCTTTTAATAAATTAATTTCCTCCATTGAATAATTATCTTTGAATTCATTTTCCAAATATTTAAAATCAATATTTTTATTTAATAATCCACCTAATGTATCTAATGATGCGCTTAAAAATGCGCAGCTATCAATGAATTTAATATTACCAATTTTAAATGACAAATATTTTTCATCAGTCTTTGCAATAATCTGCATATTTGAATCTTTGAAGCATTTTCCAATCGATTGCATAATCAAATGCGCATCATATCCTTGAAGGTTATGGAATACTACAGGAATATATTTTTTATCCTTTAATTGTGAGTTACAATAATTATGTGCTGCTCCTCTATATTTCCCGGTATAATGACAATGATCGCGAACTTTATAAACTTTAATTTCAACTTCTTTAATAATTTTTTTGCCATCTACTTTTTCCATTTTTCTAACTATAAATTTCTTTCCAACATTATCAAATGATTTGTTACATAAATAACAATCCTTTGCTCCACTATAATTTTTAATATCTTCAGGCTGCATATCAATTGTTTTTTTACCATTATAATTCTTCCATTGTTGAATTTCTCCGCTAATTTTCTTTATAGTTTCACAAAAATGATCGCTCGCTAACTGACCATTATTTTGTTGCTTATATGTAATTACCTTACTTTTGTTCATTTTTTCATTTACTGATGAACATATTTTTATACCATATGAATTAGCTTTATGCTTATTTAATTTAGTTGTATTTTTATTATTTTCATCTTCGAATTTTTCAATATTACTTTCAAAGTCTGCATATATCACAAAAGGGTGTCTATTCATATGACCAATGTTTTTAAATTTCATAGTTGATCCTTTTGGTGGTAATATTGTTGCGCCAACTTCTTGTTCTTTACAATATTCATAATGTCTTAATAAACTTTCTTCAGTTTTTGCACTATGCATACACTTTACACAAATATGTCTTTTGTTTTTATTCATTTTCTTTTTAAATAAACATCCAATATTTGTGATTGATACATAATGATTATCATACAAGCCTATATTATATGCATTATATGGATCATTTTCATTGTAATATAAATTAATAACTTTGTATTCATGTAATTTATTATTGTCATCATTTTTAACTGGTTTGATGTGAAATATATTAAATTTAACATTGTTGTTTTTCTCAAATATTTTAAAGTCTTCAATACACATTGGCAAATGTATACCTTCCCAATTATATTGATCAATAAAATTATAATATGAACTCATTCTATCAGAATGTTTAACTTTATGTAGTGCAGATAATATTGCAAATGGTCCACAATTCTGTTCGCTATTTTTAATTAGTTCACATTTCACCTTATCACTTTTAAATTTACCATTCTTAACATTTTTAGTACATTGTTTGTTAATCAATGATATTGGCAGCATTCTATATGATGATCCTCTTAATGGAGTAACTGTTGTAATATGCATTTCTAAATTTTCAACCCTATAAAATCTCCATCCAGAACCTTTTGGTTTATTCTCATCTTTATCACCTTTTGTTGATTTAGTTTTGGCATCCTGATCATCCTCATAATCATTATTTTCGATTTTAGATATGTCCCTTTGCAAAGCATCCAAAAAATCAATATATTCACCGTAAATATAGATATATTTACTCTGTCTGCCAAATATACTATATCCAGTTACTAATTTACCGTTCTCAATCATATCTTTCTGCATTTTAATTTTCATTTTAATTTTTAATTTCGCAATATCAATTTTCTTAACAAATGTTTCAAAAAATTTACCAATATCATCTTTAACAATATCAAAATATAATGTATAATCAAATCTCATCGATGCTCCTTCATATTTTCTAAATTTCTTTTTAATTTTATCACTTAATTGAACTTCAGGATATGCATAAGGATCGTATGGTAACAACCAACTATCATTATATACAACTTGCTTTTCTTCAATTGCTTCATCAATTTTTACAAATCTAGGTTTTTGTTTCTTAAAAGTTTTTCTCAAACCTTTAACCTCATCATCACGATTTATTTTAACTTTATCCATCTCATTTATTTTATTTAATATCTTGGTCTGCTTTTTACCAATTTTTTTGACTTTTTTATTTTTTGGTTTTAATTGACTTATAATATTATTTATCTTATCCCTATTATCTTGACTTAGTTTACTTAAATAAGTAATATAACCATCTTCTTTAATAAATTGCAGATGTTTAAATGTATATTTAGGTTTAAGTAACTTCATTAATTCCCTCCTTTTCAAATTACTTGTAAAATTACTTTTATATCCAATATAATTTAGAATTTCTTTCAACTGTGGAGTAGTACATAATCTTATCATATCATTATATTGATTATCCATAGGTTTACTGAAATCATAAACCAAACCATGATCTAATTTAAAATAAAATTTCTTATATAATATATTTAAATCTGATCTATTTAATAATTTATATATTTTTTTTCTCAGTACATAATATAAGCTGTCTTTCTTCATAATATAATCTATATTAGAAAATAATTTCCCGGTTTCACTCATCGTATTATATAATATAATATAATATAATATTTTTACTTTAAGTCATTTTAATTATTTTATTAAATTAAATTAATAAAATAATTATTTTAAATTATTGGGTTTTTAATTGAACTATATAATTCTTTCTTTTTCAAGTGAATTTTATTTTGATTATGATAAATAATAAATTCCTTTCTTATATATTTATCACAATATTTACAGAATACCTTTAATTCATCATTAACTATTTGCTCATCCTTATTATGTTTTTTCGTATGTATATGGAATTGTTTATAATATCTTCTAGTCATGCTCTCATCACATTTATCACATTTTATTTTTTCATCCCAATTTATTTTTTCCTTTTTAACTTTAATTGGTTTAACTTTTTTTGGTTCTACCGGAAAATTCGGATTAGTTCTTCTCTCATGCTTTTTTGTTTTCAAGTGATTACGCCAATTATGACTATCTGAAATTGATACAAAATTACATGGTATGCATTTATGTATTGTTTTTTTTGAACCTTCTATTATCTGTGTCTCCATAAAATTTTCAATTACATTTTCATTATTATTAATTTCCATTATCAATATATAATATAATAATACAAAATATTTTTAAATGATTTTAATTAAATCTATATTAATTAAAATTATTTATTTAAAATAGTGCGTTTTAATAATCCTCATCACCTAGTTCTTCCTCATCCTAATTATTATATTCTTCAATGACTTCACTATCATACTCATAAGGAACCTCAAACAGATAATCAAGATCATGTTGATAATATGATACTTTAACAGCAATGTTAATATCTAAATTATGTTTGTTGGTTAACATAATATTCATTATTTTTGATAATTTTCTAAATCGTGCTTTTCTATCTGCAATACTTGTTAAATATTTTAGCTCATTTTTATGATATTGATCTTCCTCATAACCTTCATATTTGGAATTATATTTCCTTTTAGCAAATATCGTCTTTTCTAAATCATTCCAATATTCATCAATACCATTATAATCAATATCTTGCGCATCTCCAATATGAAAACGGAAAGGATCAAATATGTCACAAAATAAATCATCATTAATTCTCAATTTATTTACTTTTAAGATTTCGTCAACTAAATATCTACATTTAATTTTTTCAATAAGCCATTTATATGTTGGAGTTTTCAAGATTTGCATTTATTATATAATATTATAATAGAAAATTATTTTTAAATAGTTTTAATAATTAAATAAAATAATAAAATCTATATTATTTTAAAATGGGAAAATTTAAAGGTGCGTTTTTATTGAAACTACTTAAAGAATAAACTAAATTTTGTATGTATGTTAAATATGGTTGTATATTTCGGTTGGACAATTTAGTTGGATTTATACTTTTCTTTAAGGNGGTACATCTTTGATTATGGGTGTACCTTTGGGTGAATCAGTACCTGTTATGGGTCATGATATCCCTATGGGGTTACTCATTGGTGGAACAGTTGCATTATCTGTGACAACTAGTAAATTTATTCATGATGAATTGGTCGATAGAATACCTTATTTAAATGGTGCAAGTAATATGATTGGAAGATTTGCTCCTCCAGCAGTTGCAGGTGTAAGCACATACTTATTGTTCAGATTGGGTGTATCTTCTGAAACTTCAATTGTTAATTCTGTATTACTAGGATCATTGTCCGCAGTTACCGGTGAATATATAACTGAGAGTTTTATTCATAAAGCATACTAATATTTAAAATGTTTAAAATAATATCTAATTATATATTATAAATATGGGGAAATGCGAATATTTAATTACTAAAGGCAAAAAAACTGGTAAAGAACATGGAATGTATACATCAAAAAAAGCATATGATGGAAAATATTATTGTAGTGTACATATTGGTAAAATAAATGCTGAAAAACCAGATGATGTGAAAATGATTGATAATGATTTTGATGAAATTGATCCTGAATTAACTATAGAATTTGATAACTTAGACCTTGATTCTATGATTACCAAATCATTTGAAAAAACAAAAAATAAAACTAATGTTAAAATAGATGATAACCAAACAATAAAAAATTGTTTACACGTTGTTATGAATAAATTAGACAGTATTGAAAACGCACTTGTTAAGAAACAACCACAATATAAATCAATTGTCGAAAAAATACCTGAAGTTGAAGAATTTGAATTATAAACCATTTAAATTTTATAATATAATAATATATATATAATGAAGAATCTTAAATATATTATTAGTAAAAAAATATTCTATTACTTAATACAGGATGATCATATAAATAATCAATTAACTATTTTGAAACATTTTAATGATAAATATAATGGTTTACATGAAATTGAAGAAATATCTGAAAGATACATCAAAAAATGTCATAGTGAAATGAATTTACCAGAGTTCTTTTCTGGTGAAATAGGTATTACACATTATTATTATATTAAAAATACAAGGTTGAATGGTGTTACTATTTATAAAAAAAATGTTATCAAAGATCAAAAAATAGTATCATTTTTTCTTAATGAAAATATTTATGTTGATCAAGATGTTTTCTCTTATGATGAGATTTCAAGGTTTAAACTTTTTAAATGGGGCAAAGAATTCAATAAAGTTTTACATGAGCTTATAGTAAAAAATAATATCAAATATTACAAACTGTTTGATTTAGTAATGGATCAATTAAAAATGACAATAATATTGACTGAATTACGTGAATATTAATTATATATTTGATTATTATAATGATCGGATTTATAATTAAAAAAACTATTATATTTGTTGCCAAAAAGGGGGTCAAAAAATTTGTTGAAGATAAGTCGTTTATACAGCCATTAAAAAATTGTCATTCAGGTAATATTGATTGGTTTAATGTTGCTTGTATTGCTAGTGATGTGGTATTATTTGTTATTTAATTACAATAAAAATATATGTTGAATTTATATGAAAATATACAAATTATATAAATCAAATAAACCTGAAAAAAAATATATGGTAATTAATCAAAACGGCAAACATATTTACTTTGGTCAAAATAATTACAATGACTTTATCATATACAGTAAAAAAGATAAAGGTATGGCAAATTTAAAGAAGAAAAATTATATTGCTAGACATCAAATTAATGAAAATTGGAATAATGTTAATTCACCTGGTTTTTGGAGTAGATGGATTTTATGGTTCAAACCAACATTAATACAATCAATTAAATCAACAGAAAAGAAATTTAATATTAAAATAATTAATTGTGCTTAATATATTATTCTATCGATAAGAATAATATAATTAGAGAATTTTATCAGATAGTTAGATATTTATTTAAATGCTTTTTTTACAGCTGCTTTCCAACTGATATTTGACTTTTTAAATATTTGTTTTGCTTTCTTGATTTTTTGTTTAAATGCTGTTTGAACCTTCTTTTGTTTTGCAGATTTTGCCATTTATATATTAAATTTAGATAATTATTTTTTAGATTTTGTTATTTTTTTTACCGGTTTTTTAGCATCATCTTTTGCTAATTCATCAACATTTTTCAATGCTTTTGACTCTTCTGATTTTTTCTTCGCAAGTTCTGCAAATTTTCTCCTTTGTTCTAATTGTGCAGCTGATGGTTCTTTTGTCATAACTCTCTTCGGTTTTTTTGTTTGAATTGTATCAAGTTTGTTTTTAATTTCAATTAATTGTTTGTTGATTTGTTCGTAGTCCATTTATATTAATACTATATATTTTTATTTTAGCAATAAATCACAAATAAATTAATTTAATATTTTTCTAAAATTAGTCCAACATAAGCATATTCACCATATTCTTTTTTAATTAAGTCCATATTAAAATACTTATCATAATAAATCTCAATGTCACTATAATCAATATCATCACAATCATCTGAATCATGTCCACAAAAACATAGTGATTTTTCATTAATAGTGTAAAT
>JAMYWO010000001.1:525841-536589 GCA_024220525.1 Cochliopodium minus | reverse complement strand
TTTCAGAAATGGCGATAATTTAGTAAAAATAAAAAACACAATTGGTTTGTTTGGTAATGTTTCAAATTCTGGTAATTTAAATATGTTGTTGGATAATTCAGCTGTTCAAATTGGTGAATTCAAATTAGAGGGTAACTTAAATCAAGTTTTGAATAATAGTTCTTTAACGGTTAAAAATATGTACAATATTATTAAACAAGTTGTTGAAACAAAAGTTATAACCAAGGAAATATTAAAAGAAATAAAGACAACATTTATTGATTTGGCAAAAGAAGATGAACAAAGGCAAGGTTTACAGTTCTTTTCTAGAAATAAATTTATATTGATTTACTCAGATGGCAAACAAATATTAAATAAAAAATTTGATGGCGCTGGTAAAATGGGTGAGTATATTTATGAAAAAAAAATTTATTTGCAATTTCCAGACACGGAACTGCATGATATGAAATTAAATAATAATAAAGCGGCAAGTACTTCATTTACAACTAAAATTTTTAACAAAAATAATATATATAGATTTTACCAGCTTAATAATGTATTTATGTTACTTTTGAATATGGAACTAATGAGAACTAAAAAATATTATAATGAAGAAATTAAGGATGAATTTATAAGTAATAATCCATTAAAATTTTTATTGAATACATCTTCCGGTGATTTCAGTGACCAAAAAAAATTTAACTCTGTAAAAAACTTCCTTGGTTTTAATACACAAATAAAATTAGAAGCTACACCAGTAAAACCTGTAAAACCGAAAACACCTCCTATACCTATAATCGAAAAACCAAAAACACCTCCTATCAAAAATTTACAAACATTATTTGGTAATATAAGAAAAATTGATTCTGATGTATTTGAAATTGAAAATGCTAGTGAATTTAATGAAGAAGATTATAAAGAAGCTGTAATTTTATACATATTGAATGGACAACAAGAACTATTGGAGGTACCAAAATTAAGGTTGGATGAAATGAGTGAACAAAATAAAAAAGATCTTCAACTAAACAAATATATTAATTCAGTAAGAAATAATTATGCTTTTGTTGAAAATAATTTCTTCATCAAATATGGTAATAAAGGATATAAAGCTGAACTGGATAAATTTATGCTTGAAGTTATTACAGATGAACTAGATAAAAATTCAACAAATTACGCTCAATATGAACTCGATTTATTGAAAAACAAAGCTTCTCAGATTTTATAAAATAAATAAAATATGTTATAAATATATAATAATATGTCTAAAATAATAGCATTAGGGGAAAAAAACTTNTTCTGCATATCTTGAGTGATTCTTTTGATCATTTGATTGTATGGGCTAATCATAAGAGGATCTTTGTTTATTTTGAACAAAAGGATACAATTTCGACATAAAAGTAGAGATTAAATGAAAATGAAAGAAAATTTTTAATGTTTGAAAGAAATAAATTTGATAGAGATTTATTGAAAGAAAAAGACAAAGTTTGATTTCCCTCTCAATTGTTTCCGTCTTCCCGGAATTGAAGAATGTTTTCATGGAATCTCTTGCAATTAAGGGAATGTTCATTTGAGGTATGTTATCGCAAGAAGATAAACAAAAAAAGGAAATACATTTGAAATCCCAAAAATTATTTATTAAAAAAAATTTATCAATCCAATTTCTTTTTCAAATTTCCTATTCTTAATTTTCTGTTCTGAAATTTTCTGTTCTGAAATTTTTTGATTTATATATATTAAGAATATTCCATTTACTTTTCTTAATTTTATTTTCCACGAGAATAACATAAAAAAAGCGTGGAATTTGCCAATCATTGTTTTCCACGAGAATTTGGACCGCATTCTCGTGGAATAGTTAAAAAAGGGGAACTGCCTATTTTCAAAGTTTCTTTTGGGAAGTTCGTCGTTAATTGGTCCCTCAGAGCTTACATTCCGTTTGGAGTTGTTTGTCTTTGTTTTTTGTTGCTTCTTTAAGCTCCCAAGTTTACATCCCAAAGAAGAAGGTGTATACTTCATCAATATTCCACGCCAATGTTCTCTCCCAAGACTCAATTTATCTCCCATATTCCCTCTTATGACATCATCAATTGTAACTGCCCCTTTCATCAACAAAGGATCACGCAATATATTTAACGCCTGCCTATTAATTCAGCACTCCAATCAGTTCTTTGTTTTGCTGGTTTCTTTTTTGATCCTTTAGGAGGGGATCCTTTTTGTGTTTTCTTTTTTGGTGAAATCTTCTTTTTTTTGGGAGATTTTTTTTTCTTTGGACTTATATCACTTTCATAAGATGAGTTCATTGAAAAATTTTTTTTTTTTTTTTATCTCTCATTCATATCTTTATATTTGTTGATGCTTCCTTCAATCCACTTCAATAATAGTAATTAATAAATAAATTAAATTAAATTTATAATTGATTATAATTCGATTTATAATTGATTTATAATTGATTTATTATTGATTATAATTTGAATTATAATTGATTTATAATTGTTATTTTGTAAGAGTTTTTTTTTTATTTTTTACGAAATCTTGAGATTAATTGCGAGATTCAGCAACTTTTTGCGAGATTTAGCAAATTTTTGTGAAATCTCCAAAAAAATTAATTATATTCGAATAATAATTGATTTATTGTCGAGAAAACTTGAAAGATCAAATTTAATTCGAATTTATATCGAATTAAAATCAATTATAAATCAATTATCAATCAATTATAAATCAATTATAAATCAATTATTTACCAAATAAAAATAAAAGGTAAATTCTCAAATGGATGTAATACAACCTAATGATCCTATTTTTCAAGATGAGCAATTTGTTGAAAACAAATATATATGATTATTAGGGCTGCGAGCTCACAAGGTTTGTAAGCAAATTTTTCCCATACACAGCTCAATACGAAGGATTTTTTGATGTGCAATCAACCATTAAGAAAAAGTGCACATATCAACAAAAGCACTAACAGGTTCTACGGATATGTGAAAATGAATTGTACAATCGAAAAACCTATCAAAAAGATCGTTTGTCAGCTGCCATAAAAATACCGTTTGTCAGCTGCCGTAAAAAATACCGTTTGTCAGCTGCCGTAAAAAATACTGTTTGTCAGCTGCCGTAAAAATACCGTTTGTCAGCTGCCGTAAAAATACCGTTTGTCAGCTGCCACCCAATAATACCATTCGCTAGCTGCCGTAAAAAATACTTTTCCATCCCCTTAAAGAAAAGTATAAATCCAACTAAATTGTCCAACCGAAATATACAACCATATTTAACATACATACAAAATTTAAAAACCGAGTGGTTCAATCAAAATAAATCCTCTTGTAACATTACCAGTAGAGCTTGTTGGTATATGTGCACCTTGTATATCAACGTTGATTGTAGTAGTTGATGGAACAAAAAAAGCAGTTGTTATATTTTCTTGAGATGATGTAGCACCAACAACCCAAGTTTGCGATGATTGTCCAGATATATTTAAAGTGAAAGCGGATGTACCATCTGATTGAACACTATAAAATGAGATTGTTACTTTATAATTCCTACCTCCTTGAACAAGTATGTTTGTAGTTGAATAGAGATTTTGGCTGTTTGTGAATGAAACTGTTCCAAAGTTAGTATAAATTGGTTTTTCAGTGAATAGATCACCACTATTATTAACAAATAATTTACCAGATGAAAGATTTAAAATATTTCGCAAGTATTTATATTGTAAAGGGAAAGGATCTCCAGAATTTCCAACACATAATATTTGATTTTCGAAACCAACAGGAAACCTTTCTATATTACCATTATCATCTTCACCAACAAGAATATCTCCATATTTTACACCATTAATTTTAATTGTGTTAGTTGTTATTTCATCAACTAATATATCATTTGTCCATTTTGGAGTATGTGTTGCAGAATCAATTTCAAGTAGATATCTATCTGGACCATTAGTGAAAGTATCAACATTTGAATCATTGTCAGTGATTAGTAAAGAATTTGGATCAGCACCAGCAAGTGTTAATTGTTGATGTACTGTTAAATTATCAACATCTAAATTATTTTGTGCAGAAAGTTTGTTATATAAAAATATATTCTTTGACATATACTATTAGAATATATTATTATTATCTTTGATTTGTTATTCCAGAAATAGGATACCAAATATTATTGCTTGACATTAATGTTATGTTAGCCATTGGTCCAATATTGAAAATGCTTTCTCCAGTGCATAGCTGACAATTACCCAAATCAATTGTAACTGAGTAAATGCTATTATCTACTCTAATTAAATTGTAAAATTCTAAATCATTGACGATATCGGTAATGGTTATAGTAATATTTTGAGATGGATTTATAAAATAAAAATTTGTATCTAAATTTAGAGTTATATCATTTGAAATATTTGTAATTGACATTTATATAATATTATTTTATATATTAATTTCCAATAACTGTCAAATAAACATTAACTCCAGATCCAACAGCGCTTAGTGAATTACCTCCAAGAACAATAGTTGTTCCTTGTGATACAATTCCTACAATACTTGTAGTTGAAACAGTTTGAATTCTAGCAATTGGTGCGTTATTTGCATTCGTCCCAGATTGAGATGCTGTTACATGTGCAGAAAATATATTTGTAAAACCTGCTGATGATATGTTTATGGTGAATGTTCCACCACCTACAGTTGTTCCATTACCAGCCCATACTTTAGGTAATGAAATTAACCCAGATGAATTATAGTATGTTCTGGCTGGTGTTGATGTGAACATTGGTGGCCCAGCTCCGCTTACACTCCAATTTCCAACAACTGATGTACAAAACCATAGAAATGCACCTGTAGATACAAATTCACAACTATGTCCTTGTGAACCTGTTAATGTAAAACCTGAACTATATATTGTTCCATTATAATATAAACTTGTACCACTTGGAAAAACTATCTGCGCTGACCCAGTTCCAACTAAAAATGATATATATTGACCAGTATTACCTGTTACAGGCATTGTCGCAATTGTTCCTGTACCCAATAAATTTATTGCATTATTTGTTGCAGTAGTTGTTCCTACAACAGGAACATATGCTGTTGGTGCATAAGAATATCTATTTATCCATTTAGCAGATGAAGAATCATATGATAAATATTGTCCACCTATTAATGTTGTAAATACAACATCTGAACATGCTGATAATGCAGATGGTCCAGTTGGTCCGGTAGATCCAGTAACACCGGTTGGTCCAGTAACACCTGTTGACCCAGTAACACCTGTTGGTCCAGTAACACCTGTTGGTCCGGTTGTTCCCTGTAATCCTGTTGGTCCAGTAACACCTGTTGGTCCGGTTGTTCCCTGTAATCCTGTTGGCCCAATAACACCTGTTGGTCCAGTGGTTCCCTGCAATCCTGTTGGTCCCTGCAATCCTGTTGGTCCAGTTGATCCAGTAGGTCCAGCAACACCAGCAGTTCCAGTTGGTCCAGTTGGTCCTAAAATAGTTGGTAAAGTTTTATTAATCCAATTTCCTGATGAATAAGATAAATATTGATCATTAACTGGTGATGAAATATTTACATTTGGAATATTATTTAAATTATTTATTGCAGATATTTTTACTCCATTAATGGTGCATACTGATGTATCTCTATTTTGTGAAACACGTATAATTTCATAATAAGTTTGCCCCAAATTAAAAACACAGTGTAATTCAATTGTGGTATGTGTTAATATAATTGGCGGATTTACAACACCTCCAGATCCAGTAAAATTTAATATAAATGAAGATCCGTTAAAATTCACATTAATTGGATTGCTTTCTGCGGTTATCATAATATGTTGTCCAACATTAAATGGATTGATATTTATTGTTCCACCAAATGATAAAACATAGTAAGTATTTGGAACAGCAGTTATTGGTGTCATTGAAGATGTATAAACTGTATTGTATAATGAAGGACCTGTTGGTCCAATTGATCCTTGAACACCAGTAGGACCTCTGGGTCCAGTGGGTCCAGGTACAGTTACATATTGTGAAGAATTACCATTTGAATTATAAACATTCTTTGACATTTAATATATTATTAATTGAGATTATAATATATTAAAAATAAATTAATAGAATGAAACAATACAAGTCCACTCTCCACACCCTTGTATAATTTGGTTATATTGATCTTTTAATCGTATATATAAAGTGTATGTATATTCTGAATTATTTCTGCAATTTACTAGTTGTTTAAAATTTGTTTTTTCATTATAAATAATCATATCATTTTTGTTAACAGAATTACTTATTGCCCAAGTATTTGACCCATTATCTTTATAACTTGATGTATGATTTGAAGCAAATTCTGAAATATCCAAATACAAAACATGTTTGGCTAAACTTGGAGGGAATGATGAATTATGAGTATCAGATGTTTGATTATAATCATGTGGAAAACCGATAATTGAATGTATTGAACCATTTGTTGGAAAAGAAATTGAAACAGCAGGTGATGTTGTGAATGTTACTACGCCTGAAACATCATTAAACGATATACCTGTGATACTTTCATGAAAATTATTGGTGAATACATTAAAAAATTCATCTAAATTATAATTACCAGGTTGTAAAGCAATTTGATTACCACCAAGTATCATTTTATTGTTACTGTCTGTAATATTATAGTAAGTATTAGGTATTTGTGCAAATATTAATTTAGCTGTACTGTATTGTAATCCATTTTTGATATTAATAGAAAAATCGGATGGAGTTTCTGAAATATTTCTATCAATTGAATTTATACTCAAATAGCGTGTATTCATTATAATATTGTGTTAGAAATAATTAATGCATTATTGAATTTTTAGTGAAAGAAAATTCACCATCTGGATGAATACAGAATGTATTCATCATAGCACCCCATACATCGACATATACAGTAGCGGTTGGGAAAGAAGCATTAGTTGTGATATATATACTTTCATCAGTTGTTAAGTGATAATTTCCATAATAAACACCATGTGATGCACTTGATGGAGCCATATTGAATGGTATAATGAAAATATTAGATGCAGTAGGATGTGAAACAATGAAATCACTATTCAATACATCTGACAATAGATAATTTGACATATCTTTTGTAAATTGTATTCCAACTCTTTGATTATCAGAATCTCTAAGTTCGATATTAGCGACATTACCCAAGAATGAATGATAATTTGCATAATTTGAAATTGGTGAAGAAGTTCTCAACATCACAACCAAATGGGAACACAATCCACGAAGATTTGATAGATTAATATCATATTCAGCGTTAGCTGTCATACCAATAATGGTTTGTGGATTTCTAATCCAATTAATATATTTATGCATCAAAGGTTTTGTTATTTCTGCTCTTTTAATGTTTAATTGTTTAAGAATTATATTAATATCTGAAAGACCAACACTTTGAGATAATGAACCACCAGCATTACAAAATACAGTTGGTGTGTTGAAAACAAATCTAAACAAAAGACCTTCACGTACATTTCTTACATCAAATGGTGCTCCTTTAAATAAATTAATTTCAATATAATATTTCTTTTTTGCGCCAGCTGGTAAATTAGATGCAACAGGTAAATAATCAGCACCAATAGCTAATCCACCTCTAATTCTTCTCAATTCATCAAATGGTACTTCAGTGAAATAAAGATGTCCTGCTTCATCAGGGTATATGGTGTGAAACAAATTTTTTTGCCCATTAACATAAACTTCAATATATTTAAATACTAATTCAGTGGAAACTGTAGATGGATTTGTACCAACAAGTTCTTGCAATTCCAATTCACAAAATAATTTATTTATAAAGCCTCCCTTATCATTTTTAATTTCTATATCAACAGTTTGTCCATCAGAAATCGATGCCCCAGTTGTCAAAGTTGTTGCTGGTCCTTGTCTTCTCCATGCTTGAAATTCATTAACTCCCAATGGGAAGGATTCCAAATGAGATTGCTTTACTTTGTACGCTCCCATATCAGCATATGGATGTAATGATTTGGATTGATCAATTAAAATGTTTGATTTTGACATTGTATATATATATAATAATAAGATAATAAAATATTATTATATATATTTAGATCTATATTAAATTAAATTTATCTATTATAAGACGCCGAACCATTGAATGTTGATTTGCTATTGAAAGCGAATATAGCAACTGCACCTCCTATTAATATTAGAGGTAAAGACAGAAGTGATGAAGTTTTATTGACAACATTATCAACAGTAGATTTTGCGTCACTTATTACTTCGCTAGCTAAACCAGTTGTTTTATTATACACTGTAGTGACTCCTCCTTTTACATCTGTATATACAGTACTAACAGCTGAATCAATATGTGTAGCAACCGCATGAACATCCGATGATATTGTAGATGTAGCACTATGAAAGAAATTACCAACAGCGTGTACAGCATGTGATAAACCATTTTTAATACTTGAAAATATTCCCATTTATATAATAATACATCAGATTTATTTTTTTCTCAATGAGTAGAAGATTAATAAAGCAATTCCTCCATATATCATATATTGTGAGTAATCTTGCTGGTTTAAATTAAGTTCATGATATGGATTAATATGTATTTTATTATTACTTTTTTTACATTTAGATTCACCACATTGTTGTTTATGAACATGATACCATTTTTCAGGCTTTTTATAGTTCTTTTCAAGATGTTCTAAATAATTCATATATAATTATGTGATATTTTTTTTAACCACCTCAATGAACATTTCAATATATTTTTTCAACTTTGCATAATCAATTTTATCTCTTATATCTTCAATTATAATATCATATTGCAATAAAAATAATTTAATGGCATTATCAACATCATAATTCGCTAGTTGAATTATTGATGGTATAAATATATTAATATTTTGTTTATAATAAGCCAATTGGTTGATTAGTTTTAATTTATTTTCAATTGGTACATCAACATTTTTAATTTCATTTGAAACAAATATTCCAAAATTGTCAAGCTTTTCTTTAAGGAAATCAGATACTTTCATTATTATCTTACTATATAATATACAATGATAAAAGATTTATTTAATTATATATTTAAAATGATGTTTAAAATATTAATGATATCTAAAATGATGTTTATTTGGTTGTTATATTATATTTACACAAAGATATATTTCCAGGATAAACAAATTGAAGACTTTGATAAATATAACAATCTTTAAAAATCAAATTTAAAATCACCAGCTAAGGGTGTTTTAAGTGATTTATAAGCAGCTGCTTTACCATCAACAGATTTCATTCTATCATAAAACAGGAAACGATATTTTTCATTTGTAGCTTTCATTAACAATTCTTTAAACTCTCGCCAGTTATTGCATAAAACACCGAATGATTCGAAACAACATTTTATAACTCTTTCGGCTTCAAATCTAAAAATAATAGCATACTGTGCCAAGTTTCGAATATTCAACGGTATTACTGAAACAGATTGTGAACAAATAATAATTGATAAATGAAATTGTCTGAATTGTGATGCCAATGTTAAAAAAGTTTTTGAAGCAAAATGGTCTAAACCCAAGCAATCATCAAAAATTGCAACAGCTCGCGATTGTTTACCTTCTGATATATAGTTACGCTGTATTTCCATATAGTTTTTTATTACTTCTTCATCATAAGCAGGATGTATATATTGTTCTGGAATATAGTCATATTGGTTGTTAAATGATGTATTAGTGAATAGTAATAAATGATCAAACCTATTTTTTGATGCATTTGAATATAAAATATATTTGAGAGTCTCAGATTTTCCACTAGAGCAAACTCCATAAATATTCAAAATAAAGTGTTTTTCAAAATCTAAATTCATTTTATATATATTAAATAACATATAAAATAAATTATAAATAAATAAATATATAAAGTATATATATATAAATGGCAAACGTGATACAATTCAATGAGCTACCAGCTAGGGAGAAAGGTTATTTGTTAAAAAAATTACTAACAAAAGAAGTTAAATTCGAAGTTAATGATAATGGTAATGCTCCTATATCATTAGACGTTGGAACCGGTTTTAGATTAGTATCTAATAGACCAACACCAGATCAAATTACAGCCTTAAGTACTGAACTGGTCAATAAAGGCATGATGAACCCTTTTTTTGCAAACCTACCAAATCTAACTGATAAATTATTGGGTGAATATGTAACAAATAGAGAATTAACAAGATTTAATGCAGATGTTGGGACAACCGCAATTGGAACAAGTGAACAATACAGAAAATTAGGTTTTGAAGAAGAGGAAGTTAGAAATGAACTTCAAGAGACGGCAATTACAAACCCAGCAGATTTTATAAAAAGGAAAAATCGTGATATTGAAAGAATCAATCAAGATGCATTTGGGACATATAAATCTGCTTATAAAAAATACCGTGAATTTGGTTACTCTGATGATGATGCATTTGCAAAAGCAAAATCTGCAGCAACAGCATTTAAAAATGAACTGATGAAGCAACACCACAAAGAATTTCCAGATTCTCTTGAAAAAGATGCAAAAGGAAGAATAACTCAATCAACACATTAATTAATTTTCTAATATTATTTAAAAATATGTTATTATAATATAATGTATTTATTTGATAATGATATTAGAAAACTAGCACTACAAAGAAATCTAGCATTGCAAATGATTGCACATGAAGATATTGATAATATTAAAGATAATTTCAGAAATGGCGATAATTTAGTAAAAATAAAAAACACAATTGGTTTGTTTGGTAATGTTTCAAATTCTGGTAATT
>JAMYWO010000001.1:470056-520194 GCA_024220525.1 Cochliopodium minus | reverse complement strand
AAGAAGGAGAAATTCAGTATAACTATCCTTCAATGTCAACCTCATGGGAAGATAAAACACCTAGTGAAGCACATTTGGAGAAATCTAAACAAAAATCAAAAGAAAACGTCAATAACGTCAACAAGCCTTTAAACTATTCCAATCTTATGAAGAATCAACAGGGTAAAACAAAATAATACAATGTAATATTTTGTAATATCCTCGTTATAAAAATAATACAATTTTGTTAGTGATAATACACACGTTATAAAAATAATACAATTTCATTGAAAGGTAATTCATAGAAAAATCTGAAATAGAAAAAGAAAATTATTATATAAAAAAAATTTCTTTCTTTTTATACTTCGAACTATAAATTCTTAAAAGATAAACATCCTATGGAACAAGCTGACATATGTCATTTCATTAAAAGGTAATTTTTTTCATCCTTCTTTAAAAATATTGTATATCTATTGTATTGTGACTATAAATTCTTTTTTTTTCTAAAGATAAACATCCTATGGAACAAATTGACATATATGTCAAAGGTAAAATTTAATGAAGAAAAATATTCAAAAAAATAAAAATAACCCTAAAAAAATAACTAAAAAATAAAAATAACCCAAAAAATATAAATAAAAATAAAGATTATTATTTTCCAATGAAAAAAAGAGGAAAATTGAAAATACCATATGATTTTGTTCCAATTAATAAATTATTTTCAAAAAGTACATCTTCACCACAAAGTAATAGATCATTAGGAACACCACTGTTGGTTGAAGTACAAGCTGTACCACTTCCGATGGGAGACGTGCCGCCTAAAGAATCACTGAATGTACAAAATGGAGCTTCTCCCCTAATTGGAGATGCGCAAAATGGAGGACCACAGACGACGAGTGATGTGCTGCCTGTGGGAATAACACCACTATTGGTTGAAGTACAAGCTGTACCACTTCCGATGGGAGACGTGCCGCCTAAAGAATCACTGAATGTACAAAATGGAGGACCACGTATGCTTGAGGTACCACCTGTTGGATCACCACATACGACAAGTGATGTGCAAACTATACCGTCAATTCCACCAACACTGATTGACTTCTCAGTTGTGAATGTTATAGAAAATAATAAGATCACTAACAATGTTTATAATGGAAGAAAATCAACTCCAAAGAAAAAGAATAAAGAGAAGAAAGGTACACAAACAAAAGGCAAGAGAAAGAGAAATATATTGGAGGTCGAGACTGAAGAAGAAGAAATTCTCTCTGGAAGCAAAACTAAAAAGATAACCAAGACAACTCCAAGAAATTTTCCAAGTGAAGAAAGAATTAAAATTTGGCTAGAAGAAAGAGGAGGAACACCACATATAGGGATTCTACCTGAAATAGTTTTAGTAAAGAAAGGCAAGAAGATAAAAGAGCACAACCTCCATTGTAAATTGTGTAAACAAAGTTTTTGTTGCAAATCAGACCAAATGCTCGATCAACATCTTGATACCCTCACCCACAAAAAACTGGTTTTACAAGAACTTGCCAAGATTAGTCACTTTTGGTGGAGATACTATCCTTATTCAGCAACCAAGGATATAGAAAGATTCAAGTTTCTGCTGCTGTGCTGTGAAAATGATCTTCCATTCAATTTGTTCACTCAAATTGCCTATGATAACTCAGAATTCTCCATAAAAAATGTTTTTACACCTCTCACTTTCAGCAAAAACACCTCTTGCCTATCTGATCTTCTTCCTCTGATATGCTTCATGTTGACACAGATTTTATGGATGGTTCTCAAAAATGCAAAGTCTCTTGTGTTTTCTTCCGATGCATCGATTGACAAAAGAAAGACAAACGCTTATTGTATTATGGTTAGAGTGGATGGAGTGTGGCTGCATTTTGATACTTTCTTCATGAAGGGGCCAGGAAACAGTGAAAAAGTTTTGCAAGCTTTCAAAGAGAAATTGTTCAATACAGCTTTGTATAATGATATTAAAGACAAAATCCATCTTTTTATTGGGGATAGTACTGCTTACCAAAAGTTGGGAATGAAGAATTTACTTGTATATGCTCCTAATGCTGTTGTTATTACTTGCACTCCTCATTTATCTTCCGAAGTTATTAATGTTGCGACTCCTCCTGCACTTAAAGTGTTAGCTTCTTCATGCATGAATCTCTTTACTTCACAAAGTACGAAAAAACATTATGATTGGAGTAGTTTCTGTGAAAACATGGGAATTATTCCTTCTAAATTTCCATCTTCTAAGGAACTGAAAAAATGGATGGGAACCCATGAAGTTCTTTTAATTCTCTTCAATCCTCCAAAAAATTCCAGAAAGTCCCACCTTCAACATCTATACGAATGGCTCTCTTTATGTAGAGAAAAAAAGATTCCCATAAACGACAATGGGCTTCTCGACTTGATTAACACGCGCAGTCTCCATTCCTACTTGTTCCAAATCGAGTATTTCTTGTTACTTACTGATGGATTGGTGTTTGCAACAAAGTTTTTCCAAAGTAATGATCTCCCAACTATATCATGGGTCATCCCGTACTACAAAAGCTCCATCAATTTCTATTCCAAGACGGACCTTTCTCCCAGTGAAGTTGAACTGATACGAAGCTATTATCCAGAAGATTTGATAGAAATTGAAAAATTCATGAAAGAATACTCAACGGTGCTTAGATCAATTTATTTGCTTGAAAAAGATCTCAAGAATCAGGACAAAGAAAAAGAGAAAGTAAAGGAAGAATTAGAAAATAAGAAAAAATCTCTTATGATGTTAGAAGTGAACATCAAAAACAAACCAATAATTGAACAACTTTGCTTTTATTTCTCTCTCTCAAAAAAACAAGCATTCGACAAACTTACACTACATTATTCATCTCATGTATTCTCCTCCATCAATACTTATATGATTTCCACTTTTCTCGATCCAAATACAGCTGGCATCATGATGGACAAAGATGAATCTCTCCTGGATAATTTAACATCGAAATTTTTCCATGAGAATCTCCCAAAGTCACTGTTACCAACAGACTCCAAAAAATTTGAAAAGGAACTTTCATTATATGTAGAAATCATGAAAAGAATTTCAACAAAAATCGAGCATAACATTGAAATTCTTCAATTTCAAAATCTCTTCAAAAACACAAATACTCCTTCCAATTGTGATAAGAGATTCCTTCCTGGGCAGAAAATCTTAGATCCTGTTTTTGGATTTACTTACTTTTCTAATGATAAAATTGTTTTCAAAAATCCTTTGGACTGGTGGGATGTATATGGCGAAGAATTTCAATTGCTCAAAGTTATTGCTAAAGTTTATTTGAACTTCCCAGCTTCTAGTGCAGAATCAGAAAGAGGATTCAAAAGCCAGCACTCCATAGTTGAAGGAAGGCCACTCCTTAAAGACTCAACTGTCAAAAACATCTTTGATCTCAAATACAATTTTAGAAAACTTGTAGTTGACAATGATTTTGGTTTGAAAGATCCAGTCATAGATGTCAAATCTTTTTATTTCAAATAAATTGTATTCGATTTTAAAATTTTTATTTTATTAATAAAAAAAGGGATTTAGAAAGTTTTTAATTAATTACAAATAAATTATATAAACAGCATCAAACAACGGCCGATAGGCCAAAAAAGCCCGCCGCAGGCGAAAAAATTTTGAGATAATACAACTTATATAGATTTTGTAGTAATATATTTTTTCGTGAGAATCAAGAACCAAAGGAACAGATACCTTTCGTTGACAACATCACTTATCTTAAACTATCAATAGGCACAGATCCAAAATGCAGTTTTGAATTTGAGTTATTCAAAATTAATATTAAAATGATTTGCTTCCAACACAAAATCCATGTCAGNTTTCTTTCCTCTCTTTCTTTCTTTGGATCATCCCTCTCATCTCTCAAAGATCCTTCCCTCTCCTTCTTGAGTCCATCTCTCTCAGAGTAATCATCTTTCTTTGTTAATTCTTCAATTGAAAAAAATAAATTTAAAAAATAATTTTTTGATCCTACTACTATTCACTGCTTTGGGATCCTCGTCTTGGATGGAATCGCTCTCTATTTCTTCGATTTGTTTTTGAGATTTGATTAAATTATCTCTAAATCTCTTGATAGCGGATGTTGCTGCATTACACATCAAACCTCCTATATACAGTTTATTCACTTTTATATTATCTTTAATTTTATTTCTTCTATGATAAGCAACATTGCAATCTGTTTTCAAAAAATTATAGAGATTATCTTTTCTATCCACACACAAATCTTTTTTTGATATTTTTGGAAGATTTTCAAATTTTGCTTTAAAATTGCATTTCCATTTGATCAATTTATGATGGTACATGTCACAAATGTTACAATGCCAAGGTTTATTTCTTTCATTCTTCATTTTTTTTTTTTTAAAAAAGAGAAATTCTTTGTTTTTGAAATAATTTTGCAGAATCTTCTGGTAAAGCGGATAATTTGGTTAGATGATTTCCCTTACATTCATGGAAATGTTGGGTCTTGAGACAGTCAAATAATGTAAAGAAAAGTAATTTATTTTGTGGAAAAAAATAATTGTTGATTAGGTGAAATATGATCTATCTTTTTAGATGTTTTTTTAATATCAACAGATAAAAAAGATTTCTTTTTCTATTTTGATCAAATTCTTTTGGGACTATGTCAAATCTTTTTTCTTAAGTTCTATCACCAAGATTGATTTCCAAGAATTAGATTTGAAAACAACTTTGGAATTTATTCTCACAGACCATCATTTATTTGTAAAAAACATGCCAATCTTCTAAATAATAAATAGAAAAAGAAAAAAAAAGAATTTTTTAAAAAAAAAAACACAAAAATTAATAAAAATAAAAAAAATAAAAAAATATTTTTAATTTAATTTTTTTCATTTCTCCTCTTCAATTCAATTTTCTTTTCACCCCCACCATTGTTATCAGATGGTTTTTTAAATTCAGTTTTTGATTTTTTGTTTGCAGAACTCTCAGAATCTTTCTTAGAAGAAGACTCCTTTCTCTTTTTGATCTCCTCCCTTTCTTTTCTTTCCTCTCTTTCTTTCTTTGGATCATCCCTCTCATCTCTCAAAGATCCTTCCCTCTCCTTCTTGAGTCCATCCCTCTCCTTTCTAGAGTAATCATCTTTCTTTGAAAATTCTTTAAAGAAAAATTAATAAATTTGGCAAACATAAATAAATAATGAAATATAATTTTAAAAATTAAAATTAAAAATATTTTTAAAAACATAAATAAATAAAGAAATAAAAAATAAAAAATAAAAAATAAAAAATAAAATTTTGTTAGGTGCACATTTTAGACATAACACCTTCATCAACAAATACAAAGACACTGCCATCATTGTCAAGCCAAAAAATTTCAAAAATGAAGATTTAGAATGGTAAAAATATTATTTAAATTATTTTCATTATTTTCATATTTCTTTTAATTATTTAAATTATTTTTTTATTTATTTAAATTATTTTCATTATTTTCATATTTACTTTTTGTTTATTTTTTATTTTAATTATTAAAAATAGGGTAATTGTTCCAAAAGTAGAGCCAGTTGATGGGGAATACAGTTTCCGTAACGAAAGTTTCACTCCATTCATCTCCTTCGTTGAACTTCCCAACATAACCAAAACTGTAAAAAAAAAAAGAAAAAAAAATTTAAATTTTTAATTTTTATTTCATATTTTTTTAAATTTTTAATTTTATTTCATTTTTTTTAATTTTGACAATTTAAACTTATTTTATTGTTTAATATTTTTTTTTAATTTTTTTAAAGGAAGATTATCTTTCCAATGTTCCAAAATTTTGTAACGAGAAGCTTTGGGGGACTTTGAGTTGTACCATTCTGATCCCTGATGAAGAAACTAAGAAATTCTCTGTGGAACTGGACAAATGCATTGACGAATTAAAGTATGGTACTGTCAGCGTCAATATTTGGACTGTTTACTCCTTCGGTAGAGGTGTTTGGGGAGGGTAATTATTTTTTTAATTTTTTTTTTTAATTTTTTTTTAATTTTTTTAATTTTTACATTTTTTTTCTTAAAAAAAGATATCCAGGAACAGGAAAAAGAGAAGACATTCAAAGTGGTGAAGATTTCATCTCTAATCCATACATGTTAGATCATCCAAACAAAACTGTAGCCAGATGCAAGTTCATCTCTCAAACTAATTCCAACATGGTTTAAAAAAAAAATTATAAATTTCAAAACTAACTTGTTTATTTTCTTCTTTTTTATTTCTTTAGGAAATGAGAAATCAAGATTTGTTGATGTACAGAATGGCACAATTTTCAATCTTCCCTACTGTTTGGAACTTTTCGTAAAATCAAATCTTTTTTTTTTCTTTGAATAAAAAATTAAAAAAAATTTGTTTAGTTGGGTTCTTTCTGCTGTAATAACTGGATTCTAAGAAAAAAGTTCAAAATAATTAAATCTTTAAAACAAAGTTTTTAAAAAATTATTTTTATTGTTAAATCAAAAAATCAAGAAAAGATACAAAAAATTAAAATGAAAATTTTTTGAATTTAAATCAAATTGATATTAACATCAACATCGTCAGTTTGTTCCAAAGCACTGGTACTAAACAAAGTCTTGAATTGTGAATAAGTGAGAGTACCAAAGTCCAAACCATCCTTGTCTCCAAGAACTCCATCAGCCAAATCTTGTTTCTGTTTTTGCATCAGGAGGATCTTCTCCTCAATTGTGTTTCTGGTGATGTACTTGATGACGTCTATATCCTTTGTTTGTCCAAACCTGTGTATTCTGTCTATTGCTTGGTTTTCAACAGCAGGGTTCCACCAAAGATCTTAATAAAAAAAACAAAATTAAATAAAAAATACAAAAAACAAAATAAAAAAATAAAATAAAAATAAAATAAAAAATAAAATAAAAATAAAATAAAAATAAAATAAAAAATAAAATTTTATTTTACCAACTATGTAAACACGAGAAGCTTCCACCAAGTTCAAACCAACACCACCAGCTTTCAAGGAAATGAGGAAGATCTTGATTTTGGGATCATTTCGAAAACAAGTGATGGCGCTCTTTTTTTCACCAATCTTCATTTTCCCGTCTAACCTTTCGTAAGCGTCCTCCAACAATGGTTCATCCGCAAAAATACTTTCTATCATATCCAAACAATCTGTGTATTGACTGAAAACAAGGCCTAAAGTCAAATTTTTTAATTTTTGATTATTTTAATTTTTAATTATTTTAATCATTTTTTTTTAAACTTTTTTTTTTACATTTTCTGAGAGGATCCTTCTCGAACATCTCCTTGATGCTCCTGATGAGCTCGTTCATCTTGTTGGAAACGAAAGGAGGGCCTTCATTCCTAACAAATCGGTTGACAACGTTGTTGTTATTAACAATATTGACGACATTATTCCCATTATTGTTATTATTAACAACATTATTAACATTGTTTTCTATAATAACATTATTTTCGTTATTAACAATATTAAAGAGTTTGTTATTAGTGTTAGTGTTATTGTTACTGTTATTGTTACTGTTATTGTTATTATTATTTTCGTTATTAGTGTTGTTGTTGTTGTTGTTATTATTATTGTTATTATTGTTATTATCGAGGGGGATGAGGAGGTTGTTTTCATCCTGCATATCTTCTTCGAGTTCCCTTTCAATCTCTTCGTCGTTGGCTTCGTCGTTCTGTTGGTCCATGATCTGTTCTTCTGTCAAGTTTTGAGTATGCTGAGGGAAATTTTCATCGAGGTACTGAGGGGTGGAAGAGATTTGAGAGGGATCCAGGTGAGAAAGAATCCGGTTCCTCAAAGCAGAAGAAGACTCGTCATTTTGGTCTCCTCTCCCGTTATTACTTCCACCATCATTCAACTTATTTCTATGGCTGAAATTATTAATGTTATCATTGTTAGTATTATTGTTGTTGTTATTGTTAGTATTATTGTTATTGTTGTTATTATTGGTTTGAAAGGGAGAGGGGGAAAAGAAGTTCCCATTTTTGTCTTTTGGATTATTTGCATTCTCTTTTTTGAAGAGGAGGGGAACGCTGAGGAACTCGTCAGTGAGGTCCATAGAACCAGTGAGGTCCAAAGAAGGAAACTTCTTTTTGGAAGAATCTGAATTGCTCTTCGTCCTCAACACTCCTTCTATCCCAAAACTGTCTTCTTCCTCCTCTTTTTCATCATCCTCATCTTCTTTGTCATCTCCTTTGTCTCCATTACTATCCAAAGAGCGGAGTTTATTGAAGAGGGATTTCTTCTCTGTCGGATATTTTTTCTCGGTCAAAGTCTTTAAAGAAGGGAGCTCTTCATCCATGTTGTCCAAGCTAAACAAGTCGATGGTCATGTTGACTTTGTTGAGAACGTTTGTCGTCTTCGTCTGGCTTCCACCTGAAGTTTGAGTTTCTTTTTTGGCTCTTTTGGAGGAAAGTTCCGTTTTGGGAGAAACTTTATTTCTTTTGTTTGAATCCCTTCTCCTTCTCTTTCCGTTTCCATTATTGCTGTTATTTTCTTCGTCTTCTTCTTCGCCTTCGAAGAGGGAGGACAGGTTCCGGGCTACTGTCCCATTTTGGTTCAGATTAGTGTTGTTTTCTTCCACTTCCTCTCCCTCTACCTCTTCCTCTTCCTCTTCCTCTTCTTCTTCTCCCTCTTCTTCTCTCAGCTGATTGTATGTCAAGTTTTTCAATGTTGAAATTTTTATTTCTTTGTTACATCTTGGACCTAACAGAAAACAAAATAGATTATTAAATATCAAATAAAAAAATTATAAATTTAACAAAAAAAAATAAAAAAATAAAAAATGAAAAATAAAGAATAAAAAATAAAATATTGTCCAAAAAATTAGAATAAAACAAAAAAAATATTGTAAATTTAATAGAATATTGCCAAATAAAAAAAAATAAAAAAAAAAAAAAAGTTTTACAATTAGATTCTTGTTCGAGATGATCCTCAATGCAAGGCCTACAAAACTTGTGGCCACAAGAAGCCCTGACAGGCTGAGTGTCAATCTCACCAAGGCAGACGCTGCATAAATTCCCGCGATTCAAAACCAAGCGTTTCCTGTTCACTCTGCCCAACTGTTTCGTTAACTCCTCACTCGACAGATTACGATTGTTGAGGATCCTTTGGATGGTGGTGGAGATGTTGTTGAATTCGTTGGCGATGCTGGGGTAGTTTTTCGAGATTTTCAGGTTGTTTAGCTGCTTTTTGAGCTTTCCGAATACTACCATGTAAGGATGGTTGCATGCCTGTTTCAATCCTTTTCAAAAAAAAAATGCGAAGAAATAAGATAAAAAAAATTAAAAACAAATTAAAAACAAATTAAAAATTTAAAAAATTAAGTTTTAAAAGACAAAAATAATTTTCAAGAAAATGTATTAATGTAAAATCAATAAAAGTTCACTAATTTTACTTTAAATTATGTAAAAAAAATTATTTGAAGAAAATGGATTAATTTAAAATAAATAAATTCAAAAAAAAATCTAAAAATTAAAATTAATAAAGGCCTTGAAAACCAATCTTTAAAAATATTTTAAAAAAAAAAATTTTTTTACTTAACAACTTGGTCAAAAACTCATAGTAATACTCCTTAAATTCGAATTTGGTAATTTGAGAAAGGGCATTCTCTGCATCACAACGAATCATCTCATAAAATCCCTGCTCCGTCCGGGAAAGGGTTATTTGATAATCGATCCTTTTAATAGGTGGAAGCTCGAAGATTTTTTTACCGTTTATCACAGAATCTTTTTTCCTTCTCAAAATTATGTTGTGTACAACCGTCTAAATTTTAAAAAAAATAATTAAAAATTTAAAAAAAAAAATAATCATAAAAATTAAAAAAATTGAAAAAAAATAAAGTAAAAAATTTTAAAAAATAATTAAAAAAAATCAAGAAAAAAAAAAATAATAAATATGATGAAAAATGTTCTGTAAATTACTTGCAATCTTGCTACTGCTACTTTCACGTTTTTATTTTTCATGGCTCTTTCTACATTGACTATGAACCAACTGTTGTCATTAAATAAAGGGTGTCTAATAAAGCCCAAAAGTGTTGCCAAATCGTCTTTTAAAATCAAAAAATTGATATTTAAATATTAAAAAAAAAGTAGAAAAAATAAAAAAAAATTAAAAAAAAATTTTACTTAATCTGTTTTGAACTGGGGTTCCTGTCAAACACCTAATATTTTTAAAATGTAATCATTTTTTTAAAATTAAATTTTAAATTGAGAAATTAAAAAACCATCTTCTATATGCCCTCAACTCTTTGCAAGCCTTTGCACTTTTTGATGAAGGATTTTTGATCTGTAGAAAAATAATGATAAAAATAAATAAATTGAATATAAAATAAAAAATCAAAAATAAATAATAAAAATACAAAAAATCAAAAAATCAAAAAATCAAAAAATCAAATAAAAACAAATAAAATAATAAATAAAATAAAATAATAATAAAAATAAAAATAATAATCAACAAATAAAAAAAAAATATAAAAAAATATAAAAAAAGCATATAAAAAAATGTACATAATGAGCTTCATCAAGGACTATTCTGAACCAAGTGATTTTAAACAAAGTTCCATTGTTAGGATCTAAGGGACCTTTGAATTCAGACACCACGGAACCATAAGTTGTGATCACAACGTCATAAGAAATCAACTTACTTTTGTCTTTCAGATCTTTTTTGGATGCGCCATGATAAATGACCACGTTTAAATATTTATCCGTACTGTGTTTTTTAATCTCCTCTTTCCACTAATTAAAATTTAAGAGATCAAAAAATAATAAATAAAAAATAATATTTTAATGAAAATAAAAAATTTTAAATAATAAAATTTAACAATAAGAAAATAATATTAAAGTAAAAATTATCAATAATAAAAAGTAAAAATAAAATTAATGAAAAAATCAAGTTTTTTTAAAATTATTACTTGCTCCAAAAGAACGAGTGGTGCAATGATCAGAGTGGTGGATCTGTTTGGATCTTTTCTGTATTTTCTTCTTTTGATGGAGATTTTGTCGAGAATGACATCGAGGGACTTGTCTTCAGTGTTATATTTGGGCTGGTTTTCCAAGATCAAAGAGATGGTCTGTATTGTTTTTCCCAAACCCATTTCATCAGCAAGAATACCCCCTATTGAAATATTAATTTTAAAATTTTGATAATACTAAAAAAAAGGAAATTTCTAAAAAAAAACTATTTACAAAAAAATTATCATCCAAAAATTATTGTTTATTAAAATAAAAAATTGTTACCTCTTATTTTTTGATTTTTTATGGGATTTCTTTCATTGTTTTGATTGATAGGACTGTTCTCGTTCTTTTTCTTGTATTCTTCAAGATCGTTCTGATCAAGAATAACATCATGACCCTCCTCCATCTTCTTCATCCAAAACAAGCCCATCCTTTGAAAATCATAAAGTTTGCTCTGAAGATGTTTCGGATTTTCCGCCAACTCCATGTTTTCAAAGTCCATCAGTTGCATATACATTATTTCCAAGTCGGGGTTGATGAGAAGAGAATTTTCTTCGGGGTTGGCTGGGGAGTAGGCTACGTAATCGTCGGGGGACTGGACGTTGGTTCCGCCAAAATAGTTGATGGGTGTTCTTTGGATGTTGATGAGTGGCAGCGATTCCAAAAAAGATTGGTCATTTGGACTTTGGTTGTTGACATTGTTGTTGCCAATAACATTATTGTTGACAACATTAAGATTATCATTATTATTGTTAACGTTATCAACATTATTATTAACATTGTTATTATTCACATTCAAATTGTTATTGTTGTTAACATTGTTATTATTCACATTATTATTGTAATTATTAATGTTTCCATTTCCTTTTTCATTTTTGACAATATTCACGTTATTATTCAGAATTCCATTTTCATTTTTTACATTATTAAGATTTAAATTTGGCATTGGAAGATTTCTTGCCATCTCCTGCATATTTCCATCATCTGAAAGATCTAGAATCCTATTATTCCAAGGGTTCGAGATATTGGGCTTGATATCCTTGTCTATCTTCGGTTTATGTTCGATTTGGGGTTTGATATCTTTGATAGTCTCAATGTTAGGCTTTAACTCAATTTTGGGCTTGATATCTTTCTCTATATTTGGCTTGATATCTATCTTGGGGTTGATATCTATGTCTATCTTTTTCACTGGAGTTTCATTATTGGTATTATTGGGAATTTGAGATTTATCATTTATCATGTTCTGAATTTTCCCACATCCATCACATTTTTCCGATTTGAAATCATTCAAAAATTTGCAATCATTGCATATCCAATCATTATTGATATTTCCCTTGTTTATTGGTTCATCATCCACTTTGTCAATTATATAAAAAATATTTTTCTATAATGTATTTATTTACCCAAATTTATGGTACTCGATTTTTTTGGTGGTGTATCTTTCATATTTTTCGATATAGTCTCCTTTGTATTCTTTTTGGTGGTATCATTTTTCTTTGGCACTGTTTTTGTTTCCTTTTTTTTCTTGGTGTACATCTTTTTCTTGGGTATTTCCTTTATTTCTTCATTGTTTTCAGGATCTTTTTTCTTTGCAATTCTTTTAGATCTTCTGGGATTCATTTAAATTCTTTAAAATATTTTGTCTGTTGTAAAATATAACAACAATTTTTTTTTTTTTAATTTTTTTCAATTTTTCAATATTTCGATTTCTCAATAAAATAATTCATAGAATAAAATTTAGCTTAATTAATTTGAATGTTCAAAACAATGATCAAGGAGAGTAAAAATAATAAGAATTCATAATTTTAATAATCAATATACTTAATTATTCCAAACAAAACAAATTTTGGAACTTTAATTCTAGTTCCTTTTAAACTCAACAAGAAAGTTTTGATATTTTTCTTGAATTTTCTAGAATGATAAATGTGATTTTCAGGAGACCACATGTAGGTGCTTTCACCTCCAACAATGATATCTATTGAAAGATCTGTCATCAATAATTTTGGGGAAAAATATTCTTTGCTACTTCCAAGTCCTAATTGCCCCATTAAAGAAGAACTAGTAGAGTGTTATCTCCTTTAAAAAACATCTATAAATTGAAAATATATCCTTACCCTGTAAAAAAAAAAATTTAAAATAAATTTAAAATAAAATTTTTTAAATTTGTTTTACCAAATCCGTATAATTCCCCCTTTTCGTTCAATAAAAAGGAATGTGATGAACCAGCTGCAATTTTTATTATGGATGGGTCATTCATTATAAGCTGAGGAGTAGTCTTATAACTATTAGATGTTCCCAACCCTTTTTTAAATAGTTTTTAAAAATTAAAAAGTTTTTAAAAATTAAAAAAATATGTATATATTTTAGATTTTGTACCTAATTGACCAAACTTTTCCTTTTTAAAATTTAAAATAAATTTATTTCTATTCGACAATTAAAAATTAACCATTCCAAAACCAAACAAATCTCCATTGAATTTTAAAATCTACAAAATGAATAATTTTATTTTGTAAAAAAATATGAACAAAATAATTTTAAATTTTTACAAGTGTATGTTTGGAACCACAAACAATTTGTTTGATGTTTTTATCTTCCATTAATAGAGTAGGTTTATTGACAGGCAAAGTATTTCCCAATCCTCAAAATTTTTTACCATTAATCCAAAGAGATAAGGAGTTTTTGAAAAATGATTACCTAATTGACCAGAACTGTTATTCCCAAACACAAACACTCCCATACCATTGTAAATCACAGAAAAACTTTCCCCACAAGAAATACTTTTGATGTCTTTATCATTCATTAATAAAGTGGGTGTACTTCTGTTTTCTAGATCTCCTAATCCCACTTTAAACATTTTTTGTATAAATTTTAATTTTTTAAAAAAAAAAAAATTCTTTTACATTGTCCAAACTGATTTTGTCCTATAAAAATACCAAAATTAAAGAATCAGAGGATTTTAAAGATTTAAATTCTTACCCATCACCAATACGTCTCCATTACTTTTCAAAATTATCGAATGGTGAGCCCCACAACTTACAGAAATTACGGTATTGTCGACCATCAAAACTTCGGGAATTATTTGAGAACTAACATTCAAACCTATTAAAAATAAATAATAAAAATAATAAAAAAAAATTATAAATGAAATGATTTACCAATTTGCCCTTCAATTAATAGTTAAATTTAATTTATTGAAAATGTCTTCTTTACCAAAATCCTATGATTTTTAATTTATTTAAAATATTATTAAAAAACAAATTAGTTTACGTTTCTCCCAAATGCTAACAATTCTCCATTTTCTTTAAAAACAAATGAATGAGAATGACCTGCTGATACAAATTTAATTGAAGGATCTTCCATTAGAATCACTGGTTTATCTCTGTTCTCTTTATCTCCCAAACCAAGTTGTCCATACTTTTTTTATAAATTTAAATAAAAATTTGCAAGAAAAGATTTTACCTTATTAAATCCATATGTAAGCAATTGTCCATTTGATTTTAATATCAACGAATGTTTTGATGATGCTATCATTTTTACATTTGTTGATTCTTTGATTAATAATAATGGGATCAATATATCATCTTTCAAAGACATTCCGAGTTCACAATATTTGTCTTTTTCAAAAGGGAAATTAGTTTTAAAATAAATTAATTTAAAATATCTTTGAATTTTACTTGTTCCAAATGTTAAAATTTCTCCATTCTTTTTTGAAATTGTTGAATGATTTGAATTGCAAAATGACATTTTGCTTTTTTTTATTTTTTAATTTTTTTTATTTCTTTAATATCATTCAATTTCTTTCTTCCTAGAATTCACAAACAAATTAATTTAAGACAAAAAAGGATGAATTATATTTACAAGAATGTTAATGCATCTTATGATTTGATCAGATTGTGAGAAAATAAAAAAAAAAAAAATTTGATATTTTGCAAAATGGATGAGAATGTAGATGATATCATTTTGATTTTATTGAGAGAATTGGGTGTTGAAATGCCCGAAGAACAAAAATCATTGTCAGGAATAACCCCTCAATTATTTTATTCAGCAGTGGTAAAATGTGTAAGAGCAATGGATTCCAATATTGTCTTCAATTCAAAGTTGCCTGATAAAAAACCATCTCAAATCCCAGTTTGTCAAAAAGTGGCAGAAGCAGTAAAGGTAAAATATGAAATAAAATAAAATCTGAAAAAGTTGGTTTTAGTATTATGGAATTATTATGATCAAATAAAGAATCTATTTACAAATAAGAAATATTTGATCCTAAATTTGAATATAATTTATATTTTTGAATATTCTTCTCCAATTTCTTTAACCTTTCCTCTTTTTAAAAATTAGAAATTGGGATTTGAGGAAGAGATTACCTCGTCTCATTTCATCTATCCTGAAGAAAAATTGGCCAGAAAATTATTCATTTGGTTCAATGAACATGTCAAGACAACAAAAGAAGATCCCAAATTCAACAAAGGAGAAACTATTTTATTTGATTCGATTAGCTCCGAATTGAATACATTGAATCAAGAGATATGGCTTCCTCCCTTCTTCAATACATTCAGAAGAAACTATGAACATTCCAATCCTTTCATCACTTCAAAATTGAACACTGGATATCTTCCACCATCTCAAAATTTCAAGCCACAACAAAACTATGTCAGAGATGTAAGAAAAATTTTCGAAAATGAATAAAGAATAAGGAATTATAAAAATATTTGTCTTTCATCTTATTATTATCGTTATAAAAATTATTTTTAAGCAATGAATAATTTATCTCACCTTTCATCTTTATTAAATTAGATTTTACCATTTATCACTCAACAACCCCCACAAAGAAGCTTGATCATCCCATCTGTGATCGAGATGAACACCTCTAAAGTAGTGGAGGAACAAGAAAGAGAAGAGATCATCAATGCGCAATTGTCAGGAGGGATGACACCTGGTGAGTACAAACAAAAGAAGTTGGCTTCATTGAGAAACTCTATGGCAAACTCTCTTCAAAACGCTCTTTCTTCTTTTGATCCCAATGTCCATTTCTTCACCCAATCTTTGCGTAAAGGAAAGATGGAAACCAGATTCTCCCGTCAAGTAGAATTGCAAGACAGAACAACCTCTGGGAAAAAAGGTAAATAAAATTTGGATAAAATGATTTTTTAAAATAAAATAAATTTTAAAAAAATTTCACATTTTGGAAAATAAAATAAAATTAAATAAACTTTAATTTGAAATGATATACAAAAAAAAAAATTTAGATTTCTCTTTTATATTTTATAACTAATTTACATTATAAAAGTATTAATAAGAACTTTAATAATTTTTTTTTTTCAGGAGAGACAGAAGAAGAGCAAGAGGAGAAGAGAAGACAAACACTCGAGCAATACGACAACAGATTGCAACAAATGTTGGACGCCATCAACAAAATCAAGCAAGAGATGGAGGGTTTCATCAACAAGTTCAGGCAAATCGAGGCTGACAAGATCACTGAAGGAAACAAGACTTCTTTGCTCAAAGACGAGTTTTTGGTCAAAAAAGCGGTGATTGATCTTTTACCAGATGCTGCAAATAACATTCTTAAGCTCCAAGACATCTCCCAATGTATTATTTAAATTTTTTTTGATTTTTTTATTTATTTTTTTTATTTAATTTATATTCTTTTGTTCTTTTTTCAAAGAAATTTTCATTTAAATTTGTTTTCTTATTTTAGCTAACTCGGAAAAGATGATGATACTTGCCAAAGAGTGGGAAATAGTGCGTACCAAATTGATCAACCAATACCGTGAACTCCGCTCCAAATTTGCGGACCGTAAGAAGGACGCCAAAGAAAAACTCAACAAGATCAAGGAGTTGAGAGAGCAAATGGAAAAGTTGAGAACCGATGTCCAACAAAAAGATCAAAAATACAGGTAAATTTTATTTAAAGTATTATTTCTTTCTACGAAACGTTAATTTGTTTTTTGTTAATCATTCTTTTCTTTTTCTGAAAAGATAATTATTTTTAATATATATCATTTTCTAATTTATTTTTTTTTTTTGATTTTTTTTTTTTTTTGAAAAGACAATTGTTGGAACAATACAAAAAAGTTCCTAAAGACAAAACCAGAACCATGTACACCGAAAGAATTTTGGAGATCGTCAAGAACGTCAAAAAGCAAAAACTCGAAATCGACAAGATCCTCACTGACACGAAGGAACTCAAGAAAGAGATCTCCAAAATCACCGATAAACTCAACAGATCCTTTTCAGTAACTGACGAACTAATATTTAAGGTAAATTTATTAAATTTTTATTAAATTTATTTATTAAATTTATTTCATTTTTTTATTTATTAAATTTATTTTCATTTTTTATTTCATTTCTATTTAATTATTAATTTTTTTTCTTTAAAGGATGCTAAAAAAGATATGACTGCCAAACAAGCTTACAAGTACTTGGTGGACATGAACGAAAAGTTCAACACCCTCACTGAGCTTGTTTCTCAAACTGGTAACGTCAGAAACGAGTCTTTGGAGTTGGAGATCAAGATTGATCAGTTGACCGAGAGAACCAAAGATCTAGATGTTGGCCAGGTAGAATCTGATCTTTCTCAAGTAAAGGAAGAAAACTCCAAAATCATGCTCCAGCTTAATCTTTAAAATGATATTAATTCCTTTTTTTTTTAATTAAAATTTTTATTATCTCAATTTTTTTTATTTTCATAAAGTTCGCTTAGCTTTTTAAATTTACAACTAATTCGAATCAATCCAAATCTTTTCACTGATTGTTTCGAAGAATAGAAAAAAATTTTCAGATTTGGATAGTGGCTTTTCCTTCCACTATAATGAAGACATTCTTCAAATTCCATTCACTTTGTTTGGACCATCATTTTTTTCTTCTCAAATAATTCTTATTCTTTTTCTTTTTTTATTTCAGCATATTTTGTTTGAAAAAATATTATTTTATAAAATTTATAATATTTATATAAAATAAAATGGTTAAACATCTCTTATTTGTCTTCATATCATTAATATTTATTCAATCTATCTATGCTCAATGCTCTACTTTGAACAATAATTGTACTGCATGTTCTGCAGCTCCAAATTGTGGGTATTGTTATGCAACTGGCATTTGCCAAACTGGAAGTTACAGTGGTCCATCAAATGGATTATGCTTGGTAGGATGGTATTATGGAAATGATTCATGCCCTGGTAAATATACTAAATTAAACAAGATTTCATCTTTAATAAAAGTATTTATGAAGACTATAAACAAAATTTACAACATATTTCTATTTATGCATTTATAATTCATAAAGCATTGAATAAATTATTCATCAGATATTATTTTTCATTTACCTCATCCCAATTATTATCTTCCAACATTCTCAATTTTATAAAAATAAAGCAAATTTTTAATATATTATTTCTATCAACCTCTTGAATATCAAAAGAAAATTCAACACAAAAAAAAATAAAGGAAATGTGAGAAGATGAACATATAAATAATAAAACTCATAATTTTGATAATTTCAAAATAATCAAAACTCATTCATAAATATTGTATTATGCATTTAATTAACATAAATATTCAATTACAATTTTCAATTAATGTATCATTCATTTTGAAAGATAACTTTTTATTTTTCTTTTACAAAGGTGCTAAATATATATTTTAAAAAAAAAAAACAATATAGATTGCACCAAACAAACATCATGTAACGGATGCAACCAAACCCCATCATGCGTCTGGTGCGAGAACAGTCAAACTTGCTCCAGTGCAACCAACGTACCAGCAGACTGCTTGATCAGCCACTCCTGTGATTGCAGAACAAACCTTCACTGCCAAAAGTGCTTGGGTGACACCAAATGTACTTGGTGTCCCGAAAGAAATACTTGTAAACAAAAATTTTCAAAACTTTTCATTTAAAAAATGATGAAATTTTCTTTTTTAATTTTTTAAATGATTTTTTTATTTTAAATGATTTAACTTTTCATTATTAATTTTTAATTTTTTAAATGATTTATTTTAATTTTTTTTGTTTTTTAGGTGAAGACACTTCCGCAACAACCTGCCTCAAACCAGTTAATCAATGCCCTAACTGTAGTTCTACTGTTGACTGCCAAACTTGTAACGGACAATGGGGTTGCAACTGGTGTGTCCAAAATAACACCGGGTAAAAAAATAAAAAATAAAAAATAAAAAAAAAAGATATATAAATTATTAACTCTTTTTTTTTTAATAATTTTAGATCTTGCCAAGCTTCTTCTCAATGTTTGAATAACCAAGTTGGACAATGTACCAGTGTATGTAAAACTTTGACTGATTGTGGTTACTGCACCCGTGCAAGTGGTTGTGGTTGGTGTGAAGCTACTGCTTCTTGTTATGGAGGTGATTCTACTGATACCTCTTGCCTCTTAACCCATACTTGTAAAAATTTAGGATCAAGTTTCAGGTTAATAAACTTAATTTTTTAATTTTTCCATTAATATTTTTCTTAAAACAGAGCTGCTTCTTTTGTTGGTGGTATGTTCTTCGTTATTGGTCTTGCTTTAGTTGGTTTTGGTATTGTTATGGGTTACAGATATTATTCTAACAAAAGTGGTGGAGGAAATAATTACGAACAAGTCAACTAATTTAAAAAAAAAAATAAACAAAATTTGAATAAAATTTTTTTTGAAAAAAAAAAAAATAAACTTTGTTTTCAAAAAATTTTTTTTTTACTAAACAATCAATTATTTTTTTAATTATAAACAGAAATAATCAAATCCACAAACCATGGAAGAAATGAGCCAAATGATGAGTAACAAACTCAAAAAGAAGATAGAAAACCAAAAACAACGAGATCTTATCTTTTTATCAGAATATGTGAGATCGTTCTTCTTGACAAGAAGAGGCTCACTATAAGCACCACTCATTTTATGGCGTTCTAAACGTTCATTGTCAACAACTGCTTCATTATTTTGCATCAAAAGAGAGATGGTGGAAGATCTGTTGGATCTATTATTATAGTTAATGTTATTGTTTACATTCATTTTATGATCGTTCGGATCATTGAGGGGATCATTATTCATCTCTTCCATTTCTATGTAATGATCCTTTGTAATTTGATTGTTAGGAGTATGTGAAAGAGTGGGAGAAAAGGATTCATTGTCTGAAAATTTGGGAGGTTCGGGTATGTATTCGAGCTGACTATATCTTTTCTGTTTGATTCAAAAGAAAAATTGTTTAAATAAGATCAATATATTCAAATTAATTTATGTTGAGATATAAAAATTGACATTAATGTCTCAGATTAATATCAATTTATTTGATTGAAATAAGATGGATCAAATGAGTAAATTTTTCAAAAAAGTGATAATTAAATTTCAATTTAAATTCAATTTAAATTTCTTTTACCATTTCTCTTTCCAATATTTTTTGAAATTCGATAAAGGATCTTGAATAGGAGATGGCTTGAATGATTTGCTTCTCGCTGTATGCCACAACAAAGCGGGAGTAAATCTCATTCAAATATGCGAAACATACCGCTTTTTTATGACCCTTGGTGGCGAAACATAGATATGTTAAGTTGTCCAAAACCATATAATGGAACACGAATCTTTGTTATAAAAATTATAATTTTTGAATGTTTCTTTAAATATCTAATTTTTTGTAAATATATTTGAATATTCAACAATTAAATACCAAAGTAAATACATTTTTAAATTCTATAATGATGGTATGAATGGATTCATTTTTATTTTAATGATTCAATAGATAAGGCAGATAGAATATGATTTGATAATTTGTCTGAAGACATTTATCTTGGTTAAATTACCTTCCAGATTTATCAGTATATGTTCTTTTATGATCATGTGTTTTGATGGATAACAATATCCTTTTTGCGAGCGTGGAAAAATTTCCCTCATGAGTAGAATATTCAACCAATACAACAGTATTTCTTGCCACCAATGAATATATAATTCCAGGTAATTTATCTATTTTGAGTATAAGAGGAATTTAATTGTTGAATATATTAATTTAAGAGTGAAAATAAATTTATAAACCCAATATATTCATCTTCCTCTGTGATTTATTTATGATATTTGATAGGATATGTTCTTTTTCTTCAATTGGAGAACAAATAAAGGGTATGTTCAAATTATAGGGATTCGTTAATCCTTATGTTTTTTTTTTAATTTTTTTTATATTGGAACACTTGTTTAAACAAAAAGAAGAATTAAATACAAACAATGATAAATGGATGATTTTTTCCTTTTTAAAGAATGAATGTAAAGTAATAAACTAATTTTAAAATTAAATAAAATTTAATCATTTTTTTTTTTGAATAAATTAAAGTGGGACAGTTTTATTGATCAATTTCCTTAATTTTGGGTAGTTGGGTTGGTGGTAGAGGTGGTAGTAGTTGGGTTAGGGGTGGTTCTGTTGTATGCAGCTTGAACAACAATCTTTCTGTTCTCGAGGGTGGTTTCGTTGAATTTAAGAGCCTTTTGTTGGTCTTCATTGGAAGCAAGTTCAACAAAAGCATAACCGAAACTGTCACCGTTTCTCTTCTTAGGGATGGTCAATTTGTTAATTTTCAAATCTTTTCCAAAAAATTCTTCTAACTTGGTTTCAGTGATGGAAAAAGGGATGTTGGAAACATAGATGTTAGTTTTGGATTGTTCGCTTGATACATTAGATTTTCTGTTGTTGTTATCTCTAGTCTTTGATCCTCTACGTCTGTTATCTCTGCTTCCATTTCTGCTTCCATTTCTACTTCCGTTTCTGTTTCTTCTAGGAGATCTATCTCTGTTGTTTCTTCTTGGAGATCTATCTCTGTTATCTCTGTTGTTGTTGCTTCTTCTTTGGTTGGAGATGCTGATAGTGACGAGTCTTCCATTGATTTCAGATTGATCCAAAGCGCGGACAGCTTCGTTTTGATCTTTGGAGTTTGAAAATTCTACAAAACCGAATCCTTTGCTTCTTCCTTGGTTTCTTGGGATGTTAGCAGCTTTAGGATTGAACTCTGAAAAGACATCTTTCAAATCAGTTTCGTCCAATTCAAATGGCAAGTTCTTGATATAGATGGTGAATTCAGAGTTTTGTCTGCTGTTATCATTGTTGGTGTTGTTTCCAGAAGGGGATCTCTTGGTTGGGCTTCTGCTGTTTCTTCTTCTTCTGTTGTCTCTGTTATCTCTGTTATCCCTGTTATCTCTGTTATCGTTTCTTCTTCTGTTGTCTCTGTTGTCTCTGTTATCTCTGTTGTCTCTATTGTTTCTTCTTGGTCTGGAGTTGGAGTCACTTGGTTGGTCTCCTCTGAATCCAGTGGATGGCTTAACAGTGATTTGTCTTTCACCAAAGCTCTTTTGGTCAAAAGAGAGTGCTTTTTCTCTATCTTCTTTGTTGTTGAATTCGACAAATCCAAATCCCTTGCTCTTTCCATTTCTTCTTGTTGCAACGGTTGCTGATTTTGGGTTGAATTCAGAAAAGATTTTTTGGAGTTCTTCGTTGGTGATGGTCCATGCGAGATTGGAGATATATACAACGGTCTCAGATGTTACAACAGGTGGGCTTTGAGTTTTAAATTCTTCTCTCAATTCTCCATTTTCATTTCTTCTTTCATCATTATAAGCAATTCTTGCAATCAATTTTCTAGAGTTGAGTTCCTTTCCATTTACATTTTCAATAGCAGCCTTTTGATCAGAATCTTTTTCCAAGTTAACAAAGCCAAAACCTTTGCTCTTTCCATTTTTTCTCTTTGCAACATATGCGGTCTTGATTCCGAATCCTTTGAAGAGATCTTGGAATTGTTCATCATTGGTATCGAATGGCAAGTTTGAAACATAGATCAAGGTTTTGGAAGGCTCTTTTTCTTTTAATTATTTTTTTGTGATGAATGATTAATTAAATTTTTTTTTTTTTTTTTGATATTATAGAAGGAAAATAAAATTATTTAGAAGAATCAAGCTGATTTTGATGATATTTTGATTATATATTTATTTTTTTTAGAAAGATCTTTTACTTGTATCCATTATAAGTATAGCAGTGGAGGGATTTTAATTTAAAAGTAACAAGTAGTTTTTTTTTTTTTTTATTTATTTTTATTAAATTTTTTTTGATTTAAAAATTATTAATTTTGAACACAAATAAAAAAAACAACACCATATTAAGAAAATAATAAGAATGCAACTCAAAAAAAAATATGGAACAAATTATAAAATGCGAAAATTAGAATGGATTCCATATATATAAGATGATTTTTTGAATATTCTTTTTTTTATTTTTTATATGGGATATATATTTTGGGATATATCATTTCAAATTTTAGTTTTGGTTGGTGGTAGTTTGTTGTTTTTCATCAACTTTAAATGCAGCTTGAACAACAATAGCTCTTCCACTAACTTCACTTCCGTGTTGGCTGATTGCCTTCTTTTGATCTTCAGCAGAAGCAAATTCAACAAATCCAAAACCTTTGCTGTATCCGTTTCTTCTTCTTGCAACATAAGCCTTACTGAGTTTGAGACCTTTGAAGACTTCTTCAAGACCCTTATCATCAACATTAAAAGGGAGGTTTGAAACATAAACCAAAGTATTTGAAATTTCTCTATTTTCATTTCTTGGAGGTCTGGTGGTGTTATTATTGTTTCTTCTGTTATCATTGTTTCTATTGTTATCTCTTCTATTATCATTGTTGTTTCTGTTATCTCTTCTGTTATCATTATTTCTGTTGTCTCTTCTGTTATCGTTGTTTCTACTGTTATCTCTTCTGTTATCGTTGTTTCTGTTGTTATCCCTTCTGTTATCATTGTTTCTTCTTACAGTGACCCTGCTGTTATCTCTGTTTCCAGATCCAGGTTGAGAAACCTTGATGGTGACAACACGTCCATTGACTTCAGATTGATCCAAAGCACGTTGAGCTTCAGTTTGTTCCTTGGAGTTGGAAAATTCAACAAATCCATATCCTCTGCTTTTTCCATTTCTTCTGGTTGGGATGTGTGCATTCTTAGGATTGAATTCTTGAAAGATTTGTCTTAAATCATTGTCATCCAATTCAAATGGCAAGTTGGAAATGTAAAGAGTGTTCTCAGATCTTCTTTCAGGTCTGTTATCATTTCTATCGTTTCTTCTAACAACATTGAATCTGTTATCATTTCTGTTATCGTTTCTTCTGTTATTGGATCTGTTGTCACTTCTGTTATCATTTCTGTTATCGTTTCTTCTTGGTCTGTTGTCACTTCTGTTGTTGTCTCTTCTGTTATCATTTCTTCTTGGTCTATTTTCATTGCTTCCTCCTTCTCTCTTGAATCCAGTTGATGCTTGAACAGTGATGTTTCTGTTGGAAATGGATGTTCCATTCAATTTGAGTGCTTTTTCTTGGTCTTCTTTTGTGTTGAATTCGACAAATCCAAATCCCTTGCTCTTTCCACTTCTTCTAGTTGCTACAGTTGCCACCTTTGGATTGAATTCTGCAAAAATTCCTCTGAGTGTTTCATCATTGACGGTCCATTCTAGATTAGATACATGAACAACAGTTTCAGATGGAGCAGATCTATTTTGGGTGAGAGTTTTAAATTCTTCTCTCAATTCTCCATTTTCATTTCTTCTGTCATCATTATAAGCAATTTTTGCAATCAATTTTCTAGAGTTAAGTTCCTTTCCATTTACTCTTTCAATTGCAGCATTTTGGTCAGATTCTTTTTCTAAGTTAACAAATCCAAATCCTTTGCTTTTTCCATTTTTTCTCTTTGCAACATATGCAGTTTTGATTCCAAAACCTTTAAATAATTCTTGGAGTTGTTCATCATTGGTATCGAATGGCAAGTTTGAAACATAGATCAAGGTGGTAGAAGGTTCTTTTTCTTTATTTTTTGATTTTGAAAGAGAAAAAATTATAAAAATAAAAATATATTATAATTTAATGAGAAAGAAAATATAAAGGATCAAAATTTTTGAATCAATAAAGGTGATATTGAGATATAATTTTTAATTTTACTGGTGGAAGTTTCCATTTAATAATATCGTGTTATTGAGGGTCTGAAGATCAGTGGGGTACTTTTTATAAATTAAGTAAATTAATTTTTTTTTTTTTTATTTATATATAAAAATATATAAATTATTTAATTTGTAATAAGTTGATGAGTAATTAATCTTCAATAGATAGATTTTTAAATACAAAAAAGAGGTGATTATAGAATGTGGATAACTCATAATTCATGAATAAAGCATGTTCAAAATAATCCTTTTTAAATTTAAAGTCATTTTTATTTTTTTTTTTTTTCCTCAACTTTGATAGTTGATATTTTTTATTCAATATATTTAGTTTTGATTGGTGGTAGTTTGTTGTTTTTCATCAACTTTAAATGCAGCTTGAACAACAATTTTTCTTCCTCCAATCTCAGTTCCATTAGATTCGACAGCCTTCTTTTGATCTTCAGCAGAAGCAAATTCAACAAATCCAAAACCTTTGCTGTATCCGTTTCTTCTTCTGGTGATGTAAGCCTTGTTTGACTTTAAACCTTTAAAGATTTCCTCAAGACCCTTATCATCAACATTAAAAGGGAGGTTTGAAACATAAACCAAAGTATTTGAAATTTCTCTATTTTCATTTCTTGGAGGTCTGGTGGTGTTATTATTGTTTCTTCTGTTATCATTGTTTCTATTGTTATCTCTTCTATTATCATTGTTGTTTCTGTTATCTCTTCTGTTATCATTATTTCTGTTGTCTCTTCTGTTATCGTTGTTTCTACTGTTATCTCTTCTGTTATCGTTTCTATTGTTATCCCTTCTGTTATCATTGTTTCTACTGTTATCCCTTCTGTTATTGTCTCTATTTCCAGAGGTGGATTTCTTTACAGTGACAACTCTATCGTTGATTTCAGATTGATCCAAAGCACGAAGAGCATCATTTTGATCTCTGGAGTTGTTGAATTCAACAAATCCATATCCTTTGCTGTTTCCATTTCTTCCATTGATGATTCTTGCATTTCTAGGATGGAATTCTTGGAAGATATCTTTCAAATCATTATCATCCAATTCCAATGGCAAATTGTTGACAAAGAGGGTGAAGCTTCTCTCTTGGCGTCTGCTGTTGTCTCTGTTGTTATTATCTCTTCTTACACTTCTGACATTAGATTTTCTTTGTTCTCTTGGTTTATCACCTCTATATCCAGTAGATGCTTTGACAGCTATTTCTCTATTTTTTTAAAAGGTTCAAATAAATATAGATATTCGATCTTTATATGAGGATTTGATAGATTTTTTGAAAAGAGATTTATTTTCATTCTTTTACCTTCCTTCAACTTTTGAATTATCCAATTTGAGTGCCTTTTCTTGGTCTTCTTTTGTGTTGAATTCGACAAATCCAAATCCCTTGCTCTTTCCATTTCTTCTAATTGCAACGGTTGCCACCTTTGGATTGAATTCTGCAAAGATTTTTTTGAGAGACTCATCATTTACGTTCCATTCGAGATTAGATACATAAACAACAGTTTCAGATGGAGCAGATCTATTTTGGGTGAGAGTTTTAAATTCTTCTCTCAATTCTCCATTTTCATTTCTTCTGTCATCGTTCATTGCAACTTTTGCGTTCAATTTTCTGGAATTAAATTCTTTTCCATTTACGCTTTCAATTGCAGCATTTTGATCAGATTCTTTTTCCAAATTAACAAATCCAAATCCTTTGCTATTTCCATTTTTTCTTTTTGCAACATATGCGGTTTTTACTCCAAATCCTTTGAAGAGATCTTTGAATTGTTCATCGGTGGTATCAAATGGCAAGTTTGAAACATAGATCAAAGTTTTTGAAGGCTCCTTTTCTTTATTATTTGATTAGAATATTGGAAAGAAAGATTTTTATGTTGGAATTAATTTACTTGGAGTAATGGTTGTATTGGTATCTAAAAATTTTTGAGATAAATTTTTGAAAGAAAATTATATTTATGAAAATTTTTTTGGGTTGAGTGTTGATAAATTAAATATAATTTGAAACTATGAGATTACTTGTTTGAGTATCCATATTTGGAATGAAATTCAAATTTTAGGACTTTATTTGGGTAAAGGAGGAAGATTTTTTTTTTTATTATATTTTTATAATTAAACTTTAAATTATTTAATATTTTATTTTGATCTAAAGAGTGTGAAGAGATTGTGAATGGAAAAGGAATTTAATTGTTATTGTTATTGTCGAATAGATGAAAAAAAAATTCAAAATTATTTTCAATTTAAAAATTTTTTTAATTAAGAAAAAAAAAACTTAAATATTTAAAAATCTTAATTAGATTCTTGTTTAACATATGAAGCTTGAACAAGGATAGGTCTTCCTTGAACTTCTTGTCCAGAAAGTTTGAGGGACTTTTGTTGATCTTCTGCAGATTTGAATTCAACAAAACCGAATCCCTTGCTCATGTTGTTTCTTCTTTTGACAACATAAGCCTTGGTTACATTGAGACCAGTGAAAATTGCTTCGAGATCCTTATCTTCAATGGAGAAAGCCAAGTTGGAAACGTGAACAGTGGTAGCAGAAGCTTCACGGGAGGAAGGGGATTTTCTCTCTCTTCTTTCTCTTCTTTCTCTGGGAGATCTTCTTTCTCTAGAACCTCTTCTTTCTCTTGATCCTCTTCTTTCTCTGGAACCTCTTCTTTCTCTTGAACCTCTTCTCTCTCTTGGGTTGGAGATGCTGATGGTGACAACTCTATCGTTGATTTCAGATTGATCCAAAGCACGTTGAGCATTGTTTTGATCCTTGGAGTTGGTGAATTCAACAAATCCGTATCCTTTGCTTCTTCCGTTTTGGTTGGTTGCAACACGAGCAAATTTAGGATTAAACTCAGAGAAGACATCTTTCAAATCTGTGTCATCCAATTCAAAAGGCAAATTCTTTACGTAGAGGCTGAATTCGCTTCTTTCACGTCTTTCACGTCTTTCATTGTTATCGTTATTGTTAGAGTTGTTATCGTTTCTTCTTCTGTTGTCTCTGTTATCTCTACTATCTCTGCTATTGTTTCTTCTTCTGTTGTCTCTGTTATCTCTGTTATTCTTGAACTTGTCGTTGTTTCTTGGTCTAGAGTTGGATCCTTCGCTGTTTCTTGGCTTATCTCCTTGATATCCAGTGGATGGCTTAACAGTGATTTGTCTTTCGCTAAAGGTCTTTTGGTCCAAAGAGAGTGCTTTTTCTCTATCTTCTTTGTTGTTGAATTCGACAAATCCAAATCCTTTACTTCTTCCTCCTCTTCTTGATGCAACAGTTGCTGATTTTGGGTTGAATTCAGAAAAGATTTTTTGGAGTTCTTCGTTGGTGATGGTGAATGCAAGATTGGATACATAGATTGCGGTCTCGGATGTTACTACAGGTTGGCTTTGAGTTTTAAATTCTTCTCTCAATTCTCCATTTTCATTTCTTCTTTCATCATTCATTGCAACTCTTGCAATCAATTTTCTTTTTTCATATTCAATTCCATTAACCTTTTCAATTGCTCCAGCTTGGTCAGATTCTTTTTCCAAGTTAACAAATCCGAATCCTTTGCTATTTCCATTTCTTCTTTTTGCAACATATGCGGTTTTTACTCCAAATCCTTTGAAGAGTTCTTTGAGTTGTTCATCATTGGTTTCGAATGGTAAGTTTGAAACATAGATCAAAGTGCTTGATGGTACTTTTTCTTTATTATTTGAAATAGGGAAAAATATAAATAAAAAGGTACTAATTATAAAATTTTTAATATTTTGATAAAAATTATAGGAAAATTCTCATGTATTATATTTTTTTTTTTTGAGTTTTATTTTGGTTTATTTATAGATGGGAAATTTTTTTTTTTTGAATTATTTATACTTTGTTGATCCATTTTTTTTGGTTCTTTTTGAGGTTCTAATGCAGGGATAAATATCTAGAGAGATTTTTTTTTATTTATTTTATTTATTATATTTATTTAATATTTTCAAAAATTAAAAAAAGATTTGTTGTTGAAAGGTTTGGTGATTATAATAAATAGGGAAGAAATAATTTGTCATATTTGAACTAGTTCTAAATATCTCATATTTTGCAATCCATTTAAAGTAAAGATTTCCAAATTTTTTATATTTTTAATGAATCAAATTGTAAAGATTTAATTGTAAATATTTAAATAGATTGATGTGAATGAATCTACTTCTTTTGTTATATCATTTTTCACTCCTTAAAAAAGAGAAAATTTCACGGAATATTCGGAATAATTTCAAAAAAAAAAAAAAAAATTGAAAATTGTTCAAAAAATGAATCTAAATGATTTATCAAGGGCAATAAAAGAAGGTATTTTCAAATTACCAACTATTCATCCCATCATTTCATTGAAGAAATTTTAAAGGATTTGGATATATTTGAATTATTCAAATTGAGAAGAGTATCCAAAAATTGGAAAGAGATAATTTCCAATCCCAAATTCTCATTGAAAAAGTATCCATTGTTATCATTTTTGGATAAATACTTTAAATTGAAAAATGACTTTATACATTCAAAAAGAGTCACAAGAATGGAGAGATTTTTGAAATCATTTGTAATTCTCCTGAAGGAATTTCCAGAGATACAAAAAATGAAAAGGAGAAGATTGGATGAATTTGAAGAGTTTGTAGTGGGGATATTAATTAGCCAAAAATTTAGCTCAGCGGAGATAGTGGTCGATTATATTGATGATTCTATCAAAAAAAGTAACTTCTATGAGATCATAGATCCAATGATGGAAGATATGAACGAAATAATGTCACTTTGGCAAACCTATTTTTTTAAAAATATTTACGAAAGATCAGTAATCGCAAGATTTTTTGAGGAAAATTATGATAATGAAAAAGAGTTTTATGTGTTAGAAAAATTGCTAAAATGTGAATCTAGCAATTATGAAAATTTCATGAATAAGAAAATTGTCGATTATGGGAGTCAAAATAAAAGACAAAACTATCATGTTAAAATTATCGAACAAGAAATGTATTCATTTATAAATAAACCCATTAAAGAAATGGAAATTCCTTCTTTATCTCCTTTTATTTCAGAAACAGGCTTATATTTCAGTAACAAGAAGAATGTGTATGAAAATTTTGGGATAGATGAGAAAGTAATAGAATTAGAGTGGATGGACGAGTTTGGAGTTGTGGTTGTGGAGTCTGGATACAAAGTTTATTCAAAGATTAAAAAGCGGTTTGGGAAAAACAATGTTCAATTTAAAATGAATCCTGTTCAATATCATATCATTTCTCTTTTCAACTCTAAAAAACAATGGGGATATGGAGAGTTGAAAGACAAATTTGAGGAAGATGTTTTGTTTCGCAAAAAAGTTAAATGTGAAAAAGAATTAATGGAAGATATTTTTATAAGGAATATGGAAAAAATTGTGACAAATAAATTCTCTCCTATTGGTATAAAAAAGACCATTCCATCCCTGTTTATTTCCAAGGGTGATTATTTATCAAATAAGGATGTTTATTTTCTTAAAGAAAAAATTAAAGCAACAACCCTTTTTGTTTCATTTTCGAATAAATTCAACACACTCGAAATAAGAAATAATGTTTCCTTTTATCACTCAAATTTGGTCTCCAGTAGAATTCTCAGAGTAATGCTTTACAGAAAAGAATTGAATCAGTTGTCACTATATAATGAATGTCTACAAAGTTTTTCTCTTTTTCATATCAGTTGGAGAGAATTCAAGAATAAAATAGGGTATCTATTAGAAAGTGATTACTTGAGAAGAAGCGAAGAAGATCCTGATATACTGATTTATGTTGCTTGAAATCTTTTGAATAAAAATTTATTTTAATTTTAAAAGTGTTTGAGCTGAAATTATCCATAAATATGCGCAACATTGACTGAATTTAATTATTAGTTCAAAATTTAAATTTAATTTTCTTGTAAAATTTATAAAAAAAAAAAAAATGAAAAAGAGAAAAGTCAGTTCAAAGCATAACAATCTCATTGAAGATTATGATCTTAAACTGGAAAAAAGGATGATGCGCATCCAAGATGGATCCAATCAGATGGACGAAAAAGGAAAGATTTTATCATTGTTCTTTCAATCCAAAAAATTGGGTGTATCAGTTTATGATATCGAATCTTCCATCTTGCAATGTAATGAAATCTGGGAAGATGAAAGAAATTACAAGATGATAGAAAAGAGTAAAAAAATATAATAAAAAAAAAAAAAAAAAAATGATCATTAAGAATCTCTTCTTTGAATGATTATCAAATATATCCCTTTGTTTTAACATACTGTAAATTATAAGATAACATCTCTTCAAAATTTTCTCATATTTCTACTTTTTATTTTAGTTAAATTGAACATAAATCCAAGCATAATCTTAATGAGCTCAAATGTGGATGAAGAATTCGAAAATCTGGCAAAAAAGGAGATAAGCAGTGAAGGAGGAGAATTTTCACTCAAGAAAATCAATTTGAGGGAATATAATTACGACAAAAGCAAGCAAAGGATACTGAATATCCACTTGAAAGAGTATGAAAGGGTGGATGTGGAAGATAGGGAGAATTATCTTTCGTCCATCATTGATTTCGATTGTAAATCTCTTGTGAAGTCTCTTGGTGGCTTGATCCATTATCTTTCTGAGCATTTTGGATGCAGCAATACAGATGTTAATGATCTATCCCTCATCAAAGTCCAAAAATTGGAGATTTTGAAGATGTAAAATCCCAAAAAAAGATTTCTTTGTATTTCCTAATTTCAATCATTTTAGAGATGGTTTCATGAATATTGATTATGATACATACGAAGCATTGCAGATATTTCATACAGGCAAAAATTAATAAATTTTTTATTTTTTTTTACAAGAAAAATTAATAAATTTTTTAAAATAAAAGAAATGAAAAAAATTTTAATCTTTTTTGAAAAATTTTTTAGAATTTCACCCATCGACAACAGGAATAGGAAACAGTAGAGAAAACTCTTTGTTTTCGCTCTTAAACTTTACAAGAAGCGACTGCGGGAAAAAACTGATGAAGACGTGGTTCCTCCAACCTTTGTGCAGCACAGAAGAAATAGAAAACAGGTTGGAGTACGTTTCTTTTCTCAGCGACCCTCATCAAGACAGTATTGTTGGCGAATTGATGGATTGTCTCAAGAAGATTGCTGATGCTCCCAAGATAGTTAATAGAATCGAGAATGTAACTTCTTCTGTGAATGATTGGAAGAGATTGTATTCTACCATGATTAACGCTTTGAGGTTTTAAAATTTCTTTTCTAAACAATTTTATTTTTCATTTATTTATTTCATATTTTAAATACAAAGTATTTTTCATTTTTTTTTAATTTTGTTTATTTTGTTTTTTTTAATTTTTTTCTTTGTTTATTTAATCTTGATTCAATATTCTCAAATAGGATCAGACAAATTTGCTTGCTTATTTCAGAAAAAACAGAATTGGGATTATTTTCAGCCATCGCAGAAGAATTCATCGAAAGCATAGAACAGAGGGAGCAAGAAAATTCAGAAGAGAATCCATTGTGGGAGCTTTTATCCCTCTTAGAATCTGTCATTGATTTTGAAGAAAGTAAAACTCAAAAAAAACTCATTTGTAAGCAAGGAATTGACGATGAATTGGATCAACTCAAACAAACTTATTTTGGAATCTCCACCTTGCTTGTAAAACAACTTTTTTTTTTTGTAGAGTTTTAAAATTTTTTAATTTATTTTAATTTCAGAATGAAGTAGCAAAGAAAGAAATTGAAAATTTACCCGAAACCGTCAAAAGTCTTACTGTTTCATACTTTCCTCAAGTAATTTTTATTTTTTATTTATTTTTTTATTATTTAATTTTTTTTATTTTTATCATTTTTTTATTTTTATTATTTTTTTTATTTGTATTTATTTACATTTTCATTTTATTTTTTAAAATTTTTATTTTTTTATAAATTTGAAAGATTGGTTTCCAAGTGGTAATACCCATCTCCAAAAAGAAGAGCATAGAGACCCAAAAACAAATCGACAACTTAACATACCAATTCCACACTTCCAATTTTATCTATTTCAAGTCTGACCTTACTAGGCAATTAGACCAAGAAATAGGGGACATTCACAACATTATTTTGGGTTTAAAGAAATTTCAAAAATATTTTATTTTTATTTAAAATTATTTTATTTTATAATATTTTTATTTTTTTACAAAGAGATTTTTTTTTATTTTTTATTTTGCATTTTAAAAGAGATTTTTATTTTGAATTTATTTTGTGAAAATTGATTATTAGTTCAAATTTTATTTTTTGATTTTTCATAGATTTGTTTTTGATTTTTATTTTAAATAAAAAGATCTTGAGAACAATATAATAATGGAGTTAGAACAAAAAATAGTAAAGAAATACTCCCTCTTCGAAAAAATCACCAAAAGATGCTCCGAACTCGATTGCCTCATCTCTTTCTCCGTTTGCGCCAAGAAATTCAAGTTGATAAGGCCCAAAATCACTTCTGATAATAACGTTATACTCATCAAAGAAGGGAGGTAAATTTTTTTTTTAATTTTTTGATTTTTTTTTTTAAAATTTTTTTTGATTTTTTTTTTTGATTTTTTTTTGATTTTTTTTTAATTTTTTTTTCTTAAATATATTTAAAGACATTTGATACAAGAACAAAATTGTGAAACTTTTATTCCCAATGACATCCAAATCAATTCTGACGTCAATCCAGTCAACATCATTTTTGGTCCCAATAGCAGTGGGAAAGTAAAAAAAATTAAATTTAAAATTAAATAAAACTTAATAATAAAAAAAAAATAATAAATAAAAAAAAAAAAAAATATGATAATTCAAAAAAAATGATAATTCAAAAAAAAAATTTAATTTTTGTACAATTTTAATCTTTAAAATAATTACAATAGAGTGTGCTTTTGAAACAAACTGCTCTCATTGTTTTCATGGCTCACTTAGGTAAATTATTTTATTATTTGATTATTTGATTATTTTTTTTTTGATTATTTTTTAATTTTATTTTTTTTGATCATTTTAACAATTTATAGGATGTTTTGTGCCTGCTTCTCAAGCAACAATATCTTTGACTGACTCCATTTTGACAAGAAGTAAACACATCAATATTTTTTTCATTTCATTATCTTTTTCTTAAATTATCTTTTTATTTAATTATTTATTTAATTTTTTTATTTTAATTATTTATTTAATTTTTTATTTTTTTTATTTAATTAATTTTTTATTTTTTAATTTTTTTTCCTTGATTTTAAAGTTAACACCATTGAATCAATCTCTCTTAACCAAAGTGCATTTATGATTGATCTTAAACAATTATCAAAAATGATTAAAAATGCAACTGGTAAAAATAAATGAATGACAAGAAAATTTGATTAATTCATTTTAATAATTTTAATTAATTCAATTCAATTTATTTAATTTTATATTTATTTAATTTTATATTTATTTAATTTATATTTTTTTATCAGTTTATTATTTTTATTGATTTCTTTTTTTTTGTTAGATAAATCTCTTCTTATTGTGGACGAGTTTGGCAAGGGAACAGATGTTTTTGACGGGATAGGACTTCTTGTATCTGCCATTGAATACTTTTCTCGTTTCAAAGCAAAAACAATCCTCGGTAAAAAATAAAAAAAATAAAATAATTTAAATTAAATTTAAATTAAAAATTCTTTTAAAAAATAAATAATAAATAATAAATAATAAATAATAAATAATAAATAATAAATAATAAATAATAAATAATAAATAATANTTATTTTTATTTTTATTTTTATTTTTATTTTTATTTTTATTTTTATTTTTATTTTTATTTTTATTTTTATTTTTTTCATTTTATTTTGGATTTACTTTGATCCATATACTAATGTTTCGTTGGAAATTGGCAATACAGACTCTGCAATCAATCTAAATCCGAGATAATCAATCAAAACTAAAAAAAAGTTCATGTAAAATGAAAAAAATAAAAATGAAAATTTCTGAAAAAAATTTTTTAAAAAATTAAAAATTTATAATAAAACCTATTAAAGGGTAGTGAAGATTTTTAATTCTACAACTGGCTATTTCCATCATTGCTTTGAGCTCATTCCCAGCTGCCTTCATTATTCCTTCATCTCCTCCATACAAACCGTATTGGTCATTGCAAAACTTGAAGAAAATTCCTTTTTCTTCGTGAATGTATTTCTAATTGAAAAAACATAAAAATAACAAAAATTAATTAAAAAATATAAAAATAAAAATAAATAATTTTTTATTTAAAAAAAAAAAAATGATTCACTTCGCCCCCTGCTATTCCTTTTTCAATTTTCCTTATTCCTTTTAGAAAAAAAAATTTAAGAATAAGAAATTTATATAAAATGTCTAAACAAATTAACATGATAGTTCTGAAACAAAACTACACTAAAGAATAATCTATTTTGTTAATGTATATTTATTTACAAACAAAAGTTCTAAAAAAAAAAATCTATTTTTGGAAATTAATAATTTGACAAATAAAAAATATAGGGGAAGATGGATAACAATCATTAAATTAAATATTTTTTATTGTATTCTCTTTTGGAACATTATACCATTCAATGATTTCTTTTGGATGCCCATATAATCTTCAATGATCTCTTTGCCACATTCCAGCGAATCTTGCTCGAAATTCTCGCATAATAATCTCAATTCCACAGCTCTCTTCAATTGATCCTCTGAGTTGCTGAAGTTCTGATCGATGAGGCTCTGAAATTTTTCATTTCTATCAAGGGATGCATTGATGAAGGATATATCATTGGATTTATTAAGATGATTGATTTTAGAGGTTGGAATGATTTCATAGGGATTATCCATTCTTCTCAATTTTTTATATATTTATATTTAATGAACAAGAAATTTTGAAAATAAAAAAATCTTTTTTGTTTTTTCCAATAAAGAGAAAAAGTACTTCTTTATCTGAGTTCTTTTTATTTTTCTTATTTTGCTAAATGTCAGGTTTGATTTGGGAAAAAAAGTGTGTTTTGATGATTTTAATTAAATCAATTTTTGTTTTTAATTTAGTAGTAAATTCCAAACTCTTCATCAGTCATAACTGGGGTGTAATATCCCTTTTAAAAAAATAATTAAAATTTTGAAAAAAAAAACTGAAAAAGAGTTTAAAAATAACACTAAAATTTAAAAAATATTATTGAAAAGAAATTACTTTTTCATGGATTGACCAAATACAAAAAGAGGTCTTGTTAAGACCAAAAAAAATAAGATAGATCACCCCATTATTTTCTTTGGCGATGTTCCTTACTCTTTCTCCAAAATTGTTCCAAGGCAACTCCATGGTAACATTGAAGTTAGTGTTAGTGATAGTACTTTCGTCAACTAAGCTAAATTTTGCGGTTATTTGGGGAATGTGTGGAAGGACAGACACTTCACATCCTTCCATTACTAAAAAAAAAAAAGGTGAATTAAATATAGTAAATGCGAAAACTGAATTTATTTTGAAATTGTTAAAAATAAGAAAAAAAAAGTTAATTATTATTAAAAAATTTTAAAAAACTGAATTTATTTTGTAATTGAAAAAAAAAACTGTAAAATTAAAAATATTGGTTAATAAATAAATGAAATAATGGAAAAACTACAATCATTATCTTCATTCAAATTTTTCTTGTTCTTCTTGGATTTATTTTTATCTACTAAAGGCAAATCCAAGGTAGAATAATCAATATCGAAAATTACAAAGCAGTTTTCTTTAATGTTGAGCTTGTGCACATAGAACTTTCCAATTTTTTTTTTAGTATCCTTGTGCAACATATAATGAACGAAATAAATTTGAGATTTGTGAATCATAAAAAAGGGTGCACCAAAATGTTGGTTGATAAACCTTTTCTCGAGGTGGTCTTCCGTTAAATAATTTATATTGTCAATATTCGATCTAAAATAAAAAAATCGTATTTAATAAATTTTATTTTGGAATATGTTAATTTATAAAAAAATTTAAAATTCAAACAATGTAAAATAATTAAAAAATAGGGAAAAATTTTTACATGATAGGAGAGTTGGGATATTTCATGTGAGAAACTCTTTGTTTGCATTTTTCTTTCCATGTTAAATGTTTAAAACAATTTGGTACTTTCACTTTATAAATGTTGTTGAGAACCCCTCTCCAAAATATTTCTACATTCAATCTGTTTTAAATTATTGATTTTGAAATATAATTATTAATTTATAAATAAAAAAAAATCATTTACCTTTTGTAGATTTCTTTAGAGGAGAGCATAAAATTGAACACATTCTTTGATCTCACAACAATAACAAAAAGAATCATCTTTGGTCTTTTTTTAAAGAAAAAATTCAAAAAAGAAGATTAGCGATTTTTAAAAAAAATTAATTTTTTTTTACAATTTCAAAAAGTCGAATTTTATGTTGAGTTGCAAAATTTTTTTTTCTTTTTCCTTTTTTTCTTTTTTTGATTGTTTGATCATTCTTTGGAGGATCATCTTTGATTTTTCCTCATCATCTGAGACTTCATATTCTAATCCTGGCATATCCAATCTAAAATAAAGTTTTTGGGATTATTAAAAGTTTAATTTTCTATGAGTTTAAATTTCATTCTATCTTGAAATAAAAAAAAAATAAAATATAAATTTTTTTTTTACCCTTTATTCAAAATTTGATCTCTTTGATTTTTAGTTTCACAATAAATCTTTGCATATTTGAAGATCTCATTTCCATTCTCAATTATTTCTGATTTCAAAAAGTTTCTTTGATAGGAGGAAAAGATATTGGTTAATTCCTTCAATGTCATTTCAGATGGAAGACCTAATTAATCAAATTATGTCAAATGAATCAAACTTTCATTTAATAAGTTTCTTTCATACCAATCAAATAAAAATAATTTTCATTCATTTTTTATTTTTATTCAACTAATAAATAATCTTAAAGAACAAATAGTTGAATGCCAAGATTGTCAAAAAAAATCAGAAAAATAAAGTAAAATCGAAAATACTTTTATTTAATCATTCTTTCAAAACGACCAAGTTCCCATTATCACTGCTCAATTCTTTTGAATAAAAATTTGATAAGAAAGAAGAAAAAATATACAGGTCTTTGAAAATTAAATTTTATCAGTCATCACTTTAATAAAGTTTCCCTAAGAAAATTTAATTAATTTAAAAATAGAAAAAAATAAATTACATTTTCAAGAAAAGACAAAATGCCACGTGAGTTTCCGAGACTTAAAAGACAAATTTCAACAACCCCATCATTTTCTTTGGCAATTTTAATTATTCTTTCACCAAAGTTGTTCATAGGTAAATCCAAGGTGATTCCCAAAGTACTGTTCCATAAACAATCTTCTTTCAAAACGAACAAAGCCGGTGTTTCCAAAACATGAGGGATTATATATAGTTGAATACCTTGTAACTCTTAAAAATAAAAAAAAATAATAAAAAAAAATAAGTAAAAGATTTTATTTTAAAAAAAATAAAATTAGTACTATGTTTGTCTTCATTTGCTTTTTTAAAAGTTTTTTTGGTGTCATAAAACTCGCCTCTGGGAAACTGTAGTAAAGTCTTAAAGTCTTCAAAAATAGCAAAACAATTTTCCTTGATATTGAGCTTGTAACCTTTGAGTGTACAACTATTGCCATTTGAATCATACCTGCTAGTATAATAATACTGAGATTTCAAAAAATAAATTTCAGAGTTATGATAAACGAAATAATCCCCCATGTAACGAGATATTCTAATAAACTCCTTCTTTGAATTTTTTTCATTCATATTTTCTAGCTCTTCTATGTTCCACCTTAATTTTATTAAATTATTTTTTGATTTAAATTTATTGAAACAAAACATTTTTATTTTAAAAAAAAAACTTAAAATTTTCAGTTATACATTTTTTTTGAATTCTAATTTTAATTTTTTTACATGATAGGAGAGTTGGGATATTTCATGTGAGAAACTCTTTTCTTGAATTTTTCTTTCCACGTCAATTTTTTGAAAGAACTTGGTACTTTCACTTTAAAAGTGTTGTTGAAAAATCCTCTCCAAAATATTTCTACATTCAATCTGTTTTTATTTTTAATTTTTAAAATATAATTTTTAATTTTTAAATATAATTTTTTTAATGAAAAAGAAATTTTATTTACTTGTTGTAGATTTCTTTTGACGAGAGCATAAAATTGAAAACATTCTTTGATCTCACAACAATAACAAAAAGAATCATCTTTGGTCTTTTTAAAAAAGAATTAAAAAATAAAAAGATTAAAATATTTATGAAAAGATTAAAAATTTTTACAGCTTCAAAAAAAAGTTGGAAGATTTGATATCAATGCTCTCCTCTTTTTCTTTTCCTTTTTCTTTTTTTGTTTCTTTGATCATTCTATTGAGGAGGATCTTTGACTTTTCCTCATCATCTGAGACTTCAAATTCAAATCCTGTCATTTCAATTCTTTAAATTAAATTATTGAAAGATTAAATTAAAATTAAAATTTTGAATATCTTTGATGAAATTCTTGTTTCACATCAATTCAAAAATATATGAATTTTGATTTTTACCCTTTATTCAAAATTTGATCTCTTTGATTTTTAGTTTCACAATAAATCTTTGCATATTTGAAGATCTCATTTCCATTCTCAATTATTTCTGATTTCAAAAAGTTTCTTTGATAGGAGGAAAAGATATTGGTTAATTCCTTCAATGTCATTTCAGATGGAAGACCTAATTAATCAAATTATGTCAAATGAATCAAACTTTCATTTAATAAGTTTCTTTCATACCAATCAAATAAAAATAATTTTCATTCATTTTTTTTTATTAATTTTATTTTGATTGAATAATCTTAAAGAACAAAGTTTGTCAAGATTGTCAAAAAATTGATTTTAATTAATGCTGTCACGTGAAATCAAGAAAACAATTGAATTCTTTTTACAAAAAAAAGTTATCATAACTTGGTAAAAAGCAAAAAATTAAAAAATAAAAACCTTTTCCTTTATAGACCAAATTCCACGAGAATTATTGTAAAGAACAAAAGTAGATAATTCAACTATTCCGTTATTTTCATTGGCAATATTTCTTATTCTTTCTCCAAAGTTATTCCAAGGCAAATCAATTGTATTATTGTAAATTTTATCATGTAAGGTATCGTCAATCAAAAAATATTTTGAGAACCCTTCATAGAGATGAGGAACAAAATATAATTCGATTACTTTTGATTCTAAAATTTTTTTAATTAAAAAATTTTAATTAAAATTTTTAAAGGATCGAAATAATATTAAAATGATTATATTAATTAAAATCGGTTTGAAAAATTACTGTTTTTTTCATCATCATTTTTTTTTTATTCTTTTTTGGGTCTTGGTATTCAACATATGAAAGTTCTAAAGAATTTACTTGAGAGTCTAAAAAAACAAAACAATTTTCCCTCACATTAAGTTTATATCCATTCAAAGTGATGCAATTTGCATTTTGGGTGTCAACAAATTGATTAGGAATGAAATAAATTTGGTTTTTGAGGAAAATGAAATACTTGCCAAAATAAAAATAAGGCTTGACAAATTTCTTCGTTAAAGTTTCTTCGAAAATGTAATTCAATTCGTTAACGTTCTCCCTTTTAAATATTAAATTTACCTAATAATTTTTTTTCTTGTATAAAAATTTTTACATGATAGGTAAGTTGGGATGTTTCATGTGAGAAGCTCTTTGTTTGCATTTTTCTTTCCACGTCAATTTTTTGAAAGAACTTGGTACTTTCACTTTAAAAGTGTTGTTGAAAAATCCTCTCCAAAATATTTCTACATTCAATCTGTTTTTATTTTTAATTTTTAAAATATAATTTTTAATTTTTAAATATAATTTTTTTAATGAAAAAGAAATTTTATTTACTTGTTGTAGATTTCTTTTGACGAGAGCATAAAATTGAAAACATTCTTTGATCTCACAACAATAACAAAAAGAATCATCTTTGGTCTTTTTAAAAAAGAATTAAAAAATAAAAAGATTAAAATATTTATGAAAAGATTAAAAATTTTTACAGCTTCAAAAAAAAGTTGGAAGATTTGATATCAATGCTCTCCTCTTTTTCTTTTCCTTTTTCTTTTTTTGTTTCTTTGATCATTCTATTGAGGAGGATCTTTGACTTTTCCTCATCATCTGAGACTTCAAATTCAAATCCTGTCATTTCAATTCTTTAAATTAAATTATTGAAAGATTAAATTAAAATTAAAATTTTGAATATCTTTGATGAAATTCTTGTTTCACATCAATTCAAAAATATATGAATTTTGATTTTTACCCTTTATTCAAAATTTGATCTCTTTGATTTTTAGTTTCACAATAAATCTTTGCATATTTGAAGATCTCATTTCCATTCTCAATTATTTCTGATTTCAAAAAGTTTTTTTGATAGGAGGAAAAGATATTGGTTAATTCCTTCAATGTCATTTCAGATGGAAGACCTAATTAAAAAGTTATGAAAAATATCATACTTGAATTTAATAAGTTTCTTTAATACCAATCAAATAAAAATAATTTTCATTCATTGTTTTTTTTTAATTTTTATAAATTAAAAAAAAACAAGACCATCAGAGATTGATGAACTTGCCCCATTTTATTCTAATTGATTGATTTTTAATAAAAGTAACAATTTGTTCACAATGATCATCTTTTTAAATTAATTGAATTAGATGTAGTTTTTTTTTAAATTTTCTTTTTGTGGAAATCTGAAAATAAAAATTAATAAATTATATTTTATCTTTCTTTTTTTTTAATTCCAAGAATTAATCAAGACCAAATTAGGTTCAGAAAATTTACTTGGATATCAAAAAAGAGTTTATTGAAAGCAAGAAATTAAAAATGAATTTAATAGTTAAACACTAATCATTTCTTTTACTGTGAAATAAAAAAAAAAAATGAAGAAAATAACAATTTTGGTTGATTTTAGAGCAATATCTCTTTTGGAGGATTCATTTGTTGAGGAATTCAATAAAACATCTTCCAAAAAATTGATTGCAGAAAATCTCAGAAACTCAAATTTGTTTGATAATTTGCCCAAGAAGAAAAATGGAGAAGCAAAAGAAATAATCACCAAAGCAAACTTCTTCAAAGATCTGATTCCATCCCCTGGATCCTTATCTGCATTGAATGATATGATCAATGTAAATTTGGATGTGATTATAACCATATCTAATACTTTAGGTAAAAATGAATACTATGTCAATCAAGATAAATTTCATCATATCAAAATATATCGAAAATAATTTAAGATATTTATTTGTTAATATTGAATCAAATTTTCATATCTGTTAAATCAGATTAAAATATCAAATCAAAAATCATGATTATTGTATGTAATTGATAACTTTATTCATTCAAATGATATCCCAAAGAAAATTAATGGGGATGCTAATTGTTCCCAGATATACTTATCTTTTTTAGAGAGCGAAATATTTTTAATTTGGAAGCAATTCTTGGTTTTTTAACTCGATAAAGTTCATAAAATTCAGATTTTCAACAATAATTTTTTCAAATAGTTCAAAAAAATAAAAAAAAATTTTTAAAAGGAAATAATAATGCTGTTAAAGAGCAATTTGAGTGGATTACCCTTCATCTAGGAATTTTTTGGACAGAAAGAATCATAGTGACTTCCGACAAAACTATTATAGACGCAGATGTGCTAATCGACATTGTACCCCAACAAGAAAAACAAGAGTTTTATTTTATGCCTAAAAAATATGTAAACACCAGAAACAGTCAACCAAAATGGTCTTTAAAAAATTTTTATTTTTTTTTTATTTTATTTTTTAAAATCATTAAAATTCTTTTTAAAAAGGAAATTGATTTTATATGCTAAAAAATTCAATGAAAAATACCAAGATCAATATCCTACAATTTTCAGTTGGTATTCTTGGAAGCAAGCAATAATAAAAGCGTACCCTGAACACAAAATTCTAATTGATCCACTCTGTAATGAAAAAGATCTAAAAATGTTCAGTAAATTTTTTATTTTTATTTTTATTTTTATTTTTATTTTTATTTTTATTTTTATTTTTATTTTTATTTACAAATTTTTATTTATTTTTATTTTTTATATTGCAAATTTCTTTAGGACATGGATCTGATGATTCTTCTGATGAAGACACTCTTTATGTAATCAAAAAAATTCCCGACGACAAAACTGCAATGAATTATGTGAGAGGAAATGTTGATGATAGAAATCTTATCTGTGTCAACTTAGAGGGGTTTGTGTCAGACGTTTATAAAGGATACACAGACGAAGTAAACAATGGTAAAATATTTTAATTATTTTTTTATTTTTTTCAATACTTTAATATTTAGTTTTTACTTTTATATTTTTTTAATTGATTATTTTTTGAATATTTAGTTTTTACTTATATTTTCTTTTTACTATTTTTATTTTTTATTTTATTTTAATATTTATCAGTTTATTTTTTATTTTTAAATTATTATTTTTTTTTTAAATTGTTAATTATTTTATTTTTATAGGATTATTCGAAACATACAAATACCATCAGCAAGATCACCCTTGTCCTATAAAACAAAAAGTTACGAGGATAGTTGCTCCCAAGGTGATTTCGGTCATCAATAATTTAACTCGCCTTTTCTCAACGACAGAAAAATACAAACACTTCAAATCTTTAACGAGGAACTGTCTTTCCATTTCTGAAAAAATAAATTTTTTGAGGGAAGTTGACATCATCTCTCTTAAGTCTCATTATCAAGATATTATGAAGGAGAAAGATTTATTTAAAAACGGTTCAAGAATTCTCAAATTTATTGCCTTTCATCTGGGACAATCTATTACCTTAATTGGTAAATGTTTTAAATCATTTTTATTTTTATTTTTTATTTTTATTATTTATTTTTGAATTTTCTGAATTTTTTATTTTTTTATTTTTTATTTTCAATTTAATTCTTTAATTACTTTAAATCATTTTTTTTATTTCATTTTTTTATTTTTTGAATTTTTTTTATTTTTTCAATTTAATTCTCATTAAAAAATTTTTTCATTTAAATAATTATTTTATCTCTTTAGATGGGTCTGATTTGTACACCAAAAAAGATATTTATTCAGAAAAACACTTGCCTTTGCTCAAACCTTTTCTTAATAGAGATAACGATTTTATGATCGAAAATTTGCAAGTTTTACAGTCACACTTTGAACTTTTCCTTTCAAAAATAGAAGACATAAAAATATCCTCACATGACAAACATAGTCCTTTAGTCGTATTAAACTGTCCCGACTTTGATCCTCAAAAGAAAAACTTTTTTTATTTACAATCTCGTTCTCTTGTCATTGATGCAAAACAAGAAAGATACGTTTGTGTTCCTTTCTTTCATAAATCCAAATGTGATGATCCCATATGGCCAAAAGATCCTTTTACAGTTGATGTAACTTCCCTTTATAGCATATCTTTTTTTGATTATTTTTATTCTTTTTTTAACATTTCCTTAATTTTAGGAAGAAAAAGTTCTTTTTACATCTTTTTTCTTTGACAATCAACTTTTTTTTGTGAACAATCATAAAATTTTTACCAAAAGTGACAAGCCTATCGATTCTCTCCTTCAAAATATCAACCATGATCTTGATGATTTTCAAACCTTTTTCTTTATTTTTGAGTACTCAGAAGAAAAGTTCACTCTTGTCTCCGCCAGAAACAAATACAGCTTAATTTTAGAGAATGATCTCGATTTTTTCAATAAAAAAATATTCAAATAAAAAAATAAAAAAAAAAAATGGAAGAAGCTCTTGATCATGAATTTTCTAAAGAAGAATTTGAATTAGAATTGAGAAAATATCCCATATTTAGAAATACTGAACCTGTAAATATCTTTATTTCCCCTCTATCATATTTATTTCGCCTTTTGAATTTATATACACAATGAATTAGAATCCTTATAGAATAAAGCATCTATTGGAAAAGAATGATTATAAAAAAAGCATTGATATCAAAGATAGTTTCGAATCTACTTTGAAGAATCACATGAAACAATTTTATAATGAGAATGATGTTGATAAGATCTTCCAAATATTCATGACAAACATTAGCAGCTATGCTAATCAGATATCATTGGACGATTTGGACAAATATCTCGTCTCCCTTAAATAATTATTAACTTATTTGTGAATATAATCAAAAAATAAAGCATTTCAAAAACATTTGGGTAAAAAGAGGACTAATTTCTTATTAACAATTATGATTTAAAGATATTTATAGTTTTATTTGATTGTAGGAATATCTGATCAAAATAAATAGATTGTATTTAACTATTCTATCATATTTTCAAAAGAATTAATGATCAATGTTGAATTTTAAAGTGTATAATAGATATATCTTATTTCATTGATATAATTTAGTAGAATGAACAAAATAGTCTTTTCTTGAAAATTATCAAAATACAAGTTTATTATAAAGTTTTAAAGTTGTTTATGCAATCACATAATAGAATATCAATCCATTATAGAATATCTAAGTAAAAAATAATTTGAAAAATAAAAAAAATGCAAACTGAAACTAAGATTTCATCCTTCCCAAATCTCGATTTGGCGATGGAAAAATTGAACGAAAATAAAAAGAAATGGATCAAGGTACCCCTCTCCAAGAGAATACAATATCTAGACAACATCAGAACCAATTTCTCCAAAATCCTCGATGAATGGGCAAAAGCATCTTTGAGAAATAAGGGAATTGATCCTTCATTGCCAGAAAATAAAAATATTTTGGCTGGTGAATATGGTAAAAAAAATATTATAAATAAAAAGTAAATATATGATATTTTAATAGAACATGTAGAATAAAACAATCATCTTTATTTTAATGTTCATATTTTTGCTTTAATTCATTATATCCAATTTGGAAATTTCTTATCACACAATCTGTTAAAGCGGATATTAATTTATTTCAACAGATAGACACTATTTACATCCCAAATTCATTTAAAAAGAATTAAAGATTTTTTTTTTGGAATTTATTTGGGATTACTATTGTTCCAAGATAAACAAACTTGAGGAAATCATATTTTTATTATTTTAATTTTATTTTTTAAACAAATTATTTTTACAGCTAATTTTATTACAGCCATTTTTATTTTCTTTTTTTCATTAAGCTAACGCAATTCCCTTGGCTTCTGCGATCAACTACCAATTAGAAGTATTGCAACAATCGAAGGATCTAGGTGACGGAAAAGTCGAGCTTGCAAAACCAAAGATAGAAAACAATGAAAACGTAGGAAGACAATACACTCGTATTTTTCCAAGATACAAAGTTGATCCGTAAATACTAATTAAATATTTTTAGATTTTTTCATTTTTAATTTACATGTTTTTTTTTTTATTTTTTTATTTCTATTTTATTTTTGATTTTTATTGATTTTTTTTGATTTTTTTTTAATTTTTTTCCAATGTAAATAAACAGAGTAACTTTCCCTGATTTTTCGGTCGACATTTGGCTTGAAAAAGACAAAGAAGTAACACAAGGAAAGTCTCTTGAAGAAGGAAAAGAAGGTTAGTCAAAATAATAAACTAATTATTCATTATTTTAAATTAATTTATTGAATAGTTTTTAATTTGTTTTTTATTAATATTTAATATTTTTATTATTATTATTTGTTTTTATTTATTTTATTTATTTTATTTTATTTTATTTATTTTATTTATTTTATTTATTTTATTTATTTTATTTATTTTATTTATTTTATTTATTTTATTTATTTTATTTATTTTATTTATTTTATTTATTTTATTTATTTTATTTATTTTATTTATTTTATTTATTTTATTTATTTTATTTATTTTATTTATTTTATTTATTTTATTTATTTTATTTATTTTATTTATTTTATTTATTTTATTTATTTTATTTATTTTATTTATTTTATTTATTTTATTTATTTTATTTATTTTATTTATTTTATTTATTTTATTTATTTTATTTATTTTATTTATTAATTATTTATTTTATTTATTAATTATTTTATTCTTATTTGTTTTTATTCATAATTTTTTTTTTATTTTTAATCAATTTTTTTTTTCATTTTTATTTGTTTTTATTTTTTATTTTTTAAATATTAGGAAGAGTTTGTGTTATTTTGGGAGGAGGAAATGTCTTCATTTTGCCGGCATTGGATGCAATTCACAAACTTTTCGTCGAGAACCAGGTGGTTATGATGAAATACAACCCCGTCAACGCTAACACTGGCTTCTGGACAGACAAACTATTAAAAGAATTAATTGTAATAATTTAATATTTTTTTTAATAATTTTTTTTCAATTTTATAATTTAAATTTAAAATTTAATTTTTTTTATTTCATATTTTTTATTTCAAATTTTTTTTTTTATTTCAAATTTTTTTTTAAAATTTATTTTAAATTTATTTTAAATTTATTTTTTAAAAGGATGATGGGTTCTATGCTAGTACTGGAGGAGAAACTGAACCAGGTGCTTACTTGGTAGAACACAAATATGCAGATACTTTGCATATGACAGGAAGTGGTACTTAATATTTAAAATTTTTTATTTTTATATTTTAATTTTGAAAGTGTTTTTTTAATATTTATTTTTTTATAATTTTATTTATTTTTATTTATTTTATTTTGTATATTTACTATATTTTAATTTTATTTTTATTATTTATTATTTATTTTTATTATTTCATTTTATTTTGATTTTATTTTTATTATTTACAATATATTTTTTTTTAATTTTTATTATTTTTTTATTTCAACTTTAATTTTTTTTAATTTTTTAAATTTTTTATTTTTTTTTTATTTATTATTTATTAATTTTATTATGTATTTTTTTAATTATTTTTTTTTTTTCATTTTTTTTATGAAAGAGGCGACATACGACAGAATAGTTTGGGGAAGACCCAATGAGTGGAAAGAAAGAAAGGAGAAAGGAGAGTCCTGTAATGACAGAAAGTTCAGTTGTGAGTTAGGTTGCGTCAGTCCTTGGATCATTGTCCCTGGTACTTGGTCGCAAAAAGGACTCGAGCATCATGGTAAAATAAAAACGAAATAAATAATTAAAAATTAAATTAAAAAAAATTAAATTAAAAATTTGATTAATAAAAATTCAAAAAAAATTAAAAATCATAAAAAATGAAAAATTTTAAACAACAAAAATTAAATTATAAAAAAAATAAAAAATTATGAAATTAAAATGATGAACTGAGACCCCCTAAAACCATAACAAAACAATAAAAATATTATTAATGATTAAAAAATCATATTAAATTAGAATTTAATGAAACTAAATAATGATACTAAAAAATGAATCTCACAAAAAATTAAAAATTCTAAAAACTAAAAATTTATTAATCATTAAAAATATCAAACAAAAAATCCACAAACAAAAAAATTATTAACGAACAAAAAATAATGAAACAAAAATTTATAAAACCAAACTAAATATTTTTTAAATATTTTTTAAATATTTTTTAAAATTTTTTAACATTTTTTTAAATATTTTTTTAAATATTTTTTTAAATATTTTTTTAAATATTTTTTTTAAAGATTTTTTTTAAATATTTTTTTTAAAGATTTTTTTTAAATATTTTTTTTAAATATTTTTTTGATTAGCAAGACAACTTGCAAAATCTATGACGTTGAATAACGGATTCATTTGCGCATCTCCCAAGGTGGTGGTGATCCCTGAGGGATGGGAGCACAAAAAGAAATACATAGAGTTGCTCCAATCTCAGCTCGAAAAGATCAGATCTTTCCATGGTTACTATAAAGGTAAAATATAAAAAATAAAAAATAAAAAATAAAAAATAAAAAATAAAAAAATAAAAAAATAAAAATATAAAAAATAAAAAATAAAAAATAAAAAATAAAAAATAAAAAATAAAAAATAAAAANAAACATTATTAACAAACCAAAAACAGAACAACCAACATAAGATTAATTCAAAAACAAAACAAACTTGTTCATTAAATTAATTAAAATAAAACAAAAAATTTGGTTTATTTAAAAAAAAAATAAATAAACAAAACAATGCAAACAACAACATTAATTCAAAACAACAATCTTTCACTTGATCAACTTGGTAAAAAAAAAAGGTTTTGTGGTTCGATCCTGAGACCTCAAAGTAAATAAAAAAGAAGAATTTTTAAAAATGCAAGAAAATTAGTTGTTTATTTAAAAAAAAAAAATAATTTAACCATTAAAAATTAAATTTATTCTCAAAATTAATTTGAAGCTAATAATTCTTTCAAATCTTATTCTCCCAAAATAAATTTTCAGTATTTTCAGCATACATTTGATTGAGTAGTGATTTCACAATAATTAAAGAGGTGAAGATGGGGTTGGAAATATGTGGGGTAAATTTAATTTTTCCTTTTTATTGTGAATTTATTCTTTTTAATTCTCTATTCAACGAGCTCTATTTAAAATATTTTGCTTTAAATCAATTTATTTCGAAAGAAGGGAAGGTGCTTGAGATGAGATCAAATGGAGCAAGTGTATAATTTCTTTTTAATTCAATAATTAATGCTCTTTCTTAAAACATTGATTTGTTCTATTTTTCAACAAACTGGGAAATTAAAAATAATTTAAAATCATCATTTTTTTTGAAATATTTAGACTTAAAATATCTTGTTCATTCTTGTATTTTATCTCCTTTTGACTGTTTAAAACCCAATCTGTTTTTACTCTTTTTTTTTTTTTTTTCATTAGAAATATCAAATTTATAATTTTTTTGAAATAAAAAAAAAAACTGAAATTTGAACAAGATGTGAAAAAATTTTTTTGATCATTTGGATTTGTTTCAATTAATTTTATTTTCAAATAGGAACAAAAATTTGTTGCATTCTATATCTTTTAGTTTGGAGGGCATCATAATCACAAGGGCTTGTGGTAGAGAAATTCCTAGAAAATTCCCTCTTGCCAAGTTTGATCTTTTTCAAAAAGAATTCATTATCTTTTTATATCAAGTCTCAATCAATAACAATTATGCTTAACCGAAAGATTTGTTATTAATTTCTTGCAGTGTTTGATGGAAAAGCAATTATGCGCTTGAGATTTAAAGAAGATTGGAGAATTAAAAGTAGATGGATTCACAAAAAAGAGATTATCAAAAGGGGAAGATTTGATTGAAGGAGATGTGAATGACCAAGTTGTTGAGTTTGTGATGGAAATAGATAATAGCCACTTTATTTTGCAGAGTGGAAATGATAATATTGAGAAGAGCATTGAGGAGGGGAAAGGATTGGAGTGCAAATTTCTTGAAATTATAAAAGAATCATTTAGATCTCAAAATTTGCCTGATAATAATTTCTTCCTATTTATTCAACTTTTATTTGGTGATCAAGTGTTGAAAAAATTGGAGAAATCTCCATCA
>JAMYWO010000001.1:381768-470001 GCA_024220525.1 Cochliopodium minus | reverse complement strand
TAAAAAAGTTTAAAATTGGTAAATTTATTATTTTTATTTGCAAATTATATGTTGAAATCGATTGATTTATTCTTTATTATAATTTGAAAAAAATTTCTTTTTGATCTTATTTACAAATAAAATTTATTGCATTTATCTCTTCAATTCATTTTATTTGACCTTATATTTAGATTATAATTTAAAAAAAAAGGAGAATTGTTGATTGGATGTAATTTTATTTGTTTGAAATAATTGGATTGATTGAATTTTGGATGCATAATTTCAATTTGCTGTCAAAAGCAAGGAATGGTAATTTAATTTTTTGAAAATATTCTTTTATCTTGATTATTTTTGTTTTATACAATATATTCTTTATTTCTTTCCAAAATATTTGATTTACAGGCATATATATATTTGATGTTTTTTATTATTGATCTAATTCCTTTATTTTTGTTTTCTCATCTCATCTCTTTTTGTATAGTTGTTTATTGTCAGAAATGAAAAAAATTAAAAAAAAATAGCTCATTTGGTCTTGTGGAAGAATTCAATGTAAAATAAAATTTTAATTTCTTTCTTATAATAAAATAATATGAATTATAAATCCACCCATCTCTCCTATAAACATCTATTTTTTTGTTCTAATTATCTTTTATTTTTTGAAAGAGAGAAAATATATATAAAAAAAATTTATATAAATTTTTTTATATATGCCATTGTTTTTATATACAGTGGAAAGATAAAGAGGTGGAATGATTTCTCAAATTGAAAGATACAAGGTATACAATCAATATTTAATTCCGTTCTTAATAATTTCTCAATTTAAATTTATATTATTATTCAGATATGTGGAGATTAGAAGGAATTATAATCTGATAATCTATGTTTATTGATCTATTCAAGGTATATCTCTCTTATATCTTTTTTATATTCTCATTATATTTGAAGATTATATCTTTTCTTCAAATATTAAATCTTTATTTATTTATTTTAAATCAATTTTTCAGCAAATTAATTTATAATTTATTTTTTCCCCGCATCTTCAATCTCTAACATTTAATTGAAATTTGATAATTTTATTTTTTTCAATTTCAAATTTTAGATAGTGAGGGATTCGATCCTATGCCATGTTGAACAAAAAGAAATAGTGTTCTTCCACTGAGCTACAACGACTCCAACATAGATTAAATAAAAAAGAAAAAAAAAGTGAATTAAAAAATATTTTATTAAAATACCTTTTTAAAAAAAAAAACAAAATTGAAAAATACAACCAGAACTCCAACAAAACATCAAAATAAAAATCAAATAAAACAAAACTTTATAATTTTTTGTTAAGAAGAACTTTGATAAAAAACAAACATTATTAACAAACCAAAAACAAAACATTCTTTAAAACAAAACAAACAACATAAGATTAATTCAAAAACAAAACAAACTTGTTCATTAAATTAAAATAAAACAATTTGATTTATTTAAAAAATAAATAAACAAAACAATGCAAACATCAACAAACAACAATCTTTCACTTGAACAACTTTGTAAAAAAAAAAAAAAAAAGATTTTGTGGGGTTCGATCCTGAGACCTCAAAGTAAATAAATAAGAAGAATTTTTAAAAATGTAAGAANAATTAAAAAACTTTTTAAATAGTAAAAAAAAAAAAAAAACTTTTCAAAAAAAAAATATAAAAACTTTTTATAGTAAAAAAAAAAAAATCTATGAAAAAAAATATCTGTTTAATTGGTCCACAACATTCTGGAAAATCTAATTTTGCTAATACGCTATATTTCCTGAATAAACCTCAATGCAAATCTCTTCCTTTACCAGTGGGAGGATCAGGTGAAGGAACAACTTATTATGACAAAATAGAGATAGAAAATGGATTTATCCTTTGGGATACACAAGGACGCTCAATGCAAAATGAGTCTGATAAAAAATTTTTTGAAAAAGTTTTAAATGGGATGAAAGCAAAAACATCAATGAGAGATGAAGATTATCAATGGCAGAATAGTAAATTCGAAGATCCTTCTAATAAAATTGACATGGTAATCCTCATTTGGGCAGCAGATTCTATATACTCAGATAAAAAGGTTGAAAGAAAAAAAATGTTTCAATTTCTCCGAAGTGTAGAATATGACATAAAGGAAGATGAAAATAACCTTGAACAAGTTTTGAAAATACTCCCTCACAATTACAAAGCTTATATGAAATTATTCGGCATGGAACCCATTGTGATTATCACAAAAGTTGATCAAATTTCAGAAACTGCAAGGGATAAGATTAAAAAAGAATTGGTGTCCATTCATTCAACCAATCTTTTTTTTTTGGAGAATATGAATGTGGATGAATTTAACAAATGTATTGAAAATGGAAATCAATATAAAGTTAAACCAAGAACAAAAAACCAAATTGAAGCAATTTGCGAAAAATTATCAAGAATTTGAAACCCTCCCTTGAACAAAATTTAACAATAAATTAAAATTTTCATATTATCTTTTTATACAGTTCTGTATAAATAATTCTTTATTTTCTGTCTCAAATCTAAAATTAAATATGTGATAAATATTTGAAATAGATAGATATTGAAAAGTCTAATAATGAAATTAACAATTGAGGAAATTTTGATAGAAAATCAAAAATGATCAATTTTTATTTTATCAAAATAAATCTAATTTATTGAATTTTTTCAATTACCACTGAATTGCAAACCACGAAGAATTATAGAAAAATTTGCCAGTTACAATTTGTGATATATATGATTATGAATCGAATTTTGCTGCACCCCGCAAAGTTGGATCTATTCTTGCATATTTTGTTGTGATCAAAAATACTGATGATTGAAAATATTTTATTTTGAAAGATATTACTTCAACAAATCATTAATTTGAATGAGATAATGGGTTGGGTTGGGAGATCCAACTCGTAAAGTCCACTTCAGTTGGGATGGCCGCAGGCCGAGCCAACTGACCTGTTTNTAAAATAAATTTGATAAATAAAATAAATAAAATAAATAAAATAAATTTGATAAATAAAATAAATAAAATAAATAAAAATAAATAAAAATAAATAAAATAAATAAAAATAAATAAAAATAAATAAAATAAATAAAAATAAATAAAATAAATGAAATGAATAAAATAAATAAAATCATTTGGTTGATTAATTTTAATAGACTCTCGGATCAAGTTCTCCTTTGACGAATTTGGTTTCTTCATTAGGTAATATTTTTTTTTTGATTAAAAAGTTATTTTGAATTAACTTTTATGTTTTGCAGTTGTTTTGATGGCCACCCTTTTCCTGACTGGCCCTCTTTATTATCTCCCTTCCGTGGTTTTGGCTTCGATAGTTATAATTGCAGGTAAATAAAAATTAAATATTAAAAAACTTCAATTTAATTATTAATTTTTAAAATAATTAAATAAAAAAATATTTAAAATAATTAATTCTGAATAAATGCACAAGAGTTTTCCAAAAAAAAAAAATATTATTATATAATTAAAAAATAAATAATTGAATATTTATTTTTTAATAATTTTTATTTTTTAATAATTTTTATTTTTTAATAATTTTTATTTTTTAATAATTTTTATTTTTAAATAATTTTATTTTTAATAATTTTTATTTTTAAATGATTTTTAGGACTTGCAATTTTAGATTTCAATGAGACCTTTCATTTGTGGAAATCCAGCAAAATGGAACTTTTTGTTTGGTTTTCTTGCTTCATTTCCGTTTTGCTAATTGGTGTAGAATATGGAATTTTTGTGGGGTTGGGTGCTTCTATAATGGTTCTGTTGTTTCCGACTGCATTTCCAGTAAGAAATTTTTTTAATTTTTTAATTTTTGAATTTTGTTATTTTTTGAATTTTTTTAAATTTTTTTAAATTTTTTTTTAAATTTTATTATTTTTTAATTTTTTTATTTTTTTTTTGAAATTTTTTTAAATTTTTTTTTAAATTTTATTATTTTTTAATTTTTATTGTTCTTATTTTTATTATTTCAACCAAAAGGAAGGATCTTTACTTGGGAGACTCCCAGGATTGAATGTATTCAGATCAGTAGAAAGGTTTCCGGACACTTTGGTTCACCCTTCCATCGCCATCATGAAAATTACCTCCTCCATTTGTTTCCTCAACGTTTCTTACATCCGAAAGTTTTTCCACGAGTTGTTGAGTAAATCTCAACACAAAATACAGGTAAAAAAAAATAAAAAAAAAATTATCAACACAAAAAAATATAAAATAATAAAAATAAAAAATATTTAGGTTGTAATTTTGGATTGGTCTCCTGTTTGTTTCATTGATGTGTCTGGTGCTAATCTCATCAAACACATCATTGGTAAAAAAAAAAAAAAATTTAAAAAAAAAATAATTAAAATAAACAAAAAAAAATTTTCTTCTTTTAAGAACAAGCACAAGAACATGACTTCACTTTTTTAAATGCTCAGTTGGATCCCAAGGTAGCAGAACAGCTGGAAAAATTGGGCCTCTTCGAAAAAATCAAAATGGAACACTTCTTTTGGGACATGAACGACGCTGTGCTCTATGCCAGTAAACTACAAAAAGATCTTGAAGCAAAACAAAAAAAGATCAAAGGTTTTTTTCTTTGAAAGAGATAAATTTTTTTATTTATTTATTTGTTATTTTTTTTTTATTTTGCAGATTTAGAAAATCAAGAACAAACTGAAGACGAACAAAAAATAGAAATAATCAATGAAAGTGAAAGCGAAGTAACTATCACCAATAATTCTGTTAATAATGTACAAAAATCCCCCGAGTTTTCTCCTCTCATTTATGGAGAGAGTTATGATGAGAAAAAGAAAAAACAACTCAAATGCATCATTTTTTAATTTATTTTAAATTTGTTTATTTTTTATTAAAATTATTTTTGTTAGATCTTTTTGATAACTTATCCCTTTTTTTTTTTGATAACTTTAATTTAACTTTTTCTATATATTATAACATTAAAAAAACATATTATTATTTGGCATAATTATTGGACATGTGTTTTCCCTTCTGACGGGACACAAACTGGATGTTTTTGTTGTTATTACACAAGCCAATATCCTTGAACAAATTGATCTCATTGTCAAACTTTTTAAGAAGGATGAGATAATTCTTCTTTTGCATCTCCTTGCTTCGCTCAAAAATACTTCCGTCAATTACAGATTTCTTCCTAGAGCTATCTAAAATATTATTGACAACAGTGTTGTTGACACTCATGTCTTGGACAATGCCCAAGTTTAAAGAAGGGACCACCTTGCTTTCTCCAATCAATGTGTTCTCAGTGGTGGGCTTGTTGTTGGTGTTGTTGTCTTTGATTTGGTTGGACACTTTGAGAGCATTCTCCAAGTTTTTTCGGAGGATGTCGTTCTCTTCTTCCACCTCGTTCATCTCTTGGCGGTATCTTTCGATTGTGGACTTGTACACTTCATTTTCGGAGGTTGCTAGCGCACTTTCCTCCAAAAGCTGCTCAAATTTGCTAATTCAAAAAAAAAATTTAATATTTATTGAAAATTTTTTTGCGAGAATTTAATCTGAGCCATATAAATTATATCCGTTGATTAATATAACAAATTTTCATTAATTTCTTTAAATTGAAATTTAAATTTCAATTTTTGGGACTTATGTCGTTAAATGAGTTTTAATAAATTTCATACTCTTTTTATTTTTAAGCTCTTATTTGATATTTTGAGTTTTTTTTGTTTTTTGTATATACCCTTGTATTATTCCAACAGTACTCAATATTTCTCTTTTTGATTGCTCCAGATCTTCCAATTCATTTTCCAATTTAACCACCTTCCTATTAGAATTGATTTTCTCTATCTCCATATTCTCTATTTTCTGCTTCAATTTTACTATTGTATCTTCTAATTCATTCTCCTTCTGTATGGATCTTTGAAGGTTGAAAAAAAAAAAATCAAAATATCAATGTGGAAACAAGATTGAAATATATTTCTTTATGATCTTAAAGAGATATTAATATATTATACTATGTAATTTCACTTAATTTAATTTTTCCCTACCTCTTCCTTAACATATCTATCGTCTCAGTCTGTACATTGCTGTCATTTTTTATTTTTTGTAACATTTTATCCTTGATGTCGATCTCCCTGTTGAGATCATCCTCTATGTTCCTCTTTTCTCTCAATTGTTGATGCAATTTGACATTCTCCTCTTCCAAATTTTTGATTTCTGATTCAAATTCTGAATTGATCTCTTCCAAATTTTTGATTTCTAATTCAAATTCTGAAGTTATTTTTTGAAGCTCATCATTGGTCGACATCTGGACAGAATCAATTTTTTTTTTTTTTAAAACAATTCACAAATAATCAACAAGGATATTTATTTGGAACAAGGATATTATTATTAAAAGTTGACCAATTTTTTTAAAAAGATCTAGTTTCAAACAACATTCACTTATAAACCAGGTTTATAATTTTAAATTTTGAATAATTTATTTTTTGATTTTCATTTTAATTTGTATTGAGATCACTCTTGTGTTTGGAGATGAAGTTGTTGCACATCTGGATGATGTTTTTGTTGTCAGTTTGCATGGCGACCTTACGAATCTCAGCAACAGCATCAATGTCATTGATCTTGGCAGCGACCAAGTAAGCCTGCTTCAATTGGCCAACCATGATGTAAGCCTTTATCTTTTTCTGTTGATCCATGATCAAGTCGACGTAGCCTTCAGCACTCTTAAGATCACCAAGATTTTGAGAAAAGATCTGGATGCAAGACAACACACAGTTATCCCAAATGATATTGGTGATGGTTCCTTTGATTTGTTTGAAGAAATTGGAAAGTTGTTTGGTTTGTTTCTTGAGGGCGAGCTTCTTGATGACGTTGCTGTAAAGATCGTTTGTATCGTTGGGAGAGAGTTTGTTTTGTTGGGAAACCTGATTGGCGAGCTCAAAGTTTCCAATCAACAAAAGTTGTTCGACGATATCTGTATGTTGAGATTCAAACAAACTCAACTTGCAAACAAAACCAAAGTTCTCACCAAGGTTTTTCATTTGAGAGTTGAAATATTTGGATATCTGGAGTTGGAGATTTGTGTTTCTATAGTGTTTGGTGACATCAGATCCTTTGATGTTTTTTGTGTACGGAAGTTTGCTTTGGATGTCATTGAGCCCCGCAATCAAAAAATCTTCCGCCTTTTCCAAATAATTTAGTTTTGTATTCATTTCTATTCCTGCATGAAAGAGCTTGATACAAGTGAGCCCAGCACGCACATTGTCCTTCATTAATGATTGTACGTTGAGTAAAAGACTGTAGGCCTTCTTTAATTTAAGAAACTTGCAAATTTCAATGAGATAAGGTTCACTCTTAGTACCTTTTGGATCAATCTTTTCAAAAAGACATTGAAACAAAGCTTCCAATTTTCCATGACTCAAAGAGTAGATGAAAACTTCCTCGATGAAAATGCTTGTGGAAATATTGTTCAAGAGAATGTATCTGCAGGCATCTTCCAACAAGTGATTGTGGATCCAAAATTTGATGAGCATGATGGGTGTTCCAAACCTGGTGAGATAAAAAATACATTGCATGAAACGGACAGAGTTCAATCTTGATGGAAGCTTTTCTTCCAACTCCATTTTGCTGATTTTTAGTTGCAAATCCTTTGAATCTTTTGAATTTTTGAGGTAAAGCTCCAACTCTAGAACTTTTTGGCGAATAACTTTAGAATCTAAAGTCTGTCCCTGCTCCAACACATCTATGATTTTTGCAAGAGCACCAGTGTTATCAAACTGAGGAACTAAACCACCTCCCATTCTTCTTTCGTTGGGAGCAGTCAAACATCTCATGAACTTTTCTTTAGCCAAATCATAATTTCCTAATCTTAAAAGAGCAATACCCCATGCAGCAAACACTGGTTCAACTTCAACTCTACATTTGGTTGCAACGTCTATTGCCATTTTCATTTTATCGAGATTGGTGAGTTTGTCTCTGAGTTGTCTCACTTTAGGAGGATTAGAAAGATCGACCAATGAGACAGGTATTCCCGTTTTGGAAATGTACAAGGATCTTAGCAATTCGATGTTGGACAACAAAGATTGGCAAAGTGCGAAGCCACTAGAACCTCCTTCTTGATCTTTGGAGAACTGTAACTTTGCATAAAATAACAAGTTTTGGATGATGTTGAACATTAAGAGATGATCATCTTTTTGTTGAATATTTTTCGAGATGTTGTTTGCCATTTCGAAACACGATTCTCCCGAAACGATAGGGGAACTGCACATGTTCAGAAGAGTAGTTGCCAAGTTTATACTTGGTGCATTGGCAAAGTAATGTTTCTCTCTTATAATCTTGTCGGTTTCCTAATTAAAAAAAAAAATAATTTTACATAAAAATAATCAATTTAACAACATCCTTTACCTCTTTCCCACTGAAAATCCAAAACTTTTGTGGTTGTAGATCTCTTTGGTTTCTTCTTTCAGTAGTAATGGCTTTTTTGGCGTAACTGATGAAAAGTTCGTCATTGCAAAGTTGAGGATAATTTTTGATCAACTTTGAGCAAACTACTGTTCTCTCCGACATCACAAGACTTTCCAAAATGAGCTCAGGATAAGAGTTGATCTCTTGCAAAGCAAAATAAAGTTGCTCGTCTCCTTCTTCAGTAAAACTTTCTTTCTCCTCGTTTGTTTTCATGATGTTAGAAATATCAATCAACATGTTGACTCCCAATTCCTTGGACAAAACGACAAGTTTTTTGTTTTGGGGATATTGTGGATGGTTCTTGAGATATTGTAGGAGACATAGCTTTGTGGTGTTGTTAATGTTTTTTCCAATAACGTTCTCTACAATGGGAATTGCACTATCTTTGAGCTCTTCAAGAGCATTTAAGATACCCTCGGTTGTTATGTTGTTATCAGACAAAATGTTTAAGATTGATTTCTCTTCTATCTCCATGAGATCTCCCTTTGAATAGATTACCGCAATGTCTTTTGCGTATTTATATTGCCTAATATCCAAAAGCTTAGAGATCACCTCTGGAGCATCTGTTTTACATTCTTCGTCAAGTTGTTGCCATTGTTTCCAAGGACAATTGTTTATTTCCAAGATAGAAGAATAGGTGTTCATAAGCAAGTACTTATCACGAAAAGCTTGTTGGTTGGTATCAGTGAACATTGTAGCATAACATTCACACATGTAAAATACTTCTTTGCAAACATCCAAAGACCAGTTTGTATAATAATTCAAAGCTAATTTTATAGCTTCTTTTTTATCGGACAATCTTAAGAGATACTTGTGTACTTTTGACTTTTCTGTTTTATGGATCAATAACTTGAGGATGTGATCAGATGTTCCCTCTGAAAGATTTTCATCCGATATTTTTAGTGCTTTCTTTAGTTCCCCTTCTTCTACATACTTTTTGACTAATTCTCTAAAGACAGATGTTTCTTTGTCCATTTCTTCAGAAAACAAGGAAGAAAAAATCTCGAGCTGTTCTTTTTCGTTTTTGACTTTGGAAAAGTTCTCATCGATCATCTTTTTCATTTGGATCTTCCCCTCAGAAAGCTTGTTTAAAGCAGTTCCTTTTTGTGTGTTCTTGTGAGCATAATCTAAATATTTATCATCCTTTAAGCTTTTGGGAGAGGTTAGAAGACACATGGTAGATGACAATATTTCAGATGTGTTCGATACATAATCAATTATTTCTATGGATATCTCCTTTTGGATCTTCTCACTTGAGATGATATCAAAGTGATTTTCTTTCTGGGAAATCTCTGGGGATTTTTTTGTATTCTTTTCGATATTTTGTGTAATGATTTTGCCTATATTCGCTTTCAACAAACTCCCAATTTGATTTGGCATATCATTTACATCATCAGTTATGAAATCCTTTGTATATTTTTTGTTGATTTCGTAAGCAATTGAATTATAATTCTGATTTTTCGATTCAGAAAGTGCATCTATTATTCTAGATATGAGACTTGATCTAAGCATAGAAGATATTTCCTCTGCTTTTTTGACTATAAAAAGAGATCATAAAAATTATGATTCGAATTAGAAAAGAGTTTTCTTACATTCTTTTTGTTGGAAAACAAGATCAGAAATAATTCCAGTTATTCCCTTTTTGAGATGATCAAAATAGTTTTGATTCCTTGTAAACAGTAAATAAGTTTAAAAATAAATTTTTTCTAAAGTAAACTTACTCTAATTTCGTTCCTTTTAACAAATTGGCAAGAGAACAAATGTATTTAAGAAAAATTCCAAAGTAATCAGATCTTCCCTTCTCTAGCTCTTGACCAGGAGTCCAAGGTTGGTTCTGATCTAGAAATATCTCTGAAATTCCCTGAAAAATGCTCTCATTGTTCTTATTCTCGCTTTTTTGTTCATTTTTTAGTGCTTCTATTTTCTCGTTGAGAACAGAAGATTTAGAGATCATCTCGCTTAATTGACTTGGATCAATAGGAGAGTTGTTAATTTCTTCACCAAAAAACTGCAAAAATTTTCCTTTTTCTATCAAGACTCTGAACACTTGCAACAAAGATTCAAAAAGAGGAAATCCTTGTGGGAACTTTTCTTTTTGGTGGGATGCCAGATCTAATATTTCATTAATTTGCGTGGTATTATCTGACATAAGGGCAAGTTCCAATAGAATTGAATAAGCTTCATACTCACTGTTGCATTCGTTCAAAAATTCTGATATCTCGATTGGAGTGTCAGAGTTTAATTGCTCCTTTATGTTGTAAAGATATTGAGCAAAGCTTGATATTTCAACAATTTTGGGATCACTTTCTTCTAAATCATAAAAAGTGATAATCTTGGTGACTATCCCAAAATTTTGGGATCTCAATGCCATCGAAAGCAAAGATTTAGGTTGTGCGAGCATATTTACAATGGGATGTTTCATTGAAAAATTCTGTTTTAGAAAATTTTTTTGTGAAAAATAATAAAAAACCAAAAAAAAAAATACCTCATCGAAATAGTATTTAAATCTGTTTTCCATCATAGAAGAAACCAAGGTGTATCTTATCTTCATGTCTTGGGAATTACGGAACAGAGTCTGTGCTCTTTCGAAAATTTCTTGATTTTGATCAATAGATTGTAAGTAGGTTTCCCAATTAACTTCTGTGCTTTGTTCTCCCTCTTCATCGTTTTCTATTAAGTGTTTGGAAAATAGCTTTTGGATGAAATTAACCAACCAAATGACGAACGAGATATCATTGATGATAAAGGAGTTTTCTTTCACCTCTTTTTTAAATCTTAGCTGATCAGTGGTCAAAAAAATAAAGGAAAAGACAATCTCCAAAAGCATGAGTTTTTTCTCTGTAGAAACTACTTTGTCAAACAAAGTTTCGACATCCCCAAAATCTTTGAAGTCATTTTTTTCAATTTTTTGAAGAATTTGGGAAATAAATTTGAAAGAGTAGATCAACTGCAGTTCTATAAAATTGGACTCCTCAACGAACTTTTTGGAGATCTCGTTAGTAAGGCCTGGATTAGAAAAAAAGATTTCCTCAAATTTAGAAATATCAATCCTAGAAATCCAATGTTGCAAACAATATGGTACAGAGTTCTTTTTCAGTACTTTAGAAACAGCATTGGAGATATCAGTGAGGGTTGACCATGATAAAGAATTATCCCCAACAGAAACAGACTTGCTGTTATTACACTTATCGGAAATTTCTTGTGCACACCATTCTAGAAAATTTAAATTTCGTAAAAATGAAAAAAAAAACACTGAAATAAAAGAATACCTGAGAGTTTTATTTCGTATTCAAGATTTAAGCACCCCGAAACCAGCAAAGGATCTGTCATAGACTTTGTTGTTTCATCCCACAGATGCTCGAATAATAATTTTTTAGAACTAATGTCGCTCTCAAACTTTGTATCCATCATCAATATCAACAGAGGTTTCAATTTGGGAAAAGCACATAGCAAAATTTTCGCATTTTCAAACTGTTTGGAAGATATAAAATCGATAGATTTTTCCATCAAATATTCAAAAAAGTGCTTTCCTGTTACTCTGACTAGATGGAAAAATTCGCTGAAGAATTTTTTTTCAGTTATTTCTCTCTTTTCAAAACTGAAATGGTTTTGGTGGTACTCTGTAAAGATTTTTGGCAAGGGAACTTTAGATTCTTCTTCTAAACTTTTTTCTTCCATTGAACAAAACTTTCTGAGTGCAAAGGGTTCGGTCAAGCTGACAAGAGATTCTATTATTTTCCACTTTTTTTCTTGTCCGTTTTCCAATCCTATTTTAAATTTGGAGAATAGAACATCAAGATTAAGATTGTCTGACTCTCTCACGTTGAGAAATTGAAGGAAATAGCATGCTTCTTCGAACTGACTGTCTCCGAGAAGATTTATCGTTAAATCTATAAACAGTTTTGTCAACAATTCTCTGCTTGGCTTTAAGTAATGGCAAATTGTGCTTCCTAAAATTGGAAAAAGAGCAAAGATTTGTTTTAACTCATTGATTGCCGATGATGATAAAGTAAAATTGACATTATTATTTGATTCTTTAATGACAGTTAATCCATATTCTCTTATTTCATTGAATAAATTCGCTTTTGGCTAAAATATGATAGGATTATTGAAAATATAGTTTGTTATAGCAAATATATTGTGATTTATCTTTGTTTTATAAAAATTTATTTTTTTCTTTGGAATATTCTATCTTACATTTGAAAATTCAAAGGCACTGTGCAACAATACTTCATATGAAACCTGATTTATCAAATTCTCCATATCCTCCACCGTGCTCAGTTCAAAATCAATTAATTCCAAATATAATGACATACAAAGCCACAACAAATGTGCATGTGAAGGAACAGATTTTGATATCATCCTGTTTAAGTCTATTATAAAATTTTATTATTTTTTTGTAATTTTAAATACCATTCATTTGGTATTCCACCAGTAATAATTTGATGTAATATCTGCAATTGCTTTTTTCTATCAAATGATGTTAATAATATAGCTTTTGCTAATTCGAATTCTCCAAGAGCCAAATAATTATAGAAAATATTCAAATTTTTTGCTACATCATCCTCTATCAAAAATATATAATTGATTTCATTCATTTTTTATCAAAAGGAATTCAATTATTGATTTTTTTATTGAAATAAATATAATTATATTTTTCATTTGGGATCGTGAATCAAGAAAGGAAAATACATCTGTATAGTATCATTTTTTGTGATGTTAGTAATCCAACCATTGAAATCCAATCTCAAAATTAATTGCGAAGGGTTTGAAAGTTGGTGATTTTTGGCTTTTGTGGTAAGAACAGTAGAAAGCAAAGAAATTTCTTGGAGGAAAGCTTTGTTGAGATCATCCAACTTTGAAAGAACTTGATTTTGCTGAAATTGTTGAGGATTGAGTTGGAGTTTCTTGATGAAATTTGTAAAAGTTAAAGAATTGGAGATAACTTTAGAAAAAAGCTTCATTATTGGCTCGGATGTGATAAAAGTCTGTTGTAAAAGAGATTGTAAAGACCTTTCGTGAAATCTCTTGATTACATCAAAGTCATTGGATTTGGATATTTGTTCCATTAGGATTTGATAGTGAGATTCAATGACATCAACTTGCAAGTAACACTCTAACTGATTGAAAAAAAAAGATCTGTGAGACTTGTGCTTCCATATGAAAGGAACTAAAAAATTATAGTGAGGCAAACGTTTTGTCAAAGAACTAAGCTCGGTTTGTGCCCTTTTGAGAGCAAACAGAAATGAGAAGATTTTTTGGTAGAGATAAATTATCTCCTTGTTAAAAATCAAGTGCATAGGAGAAGTAATCATGTAATCTAAAACAAAGTTACCCCAAGGTATAGAAGAAGCAATAATATTATCTTTTGAGTTATTAGAAACCCACACCAACGAACGAGAAAAGTTATTATTCTTTCTTTCGAATGATTCAGAAAAAAGAGAAGAGCAGCTTTTCCAATTTTTGTTGATGACATCCAGATTTTCTTCATTATTTATTGAGGGAGACTGGAACAATAACTGGTTTTCATCTAAGAATGATCTGTAGTACTCCCCATCACCAAGAAGAAAGTACTCCCTAATAAGCTAATTTAGAATAAATTAAAAAAAAAAATGAGCAAATAAAAATGAAAAACTAAAAATACCTTGATCTGTAAAGCAAGTTGATTGTCTATTACTATTAATTTCCATAACTTTTGTGACATCAAATTTTTGAATCCCATCAATACTTTTTCAAATTCGAACAGATCCAAGTTTTTTATTTTGAAAATACTTTCAAATTCTGTATACTCATTTATTTGTTCTTTAGGGCTTAAAACTCTCGATGCTCTTCCAATAAATAAAATTTCTTCTGCCATTTTCGTGGAGATGTAAGATGGCAAAAACGCTGATCTAATGTTGAATATCTCTGAGCCAAACTTATCAGATTTGGAGAAGCTATCAAAGATATCAAAAGAAATTTGATCGCTTGTATCATCTTTTGAATTCTCTATTATGAAGAACTCCTCATATTTATCTATCAATTCTCCCTTGAATATCCATGATATTATTTGATTATAAAGGATTATATGGAGTTGTGAGATTAGATCTTCGAAGAGATTTTTCACTTCCAATATACCGCAATTTTTCATTTGATATAATATTGATAGTAATTGTGATCCATAAATTTTCTTCTCTTCTATCACTTGTATGAATAACAATAATTTTGAAAATAGTATTCTAAACTGAAAAAAAATTTAATTGAGCAATTATTTCGATTTGATATTTGTTACCTCTGAAATTGATGTTTCAATATAGAGTATTGATAATGAATTTTCATTGGATAAATCCTTTTGTAATATCTTTAATTTCTTTCTATATTGGATCAACAACTTATCTTCTATCCCATGAGATAAACTTTTCAGATACATCCCATTCTTATCTTTTAAAAATAAATGAAAAGATAGTTCAATTATATTATGATTGTTATCAATACCCATATTTGAATTTATATTATCAATGAATGTTGATATTTTCTTATAATAGCATCCTATAATCAGTGTCTCATTGATGATATTAATTTCTTGAATTTGAAGGAAGGGAATATTTTCAACTACTTTGAATTCATCATTGATTATTTCACCAACGTATCCCAATAAAGCAAATATAATTTCTCTGTAAAGTATTGGCCTCGTAATATTCATTTGAATTTTTTTTAATTATCATAATTTCTGCTTTCACTATCATCTTTATGTAAATTCTCTCATTATACTTTGAAAAATATAAAAAAAAATTGATTATCAAATAAATTAATAATAAATGAATAATTTGACTCAACAAATTCCAAAAATACCTAAAGCAATGATATTCTATCCCCGCAAACTTACTGAATTCTTCAAAGAGGTGGAAGGACCATCAACTATTAATCTACAAAAGAGAAGGGTTCTTGTATTATCGAAACAATACAGAGATGCCTTTAATCTATATGATGATAATACAAGATTTAAAAGAAAATTGGGTTTGGATAGCAGTATAATGGGGCAAATAGATCTTGAAGAGGAGGCAGAGATGATTGAAGGAGAAGAAATCATAGAAGAAAAATAATAATGACTGTACACCTGATTCATTTGTTTATATAAAAAAATTTAATAAAAATGTTCAAAAGAAATATTAATTATTTTGGATCAAAGATCAAAAAATATTTTTTCATTAGAAAAATATTTTTTTGTAATGTTTCTATACCTAATGATAGGATGAATCCAGAATATTTTTATAGGCAATTGGATATAGAAGATGAAGATAGAGATTTTATTCAAATAAAGATAGGTGATTCAAAAATCAATCCATTCCTCAAAGGAAATCACTCAATAATTGAAAAAGAAAAATGTAGGGGATGTTCCAAAGAGGTTGGAAATCCTCATAATTTAAGATTATGTCATAATTGTGGATCCATCAGTGGATGTGCAGAATGTTCAAAGAATACAAAATGTCAGGGTTGTGGAGGAGAATGTAATACATTTTACTTTCAACATTTTATCTTTTATATTTAATTAATAAAGTGTCCATCCCTCTTAATTTCAAAATGTTGATGGGTGAGGAGCTTTGGAGAATAAATAAAACAAAAATTACGAATAAGGGTTTCTATTCTTTAAATGATTCTCTTTCTTCCATGTCTTCAAATAGGTAAAAAAAAAAATGATTGAATGTTTAAATTAAGATTCACTTGCAGAGAATTAGTTTTATTGGGCAATGAAGTGGAGAAATTATATCAAGAGAAGAAAGATGCGAAACTGATAATCAATAAATTCTCGAATATTATTCAAAAGATCAATTGGATAAGAAATTCGATCCCATTTTTCTTTCATAATTGTGGATTCGATTCGGAATTGATAAGATTCAAAGCTTACAGAAGCTATTTAGAAAATGATTTGGAGAAGTCTAGATATATTCAACAAAGAAGGCCAGATCTCTTCTTGGCTCAAGTTTATTTCGATCATATCGCTCCGATTGAAACATCCAAAAAACAAATCAGTTTGCCTATCTTTGGAAGGAAAAAAATATTTGAAGATATTTTATTGAATGAATCTGATTTTGAGGGATACACTTTATTTGAAATTGGAGATATTGGTTCAAATATCCAGATCGAAAACGAATCAAAGCAAGAGCAATATATCACCACGGGAATTATTTATAAAAAAGATTATGATGAATATTTCGAAAGATATGATGGTGCATTTTATGTATCGAAGAAGGGGACTTTCAGGAATCATGAAATATTGGAAGAGATTTTCATTTTCAAGAGCGATTATGATGCCGCTTGTTTTCAAAATGTAATGATTCAACAAAAAAAAAATTGGCGTTTGATTGATTTTGCACATCCTGTTGGGACTGATAGCTATATATCTATTTTTGGCACAGATAAGAATTCATTTTCTGTTGGAGTTTTCAGGGAAGGAAATATAATCAGCTCTTTGTTGCTTCGATCTGATGATGTGGTGGCTGATGTTTGCTTTCCCAAATTGTTATTTGATTTGTATCGATTATCATTCATTTTGCAACAAAAGATTATCAAACATAAATTCCAAAATTGATCTTCATCAAATTTCCAAATAAATATTATACCTAATTTTTGGGTTTATATCCAAATCTTTTGATATTCATGCATAATTCCTATATAACTCCCGAATTTAAGAGTTATATTTAAATTAAACTATCAGGAGGAATTTTAACACAATAAGAGTTTGATGAGTCATTTTAACTTCAATATCAAAATAAATATTTGTAAAGATTATAAATCTCTATAAAAAAAAAAAAAAAATTGCATATATATTTGAATACTTATTCAAGGAATATAGAAATCAAATGCATAAGATTCTCTTAATCTTCACAATTTTTATGTATTGTATTTTAGCACAAGATGTTTCCAATACTGTGACTGAATTTACAAGTGAGAATTTCTATCAATATCACAATAAAGGAAACTGGATCATCGAATTGTAAAATTCACGATATTAAAATCAATAAAAATAATTTTATAAATTTAAAAATAAATTTTTTCTTAATTTAAAAATAATAGCAATAGAAATGGTCTGGCATCAGTATTTTTGGATAGATTGGTTGAATGGAAAAATAGCAAATCATATAATATTAATATAGCAAAATTAAATATTGACAAACATACAGGTGAATTTTTCAAATTTGGACTTTCACTCATTTTCAACTAATAGTATTTAAAATAATCAAGATGTTTCAAACATTATTGATGGATCACCCGCAGCGCCATATCCCCATTATATGTTATTTTATGATGGTCTCGCAGTCAGCTTTGTAGGAAGTGCAGATTTTGAAACAGTGAGCGAATTCATAGAAGGATTCATCCAAAGAAATGACCAAGCAGTTCCACAAACTGCAGATGAAACAATCTCACAATCTTCAGAATCAATCCCAAGCACTGAACAACCAATTGATGGAACAGATCAAATTGTTGAAACCACCGATCAAACACAACCAATTGATCCAAATGTAGATTCAACGCAGATTGAGGGGTTACCTATTGATGGAATCGATCAAACTATCGATCCATCACTCCAAGATCCAAACGCAGAAAATACTTTTGATCCAAATTATGCATCTGGAACAGAAGATAATTATGAGGTTGTTTATAATCCTGAAACAGGCCAATATGAATATGTATTTCCTGAGATCACTCTCCAAGATGAAACAGGTGCTGAAATTCAACAAGATGGGGAATTACCAACTGATGAGGTTGAAAGACAACTCGAATCTGATGCAATTGATGTCCCTGTTGAAAATACACCTGCAGAAGGAACCACAGAAGATAATACCCAAAATTCATCTGCTGATACCACCCAAGATATTCCTGTCCAAGAAACTACCACTGTCATCGCACCTGCACCAACCAATCCAGATGAGGTTGATGAAACCAATATAGTGGTTCTTACAAATGCAAATTTCGATGAAAGAATTTCCAGTGGTGTTTGGTTCATTGAATTTTATGCTCCATGGTGTGGATTCTGCAAGAGATTGATTCCTACTTGGGCTCAATTAGCCAACACCTTTAAGGATGATAGCAACATCAATATCGCCAAATTGGATGCTACCGAGAATGATGTTGCTGAGAGATTTAATGTGAGAGGATATCCTACATTGTTGTTTTTGAGAGATGGACAAGTTTATGATTATGAAGGAGAGAGAGATATCAATTCTTTTGTCAATTTCATCAATAATGGATATTTGAATTCAACATCAACCCCAATTCCTTCCAAAACTCAAGAAATCAATCAACAAGATGTTATTGTTTTGAACAGTTCCAACTTTGCATCTTCTGTATCCAGTGGTGTTTGGTTAGTCGAATTTTATGCTCCGTGGTGTGGGTTCTGCAAGCAATTAACTCCTGTTTGGGCTCAATTAGCAACAGAGTTGAAAGCAGAGGGTATCAATGTAGCTAAAGTGGATGTGGACATTGAAAAAGAGCTTTCATTGACTTATAATATTGAATATTTACCAACTATCTATGTAATTGCTGATAAAAAGCTTTACAAAAATGATGGTGAGAAAGATCGCCAAAACTTGTTGGAGTTCGCAAGAGGTGGTTACAAAACTGTTGCACCAACTGACATGCCTTCCACTGAAGTAGACGAGTCTGACATTTTTGTTCTTACTGACAGCAACTACAAAGATGCAATCGAAAAAGGTGCTTGGTTCATTGAATTCTATGCTCCGTGGTGTGGGTTCTGCAAGAAATTGAAACCTACTTGGGCTCAATTAGCAACTAAATTTAAAAGCAATCAAAATGTCCGCATTGCAATGACTGATGCCACTGAAAATACAGAATTAGCAGAGAAATTTGGAGCTGAAAGTTTCCCAACAATCTATCTTTATTTGAATGGAAGAAAGTACCCTTTTAGTGGAAATAGAACAGTAGAGAGCTTTTCCTCTTTCATCGAATCAGAGTACAAAGAAGTAGAGCACAAATCCCTTCCTTTGGATTCTACCAACCTTTTGGATTCTGATGTGATCATTTTGGACGACAAAAACTTGACTTCTAGCATTAGCAAAGGAGAGTGGTTGATAGAATTCTATGCTCCATGGTGTGGATTCTGCAAAACCCTCAAACCAATCTACTCTAACTTGGCTACCTATGTCAAAAATAAATATGACGCAAAGTTCAACGTCGCAAAGTTGGATGTAGATCAAAATAGTCAAATGGCAGCGGCTTTTGGTATCAGATATCTTCCTACCATCTTTTACATCAAAGATGGAAAATTGTATAAAAATAATAGAGGTAGATCTTTTGATGATATCTTCAAATTTGCCACAGAAACGGTCAATGACCAATCTCAAATCTCATTTCCTTTACCAAACTTTGTCGAAAATCCAAAATTTGACGAAAAAGATGTAACCGTATTAACTGATGCAAACTTTGATACAACTGTTAAAAATTCCAAATTTTGGTTGATTGAATTTTATGCTCCATGGTGTGGACACTGCAAGAAACTTGCTCCTAACTGGGCTCAGCTCGCTAGTTTTGTAAAACAAAGAATGGGAGCAGAATATGCCATCGCAAAAATTGATGGAACTGCAAACCCAAAGATTGCTGAAAAGTTTGATGATATCAAAGGATATCCAACCATCCTTTTCCTTGATACCGAAAAGAATACTTATGTTGAATACGAAGGAGGAAGAAGTATCCCAGAGTTTTACGAATTTCTCACTGAAGAACGCACTAAAATTGCAGAAGACAAAGTAAAGAAAGTCTACGAAAGTGCAGAAGAGAAAAACAAAGCAAAAGCAGACGGAGTTGATGAACTTGTTGGTGCTGACTTTTACGACAAAGTTTCTACCGGTATATGGTTGGTTGAATTTTATGCTCCGTGGTGTGGATTCTGTAAGAGATTGGCTCCTGAATATGCTAAACTCCAAAAGACTGTAAAAGCTGAATGGGACAGCAAGTATCATATTGGGAAAGTCAACGTAGATGTTGAAAAAGAGTTGGGAGAACACTTCAATATTGAATACTTACCAACTTTGTATGTATTGACAGAAGGAAAAGCTTACAAATTGGAAGGAGCAGGAAATGCAAACGTTGAGACTCTCTCAAAGTTCTTAAAAGAGGACTATCTTACTGTAACACCTAAACCTTTTGAAAGAAAAGAAATCACACAAGCACCTGCAACACCCCCAACACCTACACCTGCACCTGTAGACGTCTCAGAAGAAGATGTAGTAGTTTTGAGTAACAGTGACTTTGTACCTACTGGTAAAATAAGCAGTGGAATCTGGTTCGTTGAATTTTATGCTCCATGGTGCGGATTCTGTAAACAACTAACTCCTGTTTGGTCTCAATTAGCAAAGGATTTGAAAGGAGAGGGTGGAAACTTTCACGTCGCAAAACTTGATGCAACTGTTCATGAAGATGCTGCAGCTATTTTCAGTGTCAGCGGTTATCCTACTCTCATCGTGATTGAGAACGGAAAGTATGTTGAGTATCTCGGTGGAAGAGAATTGGAAGATATGAAGAAATACCTCAAGGGAGTTTATCAAGGACAAACATTGACTGCATTTAAGTACCTTGATGGATCAGTTGCCTCTAAAGAAGATGTTGAAGCTCCTCCATCTGGAATCGAAGATGATTCTGATGTGGTTGTTCTCAAAGATACCAACTTCTTTAACAAAATCAGTACTGGAACTTGGATCGTAGACTTTTATGCTCCATGGTGTGGACACTGCAAAGTGTTGGCTCCAAAGTGGAACTTGTTGGCAAAACAATTGAAAGGAAAAATAAATGTAGGAAAAGTTGATATCACCACTGAAGAAAGACTTAGTGAAGCATTCGGACCAAAGTATCTTCCTACTATCTATCTCATCCACAACGGCTTCTTTTATAAATTTGATGGAAAGAGAGAAGTTCCTGAATTGACCCATTTCGCACAAGTCTCTTACAAAAAATTTGATGCTAGAAAACTCCCACCAGCATTCATTAGTGTCGAAGAATCATCTGCTGAACATCTCATCACTCTCACTGACGAAAACTTTTGGCCTCAAATTTCAAAGGGAGAATGGTTCATTGAGTTTTATGCTCCATGGTGTGGATTCTGCAAACAATTAGCACCTATCTATACCCAATTCTCTTTTGAAGCTCATACTTCTCTTCCTTCTCTTTCTGTTGCACAAGTAAATGCTGATGATAACTCTGCGGCTTCTTCTTTCAACGTTAGAAGTTATCCAACCCTCATCTTCCTCAAGGATGGAAAATATTACAACTTTGATGGTCTTCGTACTGTTGAAGGGATGTCTGAATTTTCAAAGACTGGATACTTGAAAGTAGCTGGTGTTGCTGTGCCTGAACCACCTGTAGTTGAGATCAGACCCAAAGAATCTAGAGAGAGAAAAGTTTTCACCAAAAGAGTTGGAAACATCCAACAGTTGGATAACACAAACTTTGATAGACTTACTTCCAAAGGAAACTGGTTGATTTCTTTTAATGTTCCTTATGATGGTTTTTCCAAGCAATTGAATAATGTTTTGGCTGATCTTAATGATTCTTCATTCAATATTAAGGTCTCTGTTGGATCTGTCGACTCTGTTAAGAATCATGCTTTGGCAGATAGATTTTCTCTCACCAAATTTCCTTCTCTTGTTTTGTTTAGAGATGACAATCAATATGTATTGGATTCTTCAATTACTAATCTCGCAAAGATTAAGGAATTCATCGAATCAAAATACAAATCTTCTCCTTCCACAAAAAGAATTAGAGTCGCAAATCACGATGAGCTCTAAAATATTTTATTTCATTTATATAATTCATTAAAATCATAAAATTAAAATCTTTTTCAAATCTATTCTATCATCTTTTGTGATCAATTTCTTATTTTTCCAAGCTATCACATTTTCTTTCAAAAAAAAAAAATAAAATTGAAAAATACTTTTTTGTCTTTATAAATCAAAATGGATCCAAATAAATCCACCCCAACAAAAAATCCTCCAACTAATAATCCAACCAAAAAAAACAAAAAAAAGAAAAATCCTAATACTAAGATTAATAACACCAATAACAATACAAATATCAAGCCCCAAGAAATCAAAGTTGAAACATTGCCTAGTTTTGAGAATGTTGAAATTGATGTTAAGGACGATAAAGGAAATCATAAATTTTGGGAGACCCAACCAGTCCAATATTCCTTAGGATCAGGTATTATCTTGGAAAAACAAGATGTTTTTATTTTTTTCTCCTGATAATTCCTTTATAAATTTGATATTATATTCAAATTTTTTTTTTCTTTGTGATAGATAACAAAAAGGAATTCAAAGAAAATGCACCCATTCAAACAAAAACATTGGAACAGGTCCAAAAGGAACCGTTCAAATTACCAGATCAATGTGTATGGTTTGAACCTGATCTCACTAATCCAGAAATGGTAATTGCAAATTAAAAAGAAATTTTTTTTTATTGTATATGATTAATTAATTTTCTTTGACAGTTGAATGAAATATATCTTCTTTTGACCAACAATTATGTTGAAGATGATGATGCAATGTTCCGCTTTGATTATTCCACAGATTTCTTGAAATGGGCTTTAATGCCACCAGGATGGAGAAAGGAATGGCATTTGGGGATAAAATACACCAAAACCAACAAATTCATGGCTTTCATTTCTGCTATCCCCGCCAAAATTTCAATGTATTCAAGGTAATAAAATATTTTTCTTTATTAAAACAAGCATGAAGGACATATTCAGTTTAACATTGTTAAAAATCTTAACTCATTTTTCCCAATTGTTGAAAGAATATTCTCATGTTTTAAGAGAAAGAATTTTAATGTTTTTTTATAAGCCCTACCCCGATGGTTGAAATCAATTATTTATGTGTTCACAAAAAGTTGAGATCCAAAGGATTGGCTCCGATCTTGATCCAAGAAATCACCAGAAGAGTCAACCTCACCAACGTCTGGCAAGCAGTTTACACCAGCGGAACCGTTCTTCCAAACCCTGTGGCCAGCTGCCGCTACTACCACAGATCCTTGAATCCTAAAAAATTGATCGACATTAAGTTTTCCTATCTCAAAAAAAACATGACAATGTCCATGACGATCAAACTCTTCAGTCTTCCTGAGAAGCCTCAAACACCTGGTATTAGAGCGCTTGAGAAAAAGGACATTCCTCAAGCTTGTCAACTGCTCTCCAAGTTTCTCTCTAGATACCACATGTACCCCCACTTCAATGAGGAAGAGTTTGAGCATTGGTTTCTCCCTCGTAAGGAGGTCATCTATTCTTACGTTGTCGAGTCAAAGAATGGGGATATTACTGACTTTGTCAGCTTCTACAACTTGCCTTCCACCATTCTCAAGCATCCAAAGCATAAGCTACTCAAAGCTGCTTACTCCTTTTACAACTTTTCTTTCAAAACTGATTGGGTCGACCTCATGAGAGATGCTCTCATTTTTGCTAGAAATGTAAATCCAAATTTAATTACTTTGATACATTTTTGGAATTATCAAATTTTTTTATTCTTTTTTTTATAAAACATTTCGTTCGAAAGGAAAATTTTGATGTTTTCAACTGTCTTGATCTCATGGAAAACGAAAAGTTCCTCAAACCCCTTAAATTTGGCTCTGGTGATGGTAACCTCTTGTACTATCTCTTCAACTGGAAATGCCCTTTGACCAAACCTCAAGGTATTGGTCTTGTTTTGATGTGATCTTCCTCTCCCAATATTTATTCATCAACATTCATACAAAAAATTTTCAAAATTAAATTTAGATTCAAATAAAAAAATTGAATAATAATCGTACAATTATTTGTTTAATCACTATAAAAATTTACAAAACAAATTTTTATGAAGGAAGAGGTAATTCCAAATTAATTTAAGGATATTATATATTTTCAACTAAGAAGAACATCTAATTTATAATATTCACTTATTTTTGATTCATTTAGATTTTAAGGTCATATGAAGGTGAAAATTCAGGAAGGAAAATCACCAAATCTATATCAAATGTTGCCCTCAATGATAATCCTACTATCCAAACCCTAAATTTCTCCCTCTCCGTCAAATTTGGGGTATATTCTTTGAAGGGAAATAGAGATACCCAAGAAGATTCACATACAGCCTTATTATCAAAATCCAAAAGAAAAGAAAATGAACAAAATATACAAAGCTTCGCTTTCTTTGGGGTATTTGATGGTATGCTCCCAACAAAAAAATTTCTTTAAAAAAAATGTTTCAATTTCTTCCATAATATATATATTGTGCTCAAAAATCTTAAATCACTTCATTTAATATAATAATTTTTTCACCTAATTTATAAATTCCAAATTTTTTTCAAATCTCATTCAAGATTGCATTTTGAAGCAATCTTAACCATATATTTTGTATTGGAGGGAAATAATAGGATATAATTGAAAATAAATAACACTTTTACAAAATCGAATTTATAAAGGTCATGGAGGACAAAAAGCAGCAGATTATGCATCTGTATATATTCACAAATATTTCATGGAAGAATTGAAACAAACAAAAGATCTTGAACTCGCACTCACCAATGCCATCCAAAGGACCGAAGTTAGCTTCCTCCTCAAGGCCAAGAAAGAGCAGTTGTTGGATGGAACCACCGCCTGTGTGGTGGTGATCAACAAAGATACCCTCGTCTATGCCAACGTGGGTGATTCTGAAATCATCATCTGTAAAAATAATAAGGCAGTGGTACTCTCTGAGATCCACAATCCCAAAAAAAATCAAAAGGAAATTGAAAGGATTGGTGCCATTGGCGGGAAATTAAATTCTTTGAGGGTAAATTAAAAAGATTATTTCTTTTTTCCACTATCAACTTTAGTAATAACGATTTATCATTCTCCAAATGATCAAATATAATATCTTGAGAGATCAAACAAATCCTTACATTATTCATTTTTTAATTTCATATTTCAATCTAAAGAATATTCATAAGAATGATACTTAACCAAAATTTTTTGGGTGGTTCCTGTCTTTCAACACTAACATTCTTTCTTTTAACAGTTATGTCACCCAGTTTTAAATCCCCAATTTTGTAGCATTGCTGTTTCAAGATCAATGTAAAAAAAAAAAAATTTTAAAAGAGGAAAATAACAAAACCAAAATTTTAGTGGAGATTTATTGTTTAAAGATAACGAGTATACTCACTCCAAGGAGTCTGGACTCATAGCGGATCCGCATGTTGAATCTATCCAGCTCGTAGAAGACATCCAATTTTGTATAATAGGTAATTTTATTTTATTTTATTTTATTTTATTTTATTTTATTTTTTCATTTTAATTTTTGATTTTAATTATTATTTATAATTTTTACATACATCTTCGAATTTAAAGCTTGTGATGGTTTGTGGGATGTCATGACTTACCAAGAAGCAGTTGATTTTGTTATTTTAAAGCTTAAAGAGACTGATTTCAGCCCCCAGTCTGTCTCTGAGCTCTTGGCCAAGAAGGCATTTGAAAAGGGATCTCAAGATAACATCACCGCATTAATTATTTCTTTCCGATATGACAAGAAATAACTAACATCTACAATTTTTTCTCATTCAATTGAAAAAAATTACTTTTTTTTCATTTATCTTTTAGTAAAATAAAAAACCCAATTTATATATTTTTGACATTTCTTTCTTTATTCTTCCTTTTTCATAACAAGTGTCTATCTGCGAGTTTGAAACTTTTCAAAAAAAATTGAAAAAAAAAAAAAAAAAAAATGAAGATTAGACAAGTGGTTATCTTCTTTTTTTTCGCTCTATTTGTATATATTGTTTTTTTCTACTTCTCCATACATTCAATTTCGATCACCCCTTCATTCGATGAAGAACCAAAATATTATGACGCTGCAATTACACAGAAAACACCAAAGCCCATGACAACTTCTGTTCCATTGGAGAAAGAAGAAAAGAGTGAAATTGGAGACAGAAATAAACAAAATGAATTTAAAAGGATTAAAAAAGTAGCTGTTCCATTCAAAAATATTAAGGGTATAAATATATTTGTTTTTTTAAAAAAATTGAAGGTTATCTCAATTCAAATTAATCAGTGTTATATGATTTGGAATTGCCTGAATGTGTTCATTTCAGTCAAATCACATCGAAATCCATCAAAATAAATTGGGATAAAAAAGAATTTAGTCATGTCCAATTGTTCATGAGGGAATCACATGAAAAAGAATGGGAAAGTGTATATTACGGGCAAGATAATTTTTTTATGATGGGAGATTTAATCCCCAATTCATTATTTGAATTCAGCATCAGATATATACAAGATATCAATCAAACGATCACAGCCACGAGGAAGGGTTGTGAAAGGAGAATCAAAACACCATCAGATGACAAAAATAATCTTGTATCGAATCCATCTTTCGAAAGGGTTGGACCATCAATGTTCAGTATCTTTCCAAATGTGAAAGATAGGCCTGAATCACAACTACAAAGAAGAAAAGACGAAAAACTAAACTCAGAACATTGGCAAAAAGTATTAGGAGAAAGTTATTTGGTGAAAAGGGATAATGGTATTGCGGTGAACTTTAAATCAAAGTCGGTGAAATCTACTTCGATGATTTTTCAAAATGTATTTATAAACCAAACAACCCCAAAAGGGTTGTATCTCTCAGTTGAAACTGCAGCGAAAAATGTAAATGGCGAGAAAAACAGGGGGTATGCTTTAATTGTAGATTTAATGTATAATGACAACAGTTATGGGTATGGTGCAGAAATTTTATTTAAAACAGGCACACACGATTGGTACAAAAAGTGCATGCTCATTGATTCCAAAAAAACAGTGAAAGCTGTACAAATTTACATTGTTTTTTCAGCACATATAGGAATGGTCTGGTTTGACAATGTTGTTTTGAAAGAACTTGATTCTTTTGAAGAAATAGGAAAGTGTTTCACACCTAAAGTTCGTGTCACTAACCCCTCACAATTAACCTCCATCGAAAAAGTAGTTTCAAAGTATGGTAACTCCGATCCAATTCCTTATTCTATCTCTTTAGCTTCTCAAATGACCATTGATCGTTTCGTTGCTTTCGAAAAGATCTTGCAAAATTGGTCAGGACCTATCAGTGTTGCAATTTTCATCATGAACAAAGAACAAGAACAAAAAGTTTTGGATTACATTGAACTTCACAAAAACACTTTGGCCAATCGTGTTGATTTTCATTTGGTTTATCCCTCCGAGAAGTCTATTGCCATCAACAAAGCTTTTGGCTTGTATCCTGTCAATGCTCTAAGAAATATTGCCTTTCAGAAAAGTAGGACTTATTTAGTCTTTATGATAGATATCGATTTTGTCCCGAATCCAAATTCATTTAATTCATTAATGCAATATTTTTTCACAAATTTTTTAATTTTTTTTAAATCCTCTTTTAGGAAAAAATTCAATGAGGAGGAAGTAAAAAATCTGATTTCACACAAAAAATCTGCTTTCGTAGTTCCTGCTTATGAATTTAGAGACCACGGGATTATGGTTTCACAATCAATCCCTCCTACTAGACACGAGCTTCTAGAGAGGATCAAACTAAACGAAATAAGACCAATTCACTTTAAAAAATATCGTGCTGCACATAGATCCACAAAATATAATAAATGGAAAAAGATGAATGAAAATGAGATCTACAAGGTTAACTTTCAACCAGAATATGAACCTTATTTTATTGTTCACAAGGATGGATTTCCGCTTTGGGATGAAAGATTCACAGGTTATGGATTTGATAAGGTATCTCAAGTTGCGGAGATGCATTTCATGAATTATGAATTTCATGTATTGACTAGTGCTTGGATGATCCACTCGGAGCATGGAATCCCTTCTTGGCGTTCTTCAGCAAAGGCCATGCAGTTGAGGGTCTTTCAGAACTATTGGTCTTTTATCGTTGAGAAGTATCTGTTTCACACCATCAAAGAGAAGGAGCTTGAGGAATAAATTTATTTGAATTTTTTTTTTTTTTTAATTTTTATTTATTAAATCATCTTTTTCCATTTGAATTCTAGTTTATATTTCAAAATCATTTCTGATTATTCCTTTTTCTCAAATCGGAATATTTTGACTAGATCAATATTTTATTAAATTATTTTCACTTAATTATTTAAGAAGGGAAATATATAAAATATTTTTTTTATATTGAGGATAGATAATATTTATTTAAAACCACTTTGTAAGAAAAAATTTTATTATTCATTGCAGTAATAAATTTTTTATACCCCTCTCAATATTAAGCATTTAATAAAAGTAACAATTTTCTCCCCTACGATCTTCGGGGTTGAAGTAATAGTCCTCAATGAAATATGGTTTAATTTGTTTTTCAAAATAAAATAATATAAAAAAAATATAATATATAAAAATAAAAAAAATATTACCTTCAATTTAATTGCCCTTTTTTTTCAATAGAGGAATAAATTATAAAAAAATAATGGGAAGTTGCAATTCAACAGACGAACAAGAAAAATCAAAGGAAATTGATAGATCTTTGGCCAAATTAAGATCTAAATTAAAAAGGGAAATTAAAATCCTCCTTTTGGGTAAAATAAAATTTAACATAATTATATTTATAAAAGTTTGAATTCCATCATTTTATTTTCTATAAATAATAATAGGAACTGGAGCATCTGGTAAAACTACAATTGCCAAGCAAATGAGAATAGTATATTTGAATGGATTTAGTTCAGAAAAAGAAAGAATATATTTCAAAGAGTTTGTTCATCATAATGTTTTGGATAGTTTGAAAAATTTGATCAAATCTTGTGATGAATTTGGGTATCAATTGGAAGAAGAATTTTCTGTAAGAAAATTTTTTTTTTTCAAAATATAATTAATTTAACAAAATAGAAATAAATTACCTAATGAATTTATTTTATCTCCCTCCAAATAAAATATTGATAATTAATCCTTATTAAATTTACATAAAGAATTTCAATAATTATAAAAATATATAATGATAAGATTTATTGAACTAAATAAAAAAATATAAATTTTTATTTTTTTATTCACGATGTGTATAATTATTAATCAATTTATATTTATTTATATAAAGGAGAAAAAACATCCTCATTTTGCCATAATTAATTTTTTTTGCCCAACTAAATTTTTTTTTTTCAAACAGAGCATTGGTGAAGGATTGAGAAGTATGACCCCTCAATTTGATACCTTGATCGAAGAGGATAGAGGCCAATTGTTGTATAAATTATGGAAATCAGAAACAATAAAAAAAGCATATGAACAAACATATAGATACCACTTATACGATTCAGATGTCTATTTTCTTGACAATCTTGAAACAATAACCAGAAAAGATTATGTGCCCTCTGTACATGATATTCTCAAAGTAAGAGTAAAAACTACGGGAATCAAAGAGACCGAATTCAACTGTAGGGGATTTAATTTCTCTATTGCTGATGTCGGTGGGCAGAGATCTGAAAGAAGAAAATGGATTCATTGTTTTTATGGTGTCACTGCCATCATTTTTGTAGTTGCATTGAATGAGTAAGAAAAAAAAATAATTTCTTTATCCCAATTAATTATACTTTATACATAATCATCCCCGATATTTCAATAATAACCTTTATCTATCACTTCATAATTTTTTCCTTATATTTATATTGTTCATTAATTCCCTTTTTTTTCCCCCATTTCCAGTTATGAGAGAATTCTTGAAGAAGATCTCAAGACCAATCGGTAAATTTATTTTATAAAGACGGAATTATTTAATTCTTTCTATATTAATTTTATTAACCCTCCTTATTTCACTTCTAGTATGATGGAGTCCATCCAATTGTTTAAAGAAACTATTAATAATAGATTTTTCCAGGAGACCAATATCATTCTATTCCTCAACAAAAAGGGTAACTCCTCCTTATAAATTTTTTTTTTTCCACCATATATTTTAATTGTCCTTCATCTTTGATATAATATAAATTTTTTTTTCCTTCAAAAATATTTCTCCTCAATATTTATCCATTTTCACAATCTAGATATTTTTTCTGAGAGATTAAAAGTAACTCCATTGACAAAATGTTTTGAAGATTATACTGGTGGAGAAGATTACGGATCTGCAGTCGAGTTTATCACAAAGAAATTCTTGCAACAAAATAAATCTAATGATAGATGTATATATTATCATGAAACTGATGCTACAGACACAAACAACTTTAAAATGGTTTGGAATGCTGTGCAAGAGATAGCAGTAAGAGGTGCACTTATAGAGAGTAATCTTTTGTGATCCTCTTCCTTTGTTAATTAGCAACTAGTACAAATATAAAAAATTTATATTCCCTTCTTTTCTTTTAATCTGAATTCTCCTTTTTCTTTAAAAAGTTTTCATTTTCATTTTTAAAAAAAAATTGAATCGGATAAATAAAAACAAATTCAAAATAATCTTTTTAATTTTTTTAGATTTCAACAAAGTAATCATCTCCTCCAAGTCTGTAAAGTGTATAAGCAAGTTTTACTTTTATTTCTTTTTTCTCCTTTGTTTCTTTTGATAAGCAAATGAAATGGGTTCCTGATGTTAATTCACATTTCCCTTTTACTATTCCTTTCCCCCATATCTCTTCATTTCTAGAAAAACATCCTAATTCCTGACCTTCAAAAGATGGATAATCTCTTATGCGATGAAGCCATGCAGGTGTGACACTATTTAAATTTTACGAAAACAAAAATTTGAATTCAATTTTTGAACATACCACCTGAATTTTTTGTAATTCAAATACTTTATTAGAAGATCTTTCTCAGATACATCCAAAATTAATGAGGGAAAATCTTCTTCAAAATCTTTTGGATAGATTAAAATTATTTCAATTATAGTGATCATTATTTACTTTTAGGTTGATATTTGATCCATAATTTTTTCCATACAACGCTATTGTTTAAAATTTGACCAAAATTTTTGTTCAATACTTTGAGATTGCATATTTCTTTTATTGTCAAAATATCAGTATCCACTATTATGTATATCCAAATATTTTTGGGAAATGATGTTTCCCAATTTACTTTATCCATTTTTTTTTTTTTATTTAATTAATATTTAATATTAATATCAATATATTTGTTTATTCATCATCTTTATCATTTTCTTCAACGGGAATCCTTTTTCTTTTTTTGTTTGAAGCTTTGGTTTGATAAGGTAGATAGGATTTATAGAATTGATTTGAAAAAAGTTGAATGATGATCAAGTAGATGGGTTTGGGAAACTTTATTTTCAAAAGAGTAGAAAAAATTTTGATAATAATCAAAAAATTAAAGATCAAATCTTTGTGTTTTTTGTGTATCAAGTGATGTCTATCCATGTTCCAAAGTTTACCATTTTCGAAATCTGTAATCAATTCATAACATCCTTTTTTCCCCTCTTTAAATTTTTTGTAAGCGATTTGTTTTGGTGTTTCATTCTAATAAAATATTTTTATTAAAAAAGTGAATAATAAAATTTTTTTTACTCTATAAACGATGTTTGGGTTTGCACAATAGTAGAGAAGATAGAAAGAGCAAGTCGTATATCCATCTGAAACCGTTTCGTAAAAAAAAGGAGTACTTTGGAAAGAATATGTTTTCATTTTATTTACGTTCAAAAAAGGTAAAATAAGGTGGTTTAGCTTGTAAGAACAAGCAACGATGCCACAATAAAAATTTTCCATTCTAAGTAAAGTGTTTTTGAGGGAGCCATAACAATGCTTACGAAGAATTTTAGCTACATAATCCAAAAATTCAGTGTCACCACAATTAGAAAAAATTTCTTCCAATATTTCTTTCAAGTACCAACCCCCTTTCAAGATAACTTTAGTTGTGTACATGTCGCTGTTATCGGCTGCAGATCTTATTTCTTCTTTATAGAAATATGGGTTTCCATTAACATCATCTTCATGAATTTTCTTGATTCTGGCATCTTTTTTATTAATTTCTAATTTTATTTCTTGGGCCAATTTAAACAGGTTTTTGAATTCATTGGGGATTATAAGTTCTTCGATTTTTTGAACTAAAAAAAAAAATGAAATTAAATAATATCAAATTATTTATAATAATTCTAAAAATTATTTTTCTATTTTTTGTTATTTAATTTAAATCCTTAAAGTTTTTTAAATTTACCCTTATAAGCCCCATTTTTTAACATCAACTTCATTACTTCAATATTGTTCGATTCAATCGCCCCCTTTAATCCCTTGTTCCAATCCTGTATATCCTCAGCTATCATTTTTTCGATCATCTGGATATTTGCCCCTTTACAACAATGGTACAAAGTCCGTTCTGATTTTTTTAAGGTATTCTTTGAAAGATAATCATCAAACAAATCTATTTCCCCACTTTCACATATCTCCTCAAAATTTTTTTTTCTCCCTTTCTTTTCTTCTTCTTCTTTTTTCTCAACATATTCTATCACCGATTTGCAACATTTTGATTGAGGTGGAAGGATTCGCTTTCTATATTCTTCCCATTCTGGGATGAATTTTTTTTTTTCTTTCAATTCTTTCAGGTAAAATTTTTTGGTTTTTGCTTTGGATGGAATCTAGAATATCAAAAATTTTTGATAAATGCATTTATCAATAAATATATTTAATACCTTATTATAGCAATATCCTTTTTCTTTTCCTTTCCCACATAAATTTTGATGATAATCACAAAATTCATTTTTGAAATCAATGTTATCAAAATTATCAAAGTATTCCATTTTTTTTTTTTTCTTTATTTTGACAAAAGTTTTTTTTTGAATATTAATATAAATTTTAGCAAAAAACATTTCTTTCTATAATGTTATCATTTTAAACAAAAATTTTAGATGGAATTAATAGTTACTTTTGTACACTTTTAACGAAATGAGATGGATATGTTTGGTCCAAATAAAGTCCAATATTTTATTTCATTTATAAATAAAAAAAGCGAAATGAACTTTAATTTAATCTTTTTTATAATTCTATTGTTTCCATTAATCATTCAATCAGAATCTTCCAATCAGAAGATCTTCATCATATCATCATACGATGAAAATTATGAATATGCAGTCAGGCAAGTGAATGGAATACAGACTGGATTAATAAAAGGAGGAGTGCCGCTATCGAGCATCTATTATAAATCATATTATATGGATACCATTGTAATAAACATTTAATTTATTTGACATATTTTAATTTTCTTTTTCAAATTTCCCATCCAAGATGACCCATACCACAGAAGCTGATCTGAATATACAGTCCAAATTTTTGATGAATTTAATTTTATCGTGGAATCCTTATGTGATATTTGTTTTGGGAGATATGGCTTATGATCGGGTGATTCTTGCTTACGAAAACGCCAGAATTACTAACAAATCACTTCCCAATTTTCCATTTATCTTTTGTGATGTAACAAAAACAAATCTAGTGCAAACATCATCCATAACGGGAATATCATTAAAGGCAAATATTAAAATATTATTAATTTTTTTAATTCCACACGTAAATATTGATTAATTTCTTTTTAGGAACCCTATCAAGCAAAATTGGATTTGGCTTTGAAATTGAATAGAAATGCATCCAAATTTGCATTTATCTTTGATGCAAGTGAATCTTCACAATATCAAAAAGCGGATTTGCAAAAACAGCTGGATAATAATACTATTAATACACATGGGTTTGAAGTACAAATATATCAAGTATTAACATTCGATCAATTCAAAACAGCTATGACCCAATTGTCGAATGATAAGTATGGCATCATCGTGATTAATGCAATCAAGCTCTATTCTGACCTTCATCTCAACACCACTGTATTGCCTTACCTCATCCAAACTTGGATCACTTCAAATGTTGATTTGACCACAGTTGGCCCGATTTCACAAGGTTTCGGCATGAATGTAAAAAGAAATTTCGATTTATAATTATAAAAAAATAAAATAAAATAAAAATAAAAATAAATTTTTAATTTTATATTCCTTGAGATTATTTATAAATTTCAAAAATGCAAATATTCTTCCATTCACCTAAAGCAATTATTTCAAAAGATACGCTTAAGTCCTAACGCCACTTGCTCATACTCTGGCTTAATTGGAGCAAAACTTATCCTGTCTGGCAACAAAGAAATAAATACCCCAATTTATACCGAAGAAAATACTGTATTCACAGAGACCAATATAAAGAGAGACAGTTTCGATTCGTTGAAAAACATCTCTTCAGAAATGAATACAATTCTAACGGATCCAAAAAATTTTATTAACACATACATTTTCCAGCCTACATATTATGTAAGACATTTGAGTTCTAATTAGAGTCAAATTTTAATTTTAAAAGGAAAACCCTATAAAAGTTTACATAATTCATTCTTATTCTGAAACTTACGTCTGGCCCGTCTTCCAAGGGATAGGATTTCTTAGGGGATTGGAAAAGCAAAGGTTTCCCAGAAGCAGATTCTATCTCAAAACCTTTTGGATGGACACTAAAGAAACATACAACACTCCAGCTAAAATAGCTTACATTGCTACCTTTGCGTTGTTTGGTAAGAAAGATATTTAAGAATTTTTTTCTTATTTTTAGTTTTAACAATCATTTTAGAGGCAAAAACTTTTAGACCTTATCTCACGTATGGATCAGACGATGACGCTCTTAGATCTGTTCAACTACCATACTACAACTCCACGATGAACACAACTTGGTACTTTCTATTTGATTGATTTTTTTTAAATGATTTTTTTTTGTTATTATTTCAAAATAGGAAGTGTATGAACGTTTTTTCAGGAATAAATGTTGATCCCAGCACATATCCACTAATAGGAAATCTTACTTCTCCTCTCAACCCAATCACTGGAACCCTCGAAAGATTCAACTATAACAAACTGATCACCCTCTCATTACAAGTAAACCCCAGCATCGACAGCGTGACTTTCCTCTTTGATGGATCACCTTCAGGATCCGTCATCAAACAAGATTTGGAAAGTTATATTGCAATATACAAAAATGTGTGGCCAAAAAACAGAGTGTTTCAGTTCACTTACTTTTCTGAACTCAAAAATTTTATTTTGAATGACAGGATCAGTTCTTTATCTACCAACTTGTTGGTTTTTGGTCCTTATTCTGGCTACAAGAACAAGGATGGCACGGGTACTGTTGCAGGCACTGTCGTCCAGTGGGTAAATTCAAACAGGAATGGAACTGACATCAGTTTTGTCGCCACTTTTGTTGGTACCAACAAATAATCATTTAAAATAAAGTTTAAAATTATAACATCTTTTTTTTTAAAACTAGTTGAAGGAGGGATGATGGCTGTAGGACAAGACCCTACTTGTAAATATTAAATCTAAATTTTTTTTTTCAATTTAATTTCTATTATCTATTAAAATAAAAACTAGCTGCAGGAGAGTCAGCAGGACTTTATGCGGCCTTACTGTTGAAAGTAGTGAATTTAAACTATTATTTTCTTATTAAACATTATTCATTTAATATAGGGTATTCCTTTCTCTCAATTACCGATTGGAAACAATGCTTTGGAAGTGGTTGGATTGAACAGACAAAGAGTAAATATTTTTTTTTTACATTCATTTTAATTTTTAAAAAACTTCTTCAATAGGTATCTTACACATCTGCAAAAATCCCCCCAGAAGTAGTTGTAGGAGCTTCCATATACGAATCCACACCCCTCATATCAAGCAACCAATTTATTGCTACAGAACCCGACACCATTATTATTTATATTGTTTTTGCATTATATTTATTACTTGGTGTTTTCACTTGTTGTATATTATTGTTTGTAGTAATATTTTGGCCAAAGGGAAATAGGTTTAAATCCATTTTTTAAAAATTCAAACTTTTTTTCTTATTTTTTTTAAAAAAATTAGTCTTGGTGGCTCCAGCTACCGTTTTTGGTACAACACCCTTGTCATAAGTTTGTGTGTTATCAGAATGTTTCAACTGATGATATCAATAAACGTGAAACCTCCTGCCACTAATTTGATTGCCTCCTTTGTTCTTTATAAGGTCTTAATTCGTTTTAATCATTTAATTTAGTTTCGTTTCAATCATTAATTTGTTTTTTTCTCTAGATAGGAACGATATTTTACATTGGGTCAATGATGATAGAATGTATGCTTTGGATCCACATCTTTCAAGTTTCTTTCGAATCAAAGATGTGGATGGTTTCCCTAAAAACTTATTGCTATGGGCTTTTCCTCATTAACGCAGTGGCTCAAATTGTATGTATTGCTATTTTCTCTGTCTTTGCCAATGACGCGGTTGCCCAGAATGAAGGTAAAATCATTGCTTACAATCAAGGTTTGTATGTATCGAGGTATGGATCAATCCAAGAAGAAATTATTCAAACCAATACTAATTTGAAAGCTTCAGCCCGATCAAGTAATTTTTTGACACAATTTTTTTCAAAATCCCTTTTTATTATTTTTTTTTTTTAGGTCAGATTGTGACTGGAGTGATTGGTGTATTTCACTCGATCATCTTCATGATTGTAGGATTTTTGTTTTATAAAACTCTTGTTCATTCCTCCCAGAAAACTGAAAACAGAACTAAAAGAAGGAAATTTGCAGCATTCAAGATTATCATTCTAACTTCAATTATTGCTTTGTGTTCCACAGCAGGTAAAAATTTTATAATCTTTATAGTTTATTTTAAATTTATTAATATATTAGGATTGGTTTATTGCGCAATTTTGTCAACGGACAGTAAAACTAGTGCAGCGTTATGGATGAGTACATTGTTCGAATTGATTATTTTTGAATTAATTCCTCTTTACTCTTTATTTCTGACATACTTTTATTCCGCCAAAAAGTCTTTTCACAGTAAAAGCACTCACATTTCTCTCAAGGATAAAGAGTTGCCATCTTCTTCAAACACCAATTAAAATTATTTTTGTTAAAGTATAAAATTTGATTAAATCTTGAATCATGAGGAACACAGACTTTAGAAAATAAATTTATTCTTTTTTATTGAATTTAATTTTATCTGATGATCAGATTCCCAACATTCAAAGATTTAAAAGTCATTAGAATAAACGGTCCCATTCTCAATCATTTGACTCATTTCTTTTGTTAGGACACACTTTTGATCACTAGAAAGTCGAGTATATCTAACTAAGGACCAAAACCCAGATTCGTAATTGTAAAGTGAAACAACTGGAGCATGTAATTGAAGCTTTTTTTTAACTGCAAAGTCTAAAGTATTAAATCCTCCAACAACCTCCCCATCAACTACATACCTAAGAAATCATTTTTTTATTTTTTGAATTTTTATATTAATTAATTTCAAACTCTAAACTTCCATTGTCCATGTCCAAAACCATTTCGATGACAGCAGTTGTATTTTTGAATTCAATGTTGTTTTTGGTAGCAGTTCTTTCATTTCCATATTTATTGTTATATCTGTACTCTTTGCACATTATCCAATATGACCAACTGTGTGACTCATCATATTTCGGCCTTTTGTTACGTAAAATTAATTTTGAGAGAAAAAGATATTTAAATATACCCATCAACAAAAAAGCAAGCGTCCAAGGGCATCAACGAGTCAGCTACTCCAAGAAAAACGTGCTGTTATTTGTTGGGTAAAAATTATTAAATGTGTTTATTGATATTCTAAAAAATATATCTTATTTTTTTATACATAGCTTTTGACATTTTCTCCTTTCATGATGAATGAGTGTTTCCCTTTTGAGTATTTTTTTTTGCTTCTAATAGATTCCCACTATATATCAATCAAATTTGAATTAAAATAATAGGGATGTCCAAAAAATTACTGTTTAAATTTTTACATTATTATTTTGCATTATTTTATGAGCTGTCTTTCCCTTGTTGATTAAAGTTATGGTATTGGTGGATTTGGGCTCAAAAATGTTTTCTGTCATGTCTATTTAAGTGATCTAAAAATTGAACATAAATGAGTTTTTATCTTCAAATAAAAGTACCCTTGTAAAATTGAAACCATGTTTCATATTCTTCACTCAGAGTTTTGTGATAATCAAGCTTTAGAAAACTCATTCTTTTCCACAGACTATCATTCTTGAAGATGTAGTTAAATAATTTGCAGGATGAAGAGAAAGATGAAATATCTTTGAGATCCAAGAACAACAAAATCTCTATCCAAAGAAATTTATTTAATTCTTCCATTTTTTTTTTTTATTTTTTTTATTAAAATTGATCAATAAAATTTGGTTCAAAATTTGCTTTCCTCCCATCAAATTAAAATTATCTTTAATAACCACAATCATCAAACAATTTACAATTAGAACAATCATTAGAGTGAGAATATTGACCAGTGAAATAGAGATACTCACAAAACCATTGGGTAGCTAAAAGAGAAATAAAATATTTAAGAATTCTACAAAAAATAAACTAAAAACCTAAGAAATTCTGGTAAGTCATTGGTCTTCCTTCAATGTAATAATTCAACAACTAAGAAAAAATTTTAGATTAACAAAAATGAATCTAAAAGATGACTAAACGAACCATGGAATCTGTCCAGCTGTATTTGAAATTTGTCATATAATAAGCTATAATTAAATATCAATGTTAGATTAAACACTGTTTATTTTGTTTTTTTTACCTGCTGACATCTCTCCTGTTCTGTCTTGTCCTCCTTGGCAATGGTAATAAATTACTAAATTTTATTTAAAAGAAAAATATAAGAAATCTTTCAAAAATAAATTTTTGGTTTTGCCTTGAGGAACTGCCTTTTTAGTTGAGAGCAAAGTTTTTATGTGAGAAATTCTGAAAGGGAGTTCGTCTGTGTTGGCCCATTTCAAATAATTCTTTGCCATGAAATCTAGTGTTGAGTTTGAGAAATCACCAGGTTGTCCTTTTTTTTTATGTAAATAAACTCTTTTTTTGTATCTATATATTATTTACCGTATTTGCTTTCACAACCAGAAAAATTAGATTTCTTGCAAAATTCTTGTGCGGAGAAATCCTCAATTCTGTGAAAAATTTTAAAATTTTGGAAATTTCAAAAATTAATACCCAATTGTTTCCCAAAACAAGAAAGAACCTTTTTTGAATTTGTTTCATAAATTCTTATTGAATATCATTTGTTTTATATTTACCTTAAGGGGGTTATTTTTGAAATATTCTTCTTCGTAATGAATATCATTTGTTTGGATGGATCCGTTGAATTGTAGCAAACAGATATCTATAAGTTGATATTCTTTGGGGAAATCCAAGCCATTCAATTTTGCTTGTTGTTGGAATGTTTCATTAAGATTATCCCATGCAAATTCTCCATAATTATCGAATGTCCTTGGTTCAGGACCTCTGAACAAAAAATTTCCAGTATTTTGATTATGATCAACAAACATGACTAAAATTATTTGATTATATGGTGATAATTAATCAGCATTGTAAACTCATTACCTATTGAAGATAAAAATGGCAGTTGTGCATTGATAAAGAAGAAAAATAAAAAAATGAATAAAAGCAACAGTGGTCTCATTTTTTTTAATTTCTCCTTGAACATAGCGCTTCCATAAAAAAATTTAGCGTTTTAAAGAACAAATATTTTTTAAAAGTTTATTTTAAAAGATTATACAATTTGGTTTATAAGTATTATCCTCCCAATTATAAATTTCATCGAAAGAACTTTTTTTTGATTGCAAAACTTTATCATATTCTGAGAATATGGAGAAATACATAACAACAAATTCTTTATATTGTATGGGAGCCCTGATTTTGAGATTGAGGTTATTTAGTAGGGTAAGCAATACTTGATCTTGTATCCCTGCGATAGAACCTAGCCTACAAAAGCGTTCTACATCCATCGTTTTGTTGATGGGGCTAGAAAATATCTTGTAATATCGTTTACTGTGTAGATATCTGAATTATTTTGAATGGGAAGATAGATTAGCCGATTATAATAATAATATTTTTCACATTTTGTATTCATTTAAGGTAATGTTCAAACGGTAAAAATTATAATTGGTCAAAATCTAGAGGAGAATTTTTTTTTCTTACAATACTTTGGTTGTTTCTCCACTATTAACTGAGCATAACAAAGATACCAATAGAAAGAATTCATTCCAATATATTTTTCCACAATCATTAAAATCTGAAAAATGAAACAAAATTTGTTCAAAAATAAAGTTAATTGAATTTTATACCCAAAAAATCAAAGATATCCAACACTTGATGATCATGAAAGAAAGTGCTCTCTCTCATGAATTCTATAAATAAATTTTCTCCCCAATATGAGTCCGGATTGAAACTTCCCGCTTTGATTTTGAACCATCTTTCCAAATTTATGAATCCTTCTTTCGAATTCACCATAGAAAGCAAATTTTCTTTTATATCATTATCATTGTTAGATAAAAAGGTATTTCCAGATCTATAAAAAAAGAATAAAGAATTATATTTCCTCTTATAATTTGATTTTTACGAGGAGTGAAGTATGCTTGAGAGATACTCAGTCTTTATCTTCATATGCTTATATTTTGTTAATATTTTTTTTTATTCAATTTTTTTTTAATTTAATTTTTCAATAAAAATTTTGCTGTTATCAATAATAGGTGAATCATACAAATTTACTTTATTTATTTTGCAAATAAATCTTTATTAATTTTATTTTTCAGATTATCAAGAGATTGATATTTAATTTTAATGAGAAAAACAATGTTATTTGAGTTGATGAATTTCCTTCTCCAAATTTCTCAATTGAATCATAAATCCGAACTATTAATAAAATTGAATAATGAATTCAAAATTATAAAAAATTCTTTTACGTTTGGTTCTATCATTGGTCTTTTCTTCAGTACAATGTTATAACTTTCTTCCAAGCTCAATTTGTTTTTCTTCATTAAGTATGCAATAGTGAGAGAAGCACTACGAGATGCTCCAGCTAATATATTTTTAAAAAGGTTAATGTTATAAATGAGCTTTGTTTGTGGAATCAATACCTCTGCTTTATTAGTTAAATACAAATAATTTGATTAAAAATTAATTAAAATTTATTAATTAAATAGTAAAGTACCAATGAATCAAAACTTTATTGTTTGTTGATTCGTTAAATGCATTTTCAATGAATTGGAAGACTTGATCAAAATGCTCGGATATGATATCATACCTTTCATCATCTAAATTTTTTTATAATTTAAAATAATAGGATGGAATTTAGGGATAGATAACCCATGGATTGAAATCCCAAATATCCTTTCAAATTATCCCCATAAAAGTATTTGGATGTCATTACATCCATATTTACAGTATTGATAATATGTGTTATCTTCTCCTTTTCTATCATATCCAGATTCTGACAATCAGAAGAATTTCCCAGGAAGATGTTCTCTGTTATTTTCGATGCGAATTTATTATCAGAGAAAAATTGCATCAATACTTTCTCAGGTATATTCACTATTCTATCATTAAAGTCATCATACCATTTTTCGAGTTCTTCTTTTTCATTATCTTTAATTTCAAAGTACATTTTTTTTTTTTTTTTGAATCTAAAAATAGAACGTTTAATAAAAAGGAAAGTTTAATCCAAATTTCTGATCTTTTTCAATTTTTCCTCTCTTTTTAGAGATATTTGTATCTTTCTCCTCACTCCTTTTCTTCGGGTTGAAAACAAGACTCTTGTTTACAGAGTAGAAATATACAATCAATTTCATCACAGGTTTGGGAACTTTGGCATGAGCAATTTCTTTCTTTGAAAAGAGGACTTTGAAGCACAAATAAAATACAAATATGCTATCTCGGAACTTTCTGGAGTAGAGGCGGTGATTTTCCATTGTCCAAATAGTCCCAGTATTAATTTTTAATAAAAGTAAATGTTTATGAGGATCTTCACTACTGTTTGTATTTTCTATTTTAAAAAATGAGTGTTCTTTTATGAAATCAAAAGAGTTTTTCAAGAAATTATGGTCAAAATCCAAACAAAGAAAATGTTTTAGAATTTCAATGGAATAACTTTGGTAAGGGAGATCTCTTTCAAAGTTGTTTGGATTTAGATAAAACTTTATGTTGAAATAGATCATATACTGAAAATAGTAGTAGAAAGCTGTCTTTCCATCTTCATCTTGAATGTTGATTTTTTAAAATTAAAATTTCATATTTAACACGAATTTTTTTTACCTTCTTCATCCAATAAATCTTCATTATCAATGAAAAGCAAGAATTTATTGTAAGTGACTCTATCAGAAAAGAAGAGAAGGTGCAAAAGAGTCATACTATTTTTTGTTTTCAGTTTAAACTTTCTCTCTTTTTCCAATTTTTTAATTCCATAATAATTCTGAGGATCGTCCAAAAACTCTTGTAAAAAGAAAACACTAGTTTGGCAATAAACACGAATACATCCTTTCATCGTTTTTAATTTTTTAAATTTGGAAAAAAACAATTCTTACTGTATGAAAAACTGTATTGTGGCAATAGATAAAATAGGAGATCAACTCTTTTTTTACGATTTGGATTCTGGCAGATTTCAGTAAAAAGATGCCCAATTACGGAAGGAAAATCATAAACAAGGGGTAAATTTAAATCATCTTTAAAAAATAATTTTTTTAGAAAATATTTTTAAAAACTAAAATTACTCGTTGAATATTTGTGAAGGTATTCGAATGTTTGGAAATCCATTCGTTGATTCTTAACTGCGTAATGTAAAGGGTAGTTCCTATTTATGTCGGAAGATTTATGTTGGTCTATAAATCTTTTATTTTTAAATTTGAAAATTATAATTTATAATTTTTTTTTGAATGTATTAAAAATGTTTTTAACAAGTCCAAGAGATCTTTGGTAACTTTTTCATTACTTGCCAAAATGTGCAAAGGAACTTGCCTATGAGAATTTTTGAATTTGCAATCCACTCCATCTTCAGGATAAAGATCATCTCTGTTAATTTTGTCTTCTGTGGAGACTTTAAGGTAAAGTCTTCTCAACAGTTCTCAGTAAAAATAAAAAAGATTAATAAATAGTCCTGAATTTTTTTTTTATATTACTATATTCAACGTTTGGATTGGCGCAATAGTAGTGCAAATATGAATTAGAAAACAAATTTATGAGAAATAATTGATTGTCTAGTTTTTCTACAATATCTAAGAATTCATTGTTAAAACTTTCATTGTTGCATAAGCATTCAACTAAATATTAAAATAAAATAAAAGTAATTAAAGTAATTAAGTGTGATAAATTTGAATAAATATTTAAATTAATGTTATAATAAAGTAAATATAATGAGTAAAAATTTTACGAATATTCTTTCCTTCCTTAGATAGTGGGAATAAGTACTCAAATTTCATATCTAAAAGCTCTTGCAACATGGTTGGAGTTAAATTTGGATTCAAAGTTGCTACATACAATGGTGGAACTTTAGAGTGGTTTGATGCTTTTAAAAAGTTAAAAATAGTTCATTTTTATTTCAATGAATTCTTACCTCTGCCCACACAATTCATGTCAGCTTTTTTTTCAATAAGAAATTTGGCAATTTTGGTTTTCATTATTTTATTTTGGAAATAGAAATGTAGTGCACCACATCCATTATAATCAATTGCAGAAAAATCAGCTCCTTTATCATGAAAGGTTTGCAAACAGGAAATTTCCACGTTTTGGTAGCAAAGGTAATTTAAAAGACCCAAATTTAAATCATTTATTTTAAGTTTTTCTTCATGGTTCATAAACAAATCAAACAGTTCTATTATTTAAAAGTCAATAATTGAAAATAAAAAAACAAAATATTTCAATAAAAAATAAAAATAAAAATATTTTACCTTTATCAAACTTTGTATTTTTTAATGCACTACAAAATGGAGAATTGCTACTGTTAATATCTGATTTTAATTCAAGAAGTAATTTGACAAAATCAAAATCACAGTCATACAGGTTCAAAAGATAGACTGTGAGTGGTATATCCCTGTCTTGGTTTTCTGTATTGATATCCACTCCCATTTTAACTAAAAACTTTACAATTTCTAAATTTAAATTAAAAAAATTAAAATTCTTGAAGCTTTATTATTTTTACCTCTTTTGTTTGGATTATCAATTGAGCAAATATAATGCAAAGGAGACCATCCAAAATTGTTTTGATACTCATCATCCCAAAAGTAGGGATTAATTTCTTTTGATAAATATTCAACCCATTCCTTCTTTGCATTTATATTGCTGCACAATATCAAAAGAGGATTGTTTTCATCATTATCTGACATATTTGCATCGGCTATTCAAAAATTTGATTGAATTAAATTTTTAATTTCCTCATAATCAAATTTAAATTATACAAAACAAAACTTTATTATTTTTGTTAAGCTGAACTTTGATAAAAACATTATTAACTTTTTCAACCCCACTCTATAAATTTTTAATCAAATAAAATAAAGATGAAGAGTATATAAGGTTTGATGGATTTATAGGAACAAGATGTTACAATTTAGAGCAATACGTATCTATGTGATATGATTTATATCAATCATTTTATTTTTTACAATATAAAAATATGTGAACATATGTGTTCACCTATTCAGTTAAATGAAAGAGAATAAACCATTCAAAATTAAATCTTTAGAGATATAATGAATATTTCTTTCAATAGAAGGTATGCATTATTTTTACATTCTGTTCCTATCTATCCCATAAAGATTTTATAATGGGATTAAAAAAGTTAAGATCATTTGAATTGAATTTAAAAATTTATCGAATATATAGTAAAATATGAAATATATACTTTATAGAAGATATGTATATATTATGATAATCCTTGATTACCTTTAAGATTGATTAGTTCTTTGAGGAAATCCAATTCCAAATTTGAATTATCACACAGATATAGTAATGGTGTCCTTCCATCTTCGCTTCTCTGATTGATATCTATCTTGCATTCAAAAATGAAATTCAAAAATGGGATCTCTATGCTATTCTCCAATGTGCAAATGTAATGAAGAATATTAAAAGATTGAATTTCTGTATCAAATTCCAATTCCTTTTTATATTCAAGAAATTGATCCATTAAATTTGAATATTCTTTCTCCATTTCAAGTTATTTCATCAATTTTTTTTTATTTTTTTATTTCATTCAAAATTTCAGACTTAAAATAAATATATAGTCTAATTTTTGAAATATATTTTTATTATAATTCAAAAATTTTCGAAAAATCAAAGGATATAACTTGATTAAAATGGAATGCAATTATTTGCCTCCACTTTTTTTTCAAAAAAAGGAATTATTCCAATTTCAACATTTGTATTTTCTTGATAAAGCATACGTAAATGATCATCTGCAACTAAGATATTCTCCCTTGATATTATGGCTTTTTCATTTTGGCAGATATATAGAAAAATTATATTATCTTTCTTTTCAACTTTCTTTTTGATTTGATCGATTTCATTCCTCCAATAATTATCTTCGCTTTCAAAAACACAATGACAACCTATCTGATGAAAATAAGGAACCAAGTAGATGCTTTTAAATTTTTTCAAAAATTCTTTGACATTTATTTCATCACTATCGTATATATCATTTTTTGAGCATAACAATTTCCATAATTGAGATAAATTTTTTTTTGTTGAGATTATCATTTTTATCATATTTTCGCACTTTTGTTTGCAATTTGAGGAAGCAGTTCTCCAGTGATCTGGCATGAAAAAGTCAATCTCTGTTGTTTTGTATGAATGATTATCTTTTAATTCTTATAATATCGTTATACAATAATAATACCGCCATTATCCCCGCCNTTTTTATTTTTTTATTTTTTTATTTTTTTATTTTTTATTTTTTATTTTTTATTTTTTATTTTTTATTTTTTTATTTTTTATTTTATTTTTTATTATTTTGCCTTGATCATTTCTTCCCCACGTAAAAATGTCACCATTTTTCTTTTTGACAACCACCCAGTTCCCTCCTCCACTAACTTCATGAACATCTCCCATAATTTTTTCCTTAATGACCTTAGGAACAAAATTCCCGATTGCCAAGTTACCATAAGTGTTGGAGCCAAATCCTAAATGAATAAGATTTGTCAAACAAAATAAAAAAAGTTCAACTAATGTTAATTCGCGATGAGATGATAATTTTTTATTGAAATAAAATACATCTTATTCATTGAGTCTTTTTTTTTATTTTCCTAGATTGATTATATAAAATATATATTATAATATTATTATTATTATTAATATATATTATATTAATTTTTTTTACCCATCAGATCCCCTTCAACTTTTAATGTTTTTTTTAATATGATATAATCACTCTTTATTATGATTCTTACATGTCAATAAATAAGTGGTATTTCTTCCAAGAAAGAGATACTTGATATTTTTGAATTTTCCTTTAAATAATGGCTCTTTTATTTCCCTCATACTATTGCTATCAAATCCACATTGGCAGTGATTATTATTGCCCACTACAAAGAGTGATCCTTCATCTTCTGATGGAGAATCTTTTTTCAAAAATACTGTATGATCCCTAAAAGCGAATTGTTGAGAATCGATTTTGATAAAGACATGATTATATGATATTTTGATTATGTTAAGTAAAATTTGATAAGAATGTCTTGATACTATATTATAGACATATAACAAAAATCAAACATGATATATTGGAGCATAACCTCAAAAATACATTTTATTTTCATTTATACTATATTTATTTTAAAATGCAAATAATATCTCTTATTATCAGTCTTTAAATTAATTACCAATTTGACATTTTTTTTTTTTTGAAAAATTGAATCTTAAAAAAAAAAATGTAAATAAATGAAGGAAAATTTTTTTGTTAAATAATATGATATAACCCAAAAAATATCTTTATAGGAGGGATAGAGAAATGGAGATTATGGGATTTGAGAATAAGATTAAAAGTATATAAGATTAAAATGAACAAATATAACGAACATATTCAAATTAATTTAAATTAATTCTTCCTTTTTAATGCATCTTTATAGTCTTAGAGGAGGAAGAGAGAGTATTTTCTCAAGATTTTTTTCATAGCAAGGATCTCCCCGAAATCTTGCACACAATTCAAAAGCTGTGTAATGCGATAAACACATTCATCAAATTGAATTCGAAAAATCAATTGAATCTGTTCATATTTGACTATCAGAACAATATCAATGAGAAATGGAATACCTTGAGATTGCATCTTTCCAATAAATCAAAGGGAGAATTGACCTTTCTATGTACGAAGAGCCTGAAATCGTTCAAGAGGATCTGCTTTGCCACCCTGTTGAATTATTGCCCAGATGAAGATTATGATCATATCATCCATCTCATAGGAACCCATTATAAAGGCGGCATCGAGAAATTGAAGAGGGATCATCCTGATATCAAATCAGATATAGAACATGGTAAAATATGAATAACATTATATCCACATATTTATATATTAATTAATATATTAACGATCGGGATGGAATATTCATATCATATAATTATTTGAATAAAAAAAATTTAATTTTGGAAATTACAAATCATTTCTAAAATAATATTCATTCCTTGATTTTGTTTTTAAAAAAAAAATCTCATTCAATGAAAACAAACATCGAATAGCCAAAGTAGAAGTGATAGTTAAGAACTTGCCGAAAAATTCATTGGATATTCCCTACAAATCAATAAGACCACCCGAAGAAGACAGAAAAGAGAAGAACATAAGAACAATCAAACAATTTTTTTTAAGTTTGTTTCCTCCCTACTTCTGGTTTCCCAAGTATGCTTCTAATCTCAAGGAGAACGTAAGAGGCGATTTGGTGGCTGGTTTGACGGTTGGCGTTATGCTCATTCCTCAGGGGATGGCTTATGCTACTACTGCAGGTTTGCCTCCCATCATAGGTTTCTTTTTTTTAGAAATAAAATAAAAAATTACTTGCGTTTCTCATAATTTAAAGAAAAACAAATTATTCATCTAAAAGTAAATAATATAATTAAAACCTAAAAACAAAAATAAATTTAAAAAAAACTAATAAAAGAAAGATAAAAAAAAAAAATTTCAAACGAAAAACGAACAATCAACGAAATTTTGTTTCTTTAAAATTTTTTTTTTTTAAAAAAAAAAAACAGGATTATATTCTTGTTTACTTCCACTTTTGGTTTATACATTACTTAGTACGAGTAAAGAGCTTTCACTCGGCCCTATTACCATCGTTTCTCTCCTCACCCGCGATGCACTTCAACCTTATGCCGAAGTGAGGTCTATGGAGTACATCAGTCTCGCTTTCATGTTGGCTTTTACTTCTGGTTTGATTCAGTTTGTTTTGGGAATGTTGAGGATGGGTTTTGTTACTAATTTTTTGTCCGAGCCTCTTTTGGTAAAAAAATTTTCATTTTTTTTTGGTTCGATTTAAAGTTGGAAAAACAAAAAATTTAAATAAAATTATTATTATTTTTTTTTTAATTTAATTCTTTCAAAAAATGAGATGAAAACAGAATTAATGTTATTTAAAAGGATTTTTGATAATAAACTAAAAAATAAAATAAAATCTTAAAAATTTCAACTAAAAAATTATAAATTATTATTAAAAAATTATAAATTATTATTAATAATTACAATATATTATTATCATTTTGAGTTTGCATATTAATTTTTGAATATAATGTCGATTTTTTTTTATAGTCAGGGTTCATGACAGCAGGAGGGATGATGATCATCATAGGTCAAGTAAAACACATACTAGGAGTGACCCCGCTAGTGAAAGCGTCCCTCTTCTTCGAGCAGCTCTACTACATCATCCAAGTGATCCACCAAACCAAGATGCTGACCCTCGTCGTCGGAACCATCTGTCTCGTCTTCTTGTTCACTTTGACGCAACTGAAGAAAAAGTTCAAGTGGATCACTTATATCCCTGGCCCCATCATCCTCGTCTTCTTTTTCTGCTTTTTGTCTTGGATGTTTGCTTTTGACACTCTCAAAATCGATTTGATTGGGCACATTCCCTCTGGTTGCTTTTTTTTTTTTTTTTTAATTTAAATATTCCTATTTTTTAGACTTTCTTTTTGATTGATTTATTATTTACTTTGAAAATGTTTTTGATTATTTTTTTTTTTCTTATTGATGTATTTTATTAAAATATTTAAATTTTTTAAAAATTTTGTATTTTCTTATCCTTGCATTTTTCAACTAAAAAAACTTTTTTTTTTTTAATTAGGTTTTCCCAAGCCATCCCTCCCTTTGCACTCTTTATTTTTCAAGTTGTTCCCAAGCGCCATGGGGATCGCTCTCATAGGTTACTTAGAACATATTTCAATAGGAATCCGATTTTCTGAATTGAGAAATTACAAAGTTAAAACTAGCCAAGGTGTATATATGAAACATAAAAAAATTTTTTTATTGATCATATTCCTTTTTTTATTTTTTTCATTTTTATAATTTTAAATTTTTAATTTTTTTTTTTTTTTTGAATTTTTTTTAGAACTGATTGCATTGGGGCTTTCTAACATTGCAGGATCTTTTTTTAGTTCGTATCCTGTTTGTGGGGCTTTCAGCAGATCGTCCGTCAACTTTGTAAAACAATAAAATAAATTTGATAAATTTGATAAATAAAAATAAATAAAATAAATAAAATAAATAAAATAAATAAAATAAATAAAATAAATGAAATAAATAAAATAAATAAAATNAAAATAAAAAATAAAAAATAAAAAATAAAAAATAAAAAATAAAAAATAAAAAATAAAAAATAAAAAATAATAAATAAAAAATAAAAATGAAATAAAGTAAATAATTTTAAAAAAAAGTGATGTTACCAAAGAAAGAAGAGTCTCTGTAATAATTTCATCTTCTACAAGCCCGTTCCAACCATCCTTCAATTTCTCAATGGTTTTGAAGATTATTCTAGCAATTCGGAGAGCGTTTTGAAGTTTAGTCTTTTCGTCCAAATTTTGGAATTTGTTGCACGACAGAATTTCCTCATCTATCTCCCCCTTCTTGGAATTTATTTGGCTTGTCAAAATATCTATGGAGTGTTGCCTGAACTTGAGTGATGCTTCAAGCAAGAGAAACTTCCTTTTGGGGCTCTTCACAAGTTTGAAAAGCATATAATTTATTTGGAAAGACATGAACAAAAAATCATTTCGAAAAAGAGCGCACAAGTTGGGAACTTCTGTCAAGATTTTTTTTGTTTAAAGAGAGTTTTTTATTTTTGTTTAGAATTTGATTTAAATTGAATTTAAAAAAAATATTTTACTCATGATGTTATTCTGATTTAATCTCATACATCTAAAATAATCGAACAAATTTTTTACTAATTGGACAATGTGATCCCTTTTAAAATTGTTGTTAGTATAAAATTTTTTAAAATTTTTGAAGGATTGAGGGTTTGAGGCTTTACCCTGTTGGATCAGATGGCTCAACATGAGAAAAAACAGATTCAATCAAAAGAAAAATTTTGTGAGCAGAAAGGGTGATTGTGTATGAAGGAAGCAAGGGATTATTATTGATTATTTTTTGATTAATCTCTATTTTCTATTAAAAATAAGGAAGAAAATGAAAAAAAAAAGATTGTTTTTTTTAGAGTTATTTACCAAATATTTGTCAGATTTTGGCTCCCCGAACAAATTGGGAGATTGTTGAAAAACAAAAGAATTTAAAAGCTTTTCGTTGTTGATGAGTTCGTTGATTTGGCGGAAATAAAGCAGAGATTTCCACTCAAAAAAAGTGTTTGTGAAAACTCTTTCATCGTCCAAAAAAACAGAAAAGGGGTTGTCAACAGAGTAAGAAGACTCTGGAAAGTCAATTTCCTCACCTTGTATCTTCTTATAAAAAAAATTCAAAATTTTTTTGATTTGTGTGATGTTTTCTTTGATGTTGTATTGAAGAGTCGAAGCTAGCAAGGGAAGAACGTTTTGTTTGATTGATTCTAGAATGGGTATTACCAGGTTTTTGTTGAGTTCTCCTATGAATTTTTCCCAGATTTCCTTGTTCACTCCCAAAAGTTGCTTTTTGAAGAATTTAAATCCATTTAAAAGTTGATTTAAAAAATTTTCTTGAAGAAATAAAATGATTAAATAAAAAAACAATACAAAAGATAATTAAAGTACCAAAATCCTCAAGAGAAAAGATTTCTTTTTTAACACACTTCTCAAAAGATATTTGCTTTTCTTTGATTCGGAATTCCGAAGAGGGACTCAGCGTAAAAGGTAGAAGCAAGTTGATCAAAACGTGATTCAAATGAAAATGGGTGAAATCAAAAAAACAATCGAGATCTATGGAAGATTCGAACAACTTTTTTATCACTGATACATCCTCTGATAAAGTTATTTTGTTTTCTTCAAAGATAATAGTTTTTTCAAGAGATTCCTTCAATTTTTCTATCAACGATTTTTTTATTATATTCGCACGTGCTCTCAAATTTGTGAATATTTTTGGCTCATGAGAAAATGCTCTACTCATATAATTAAGATGTTTTATCTAAAAATAAAATAGATCATCGATTAGATTGAAGATATTTTAGGTGATATCCTTTTTAAAAAACTTTATTTTTCTTACTATTTCTTCTATTCTCTTTGATGCTTTTTCTATATCTGATGACTCATCTGATATATTGGCTTCCATCTTTATCACTGATAGATCTATTTCCAACAGATCTTGCAATATATTAATTGACAACTCTTGTTTTTGTTTCTCTTTTAATGTATTGTCATATTGTTGTTTTATTTCTTTGAATGAATTGATTTCTTCCTATGAATTATGATAAGTTAATTGAATAAATATGATATATTGCTTATATAACCTATAAATAAGATAAATTCATCAATTAATTTGAGAGAAATGTTTTTTTACTTCAATTTCAATCATTATTTTATTGGATTTAGCATTAATCTTTTCAATATGAGATTTCTTTTTTCTCAATTCATCAATGCACATATCCAGCTTGATATTATTCTTCTTCAAGCAATCATCGAGTAGGGACTAATGATAAATGTTCCCATTGGTTTATGATAAAAAAAAATTAAAAAAATTATTTTTCATTCCAAATTAAGATGTGAAATAAGATGTGAATTATGATAAGTTAATTCTTTACATTATCTTGAATGGATAGTTTATCAATTAACATCATCAAAATTTTTTTTTAATTATTATTTTGAAAAAAAAAATTTGGTATTAATGGAAATGTTGGTATCTGATCAGAGCTCAGATTGGATTGGATTAAATGTTGGTGGAACTGTATTCATCACCACCAAAACAACATTGACCAGAGATAAAAATTCAATGTTGTGCAAAATGTTCTCTGGGGAGTGGAATATGGACAAGTTGGCAAGAGATAAAAATGGAAATTACTTGTTGGATGCTAATCCAAGGTAAAGAATACATAAGGAACATTATATTCTTATGTAGATGGACACAAACAATAATCATCCCTTTTTTTTTTAATCCTATAAGATATTTCGAGCCTATACTGACATTTCTGAGAAGAGGGGAGATCATCATCGAAAATGGGATCAGTGTAGAAGGGGTAATTTGAAAATAATTTTTGATAATTAAATATGTGGCATATTATTAGAGATCAATTTCATATCCAAATTATCCAAATATCATTTGAAATGTTGATTCTATATCCTATTATCGATCATCTTTAATGTCAAATTTATTAATAATTTATAAAGAATTCCCTTTTAACACATTAACTGCATAAAAATATCCTCCAATCAAAAAAAATTTGTTTCACTATTTAGGTATTGGCGGAAGCTAGATTTTTCAACATAAAGGGGATATTGGATGTGCTGGACAAAAAAGACAAAAACGGAGAAGAAGAGATCAACTGGGACAACATAGGAGGATTAGATGGTGTCAAGCAAGAGTTACAGCAGCTTGTTGACAACACAATCAAGTACAAAGACCTTTTCTTAAAGAATGGGGTGTATCCTGGCAAAAACATTTTGTTGTACGGGCCTCCTGGTTGTGGGAAAACACTTTTAGCAAAGGCCACTGCAAAAAAAATGCAGGTATAAACTTTTTCTTTCAATTTTAAAAACTTTTTTTTTTTGCGTTCATTTTTTAATTTTAAATTGCTTTTTATTCTTTGTGCGTTTGTTCTTTACACCTATATTAATTCACTTAATCTTTAAAATTGTTTTTCTTTAAAAAGGCAAACTTTATGTTGATAAAATGCCCAGAGTTGTTGCATGACAGACAATATGCACCTCAGCTCATCCAACAAAAGTTTTCCGAGGCAAGGTCAATGGGTCTTTGCATGATTTTCTTCGAGGAGTTTGAGTGTCTCGCAAGCATAAGGCACGGAGACGTCCTGAACGACCCAGTAATATCTCAGCTTGCAATTTCTTTGGATTCCATCCGTTCTAATGGAAATATATTTATTATTGCGGCTACTAATCGTCCTGATCTTATAGAGCCTGCTTTGTTGAGACCTGGTCGTATTGATCAACTCATTTACATCCCTTTGCCTAACCAGAATGCCCGCTTGGAAATTTTGAAAACTTCTTTGCGTAATACTCTTATTTCCAATGATGTCGATTTAGTTTTGATGGCGGAGAAGACTAATGGACTCAGTGGTGCTGATTTGGTCGAAATTTTCCAGAGAGCTTGTGTATATTGTATTCGTGAGATCATTTCTTCTCAACAGAGCCCTCCTGAAAAACTTATCCTCAATAAAAAACACTTTGAACATGCCATGAAGAGTGCTCGTCAGAGTGTTAGCGATCAAGATGTTTATCGTTTTCTCAACTTTAATAAAATTCTCAGAAAAGTCAGCACCCCTTCTTTTGAATTTCCTTCTCACCACCCCAGTAACAACAATAACAATACTAACAATCATTCTCATGATAACGAAACTGTAAATAATCTAAACCATGATAAAGAACAAAAAAAACATAAAAAAGAAAAAAAAGAAAAAGAAAAAGAAAAGAAATGAAAGTCAAAAAAGCATTTGATTAAATATTTATAGATTTAAAAGGATCTTTAATTATTCATCATCTTGAAAAAAATTCTCATCTTCATTGTTTCCAAAATCATTATTGTTATTATCATTGTTGTTAAAGTCGTTGTTTCCACAATCATTATTGTTGTTATTATTGTTATTATCATTGTTGTTAAAGTCGTTGTTATTATTGATTGGAACTTCAGGAACCAGATTAAATCTTTCTTTGTGGTCATTGATGACGTCGAGAAACTTGTTACCAAACTTGATGACAGCCTCCTGGGGGATGAGCTGACTGAGCTCTTCAACAGTAGAAGGCAAAGTACGGATGATCTCAGTGAGATCTTTGATCTGCAAAACGAGATAAGGACGGATGTTGTGCTCATCAGCAAGCTTGCTTCTGATAGTCTGCAAGGAATTTCTCAAAGAATTGATGCCATCACTTTGAGAATTTGAGGAAGAAATCTTCTTGGGAAAATAAGAGCTGAGCCCATTATTTTCGCTCTTCTTCTTCTTATTATTCTTGCTCTTATCCTCCATTTGGATAGGATTATAACCATTGTTAGTGTTATTAGAAGAAGAAGAAGCATTTCTTTTCCTGGTGCCCTTGGTAGAAGAGGTAGAAGAGGTGGTAGAAGAAGAAGAAGAAGACTTTTTCTTTCCATCTCTCACCTTGACAACCATCTTGTAGTTCTTGGTATTAGTGAGATACTTGTTAGTCTTGTAGTTAGTATTCTTAGAAAGTTTGGCGACGACATTCTGATAAGCACCAACAAAAGTGATGTCCTCCTTCAAAACATTCTCCACCAAAAGATTGTTAACGATTCTTTCGACGACACCCTTGGGGAGATTAGAGCCCTTCCCGAACATGTTGAGGCTATCATAACCCTTGTTGGTGATGGCTTTTCCTTTGGAGCCCCTGTAGATCAGGGCGATGGTCTGCAGAGTCTCCTTCTCCTTCAAGTTGTCGACCAGAGACACGAGGTTGTGCACGTGGATTGTCACGTCCATGATCACACAATTTGAGTCATCTTTACAATTATCGCAGGTACCTTTACAAGTCTTTTTAAAAGGAAGATAAATGAAAAATTAAAATAAAAAATAAAAAAATATAAAATTAAAAAATAAAAATTAGAAAATAAAATAAATAAAATTGAAATTAAAATCAAAAAAATAAAAATATTGAAAATAATAATTTCGTTTTTAAAAATAAAAAATCAAAAAATGGCAATATTTCATTTTAAAAAATAAAATTACTTTTGGATCAAAACTTTCTCCGAAATGAGACAACACGAGTTGACGTCTACAATCAGCATTGTTCTCACAGAATCCCACCACCTGATTTAGCGAGTTGAGTTGTCTTTGCAGAGTCTCCCAGTTACTGTTGAGATCCTTGGAGCTCTGCTTCAACATCTTGGATATTTTGGACTTGTCTTTGTAGGAATAGTACATCACACAATGAGCCACTTCTCCATCACGTCCTGCTCTACCCGCCTATTTTCATTTTTCAATTTAAAATATTATTTTTTTTTATTTAGTTTTATTTTTTTTATTTTTAAAAAAATTCTTTTTAATTTTGTTAATTTTCCAATTATTTTGGGTTTTTTTTGGTGTATATTTTTGGTGTATATTTTTTCTTTTTATTTTTTATTGTGGATAAATACACTTTTTTTTTTACCTCTTGATAATAACCCTCGAGAGTTTTGGGGATGGAGTGATGAATAACAAATCTGACATCAGGCTTGTTGATTCCCATACCAAAGGCAATGGTGGCACAGATAACCTTGACCTTGTCTTGCATCCACTCGTTCTGCACCTTCTTACGTTCACTGCTGTCCATGTCCGCATGATAGAACTTTGCTGAGATTTGAAGTTCTTCAAGTTCACTCGCAGTTTTCTCACAATCCTTCTTGGAAAAACAATAGATGATCCCTGAAAAAAGTTGTCAAAAGTTTTAAAATAAATTGCAAAAAAAACAAAAAAATTTCTATAGGAATAAGAATGTTTTTTTTGAAAAAATTAATTATGTTGAAAGATTTGTAAGAAGTTTTATTTAATAAGATATAAGTTATGTAAGTTTATAGTTTAAAGTTGATAGATATAAAAAAGGGAAAGGAGTCTTTTTATCAAGAAGAAACAGTTTTCTTCATTTAAAGAATTTTTATGGCTAAAAAATGATTTTTTTTTTGTTACCTGTGTCGTTAGGGTAATTGGTTTTTATGAAATCAGCAATAGAGCCGGTCAAATCCTTGACTTTGTGCCTGATTTCGTAAATGAGGTTGGTTCTGTTGAAAGATTGCTCGAAGATGATGCAGTTACGGATGTTCAAGTTGGTGATGATGTCGGCCTTGACACAATCAGTGGCAGTGGCGGTGAGGGCCATGACAGGAACATTGGGGAACATGTTTTTGAGGGAGCCGAGTTGTTTGTAGTCCTTTCTAAAGTCGTGTCCCCATTGAGAAATGCAATGAGCTTCATCAATGACGAACCTAGCTAACAAACCTTTCTTGTGGATGTTGGTGAACGCATTTCTGAGAGAGCCGCTCGCTGCAATCTTTTCGGGGGTGATGTAAAGGACCTTCATGCTTGAATTGATGTTGTACTTGAACAATTCAACGAAGATTTCTTTGTTCTTTTCGCCGTCCTCGACTTGGTCGCTACCGAAGGCCTCTGCTCTGATACCCAAAGCCAACAAAGACATCACTTGATCTTGTATCAACGCGACAAGCGGTGATACGACAACAGTGAGACCATCACTGAGTACGGCGGGAAGTTGGTAGCACAGACTTTTTCCACCACCCGTAGGCATCAGCACGAAAACGTCTTTGTTGGAGAGAGCTGCATTGACGATGGCTTGTTGGTTCGTTCTCCACTTCTTATGACCAAACTTCCTGTTTCTCGTGTCCAAAACTTTGTTGTCCCAATGATAGTTTTTGAGCCATTGGTTCATCAAATTTTTGTTTTTGCTTGTATTGAGACGAAAGAGAATGTCCCTGTCCAACGGAGAGATATCTGAGGGAACGTTCATTGGAAAAGGAGTTTGCTCATAGTTTGAAGAATAGTTTCCTCCTCCACCTCCAAAGTTATCAATAAAGTTTCCTCCATTCCCATAGTTGTTATTGTTGTTACTGTTGTTTCCATAATTATTTCCATTGTTATCTGTGTTATTGTAAGGAAGTCCTATTCCTCCATTGTTAGGATCGTCAAACTGTCCAGGGTTATACTGAATACCCACAGAATTATTGTTATTGTTATTATTATTATTGAAATTGTTATTGTTATTGTTATTGCCAAAATAGTTGTTGTTAAAATTGTTATTATTATTGTTATTAAAAGAATTATTGTTAAAACTGTTGAAAGAGTTACTAAAAGAGCTGTTGTTGGACTGATTAGCATTCCCCATTTGTGATTCCATCTCACTAATTTCATCTTTGAGCTGGATTCTCCTTTGCTTGAGTTGTTCGAGGAGAGATTTATCCTCCGTTTCCATCTTCTCGATTATTTCATCGTTGATTTTATTCAATTCGTTTTTCTTTTGCTGATAGATGTTGTCATCAAAAACTATGATGGTGGAGGAGATAGAAGAAGACTTTTCGTTATTCTCGTGTTGATTGATGATATCATCGATATCCAAATCCATTATCATCTTATCGAAATCCTCATTGGTGGATTCTTGTATATCAACCTGGGTATCTCCAAAATCCTCATTTCCATAATCATCATCATCATTATTAGATTTGTTCTGATTTTTATTATTTGAGAAATTATTTAAGTTTTTATAGGTATTTCCAAATGTATTATTCGTTGTTCTATTGAATTGATTGTTGTTTGATGGAATATTGTTGCTGGTTAGATTTTTGGGAGGATTTATTGATGATGTATTATGGTTGTTCGATTTATTAAATGTTGTTGGTTGTGTAGTGGTAATATTTGATGTGTTGGATGTATTTGAAATCGATTTTATGGGTTGCACAAAGTTATTTGAAGAATTGGATTTTACAAAAGATTGTGAATTGGTGGGGACCTTTGGTGATACTGTGATAGGAGGATTTTTTTTTGGTATATTTTGATTATTTGGCGGATTCTTCGTTATTTTTGAATTATCCAAACTATCTATTGCTATAGAGATAAGGGTAAATTAATTGGTATAATATTATCAAATGTTGATTTATTACAATATTCCTTCACTATGGTGTTATTATTCGATGATATGACGATGCTATTTAATTTTAGCTAAGAAAAAAATGAGCCAATAAGAAAAATGATAGGATATAATGATTGATTACCTTATCAAGGTAATTTTGATTGGTATTTTTCACAACAAATTGATTTTTTTCTTCTGATGTATTTTTTATTTCTGGAATATTGGCTTGCAATGCTTGATTGGGATTGCTCATGAACCATTTGATTTGATCATTCAAATTATTTATCATTTTATTCATCTTTGTACGATATTTCGACCAATTTTTTTTTTATTATTTCTCTTTCTAAATTTTCTTTTCTTCTAAATATTTCATTTTCAAAATATACTTTAATTTTCCATAAAACAATTTTTTTTAATATAAAAATAAAAAAATGAAATTGGAACTGAAGAACATAGTGAGACAAGACTTTAATTTACTTAAAATTTCAATGACGATTTCAAACTCTCAGGTTCTTTTAGTTCTTTTCTGCTTAAAAGTAAATAACTACAATTAAGTTGAATGACAAGATCATTTAAATTTACCTTTTTATTGGAAAGAAATTTCTCTAATTGATTGGTTGTGGGGCTAAATCTTTTTCTAAACTTTCTTCAATATCATTTTGCAATTTTTGAAAATCCCATGAGAAAGGAAGAAGTTTCGATTTTTTGATATTTAAATGTTGAACATTATCACCATTTTATTCCAAAGCAAAAACATCGGTTTCAAGAAGATACTTACAACAATTAAGCCTGATCAAGAGTATTTAAATGATGTAACTTTAAAAATATTTAGGAGTTATAGGGTACTCAAGAAAAAGTTTCCTACCAATACTTTCAAGAATTTATCTTTTAGGCCCTTCAAACAAACAACCAATTTTACATTCAAAGATTTATTACGAAAATAAAAAAAGATTTGTTAAAAAATTTTTATTATTCAAAATCTTTTGATGTTCTTTGAAGATCTTTCAAATTCATCTAATAGATTGCATCTTAACATGCTCTTAAACAAAATTAAAGGGGTCCAATTTAATAAATTAAAATTTCAATTAAAATAAAAATCTTGATCAAAAATGTACAATATCTCCTATGATTTGGACATGAACAACTATACTAATCCAACAGAAACGAAAAATGATTTGATATTCTCCCAACATAAAGTGAATATGAACAATAAGGAAAATAATGATTTGAATAGGTCTATTAATCGATCATTTGAGAACAATTATCAACATGATGAGATCGAAATAGAAAATAAAGGATATTATATGCAACAGCCAACTGATAATAATTATAGTGAAGCAGAAGAAGAAAATATAACCAATTATGAGCCTGTTACTGAGCAAAGTACATCATATTACGAAGATACCACATTCACCCAAGATTTTAATTCCACTTCGCAAATAAATACACTCAATATAACAGAAAAGGAAGATAATTTCTCCATAAAACAAATATTAGAAAAAGAAAACGAAGTATTCAAGAAAACAGGAGTAAATTCTCTCAATACCTATGAAATATCCAAGATATTTAATAAAACGGTAAATTTCATTTGAAAAACAAATATACTCTTCAATTGAATTCATTCATTCAAAGAAATCTGATTGGAATAAAACCTACCAAGAGATTCAAGAATTAAAATTTTCTGCTTTAAGCTCCAATTTGGTGTATGATTTATCTTCTAAACTCGGAAACAAATTCAAAGAATGTTGTGTAACTTACGCGAGCATAATCATCAGTGAGAAAAATCTGCCGAATTCTTCAAAGACAATAAAACCTGTAAGAATAAAAATTATAAAATATAAATTTAAATATTAATTCCTTAGATAAACGTGGGAGGTAAGATCCTGAAACGAAAATATTCCCCAAAAACCCCCCTCTTACTATATTTTTTTTTTGGCAGGTATCGCTGGTGGAGAAAAGTATGATAAAAAAATTTGGATTCTTTTCAACATAATCATTTTTTTAAACAGATTTCTTGTGCAGGATATCATGTTCAAATTTGCTATTGATATGAAAATTGGAGGTAAATATATTTTTTATTTTATAATTGGGAAATTTCAATTTAAAAATTTTGAAATCAAAAAGATAATTATATGTATGGTGGATTGTTCAGAAAAGATGAGTACTCAATCAAAGCATGTGGAAAAGAGCTTTTGTCTATGGAGTCAAGTAAAATAAAAAATCAATTTATTTTTTAAATTGAATTTTTTTTTTGTCAAAATAGTAAATGGTAATATTTGAAATTTGTTAAACTTTTACGTTAAAAAAATTTAACATTCTTAGCACTATGGATCCCCAAACTTCATTTTCCTTTGGTTTGTTTGATAGATTACAGTAAGAAGATTTATTTTTTTAAAAAAAATGGTTAAGCTTTATTAAAAAGAGGGATACAGAATGATAGCAATGAGTAAATTACCAATTAATCAATCCACCCTTATCTATGGTACTTTCTTTACACTAATTTTTTTTTTAATTTCATTTTTTTTGAAGGCTCGAGTGATGGAGGTAAAACAGTGGTAGCATCTAACACTGAGTTCAACGAAATCATGAAAAACTTGGGCACTCAACTCAACTTGAGGTCTCATTTAGTCAACGATACATTACTTTATGGACCAGGAGATATAGAAGGACATTTAGGGACTGACGGAAGATTTTATTTGTTGGATTTTGCAAGGTTTTTTCTTTTTTAAAAATTTTTTTTTTCCATTTTTTTTTTTATATAATTTTTCTCTTTCTTTCAATTATTAAAGGTTGTTTCCTCCTGAATGTCCTCCATTGGATTTAAAAGAGAGACAAAAGTATGGAAGGGGAATTTTCTATAACTACCTTCGTCCCGAGTTTGTTGTGGCCTACAAAGAAGCTTCCTTGTGTTCTGATACTTTCTCTGGTTAATTTTTTTTTTGTGTATTAAATTGAAATTTTATTCGATCAAATCAAATAAACAGGATGGGACAGTAAAGATCCACTGAGGTAATATCATCTTTTTTTTTTTAAAAAAAACTTTTTTTTAATTCATTTTAAATTGATTCACTTACAAATAGATATGAGCACCAAAGTGATTTGTGCAAAGCAACCAAGTATCTTAATGAAGTGCATATTCCCAAATGCACCAAAGAAATTGAGAAGACTTGGGTTGAATTCACCAAAAAGGATTTAAAGGAAAAGTCTCCCAATACACTCAAGCACGCAAGAGGATCTCTCAAATTTTTTCTTAGTAAGATATAAAAATTTTTATAAACCGAAAAATATTTTTATTTATTTATTTATTTATTTTTTTTTTTATTTTTATTTTTTTTCATTATGTTAGTTCCCAGAATTCATGGTTTAGGAATCAACATAAGAAAACTGGGTCTAGTAAAAAAAGCTTGTACCTCACCTAGTTTAAGAAAATACATTGTCAGTCTTGTCGCTGCGAGAACCCTCAAAAATGTTTTCAGACAAAGAATGAGAGATCTTCTTGACGAATTAAAGGTTTCAAAAATTAAAATAAAAAATTATTTCTTCAAATTTAAATATTGTTTTATAAACTATTTTTATTTTGTTAAAAATTTTTTAAGTTTTTGAAATATTCAATAAAAAATTTATCGAAAAAAAAAAAAATTTTTTTAATTAAATTAAATTACAAAAGTTTTATTTCTTAACTTCATTGCAAACGATTGTTAAAAATAAAAATTTTTGATTTGAAACTTAGGTACCTCACACATTAAATTTTTTTTTTTTTTTTTTTTCCGCAGATTCCTTGTGAGGATCCATTCATAGAACAAGCAGTAGATTTCTTCAACCAGATGATAGGTAGATCAGAACATACTAGAGAGCTCTGGGAAGAGGTGGAATTGAGAATGAAAGACAATTTTGTAGGGATTTTCTCCAACTACGAGTCTATGAAGAAAAACCCCGAGGACTGGTGGAAAACCAAGATTGACATCAAACTTGTTTTGGCTTATTTTTTGCAGATGACTATGGTTGATGTCAATGAATCTTCTCTTAAGTATTATTTTCGTGATCCAGAATCTTTTGAATGTAAAAAAAAAAAAAAAAAAAAAAAATTTTTGAAGTTTAGAAAATTGATGAAATTGAAATTTATTTTCACAAAAAATTAATAAAAACATTTTATAAGAAATTAAAATAAATTAAAAAAATTTTTAAAAAAAAATAGAAAACAGGTTGAATAAATTATAATAAATTTAAAATAAATTTAAAATAAATTAAAATGATGAAAAAATAAGTAAACAATTTAAATAAAATTAAAAAAACTTTTTTTTAAAAAAAAAGGTTTCACTTTTTTGGATGTTGAAAGCATTAGACCCAGAACACGACAAACTCACTTTGTTCTTTTCTCCAGTTCCTTCAGAAATCAATGGATCAAAGAGTATTTCTTCTTCAATTTATCTATTTTTCACAGAGTTTTTATGTTTATTATAATCTTTTTTTTTATATCAAGTATTGACAAAATTTATAGCAAAAATACCCAAAAAAGAATTTTGAAAAGCTCTTTACAGAAAATCATTTTTGCGTTGGAAGTTTTAACAACCTGCGTAAAGAAAATTTTTTCATTTTTTATTTTTATTTTTATTTTATTTTTTATTAATTATTTTTATTTTATTTTTTTTTATTAATTATTTATTTTTATTAATTATTTATTTTTATTTTAATATTTATTTTTATTTTTTATTTTTTATTTATAATTTTTTTTTATTTTCTATTTAAATTTTTCATTTTTATTTATTAATTTTTATTTTTTTAATGATATTTTTTATTTTTTATTTAATTATTTTTTTATTTTTATTTTTTTATTAATGAAAAAATTATTTAAAATTTTAGCCAATAATGAACTTGTGCAAGGGAAATATTTATCTGAAATTAGCCAGGATTTACTCAGAAACACAAAAGTTTCAAAAAGCAGTGAATTACTTTTCCAACTCGCATTCTTCTTACGAGAGATCTTTGGAGGTACCTGCTCTCTTTCCTTGGAAATCTGTTTACTATAACTACTCAGCTTCTCTATGTGACCACGCCAACCTTTTGCTCAAAAATGACATGAAGACAAAGGGTCTAAAGTTAATGAAAAAATCCAAAAAATATTACGAGGTTTTTAGTTTTTTATTTTTTATTTTTTATTTTTTATTTTTATTTTTTATTTTTTATTTTTTAGTTTTTTATTTTTTATTTTTTATTTTTTATTTTTTATTTTTTATTTTTTATTATAAGCTTTATTCTGTTTGCCCAACCATTCCCCACCTTGAAAACTTTCAACAAATGTAAGAATGATCTACTTTCGGTTTATTTCTCAATTCTTTTTTTTTTAAAAAAAAAGGTTAATGATTCATCATTTGGACAAAAGTCTGATTCTCAACGAAAAGAATATTGAAGTACCTTTGAACACTTGTCAAACAATCAAAAAAGAGGGTTTCCTTGTAAAAATCTTTGATCTTTTTTTTTTTTTTTTGATTACATTTTTTATAAAAGTTAAAATTAAATAATGGATTCATTAAATCATTCCAAAGAAGATGGTTTCAAGTTCTTTTCTGCGAGAAAAAAGGCTTTTTTTTGACTTGTAAAAAAAGAAACACCCAACTAAAACCGACCCTTTTCGTTCCTCTTCAAAAAGCAAAAGTTGAGATTTTGCCTCGTTGTAAATTAGGTAAGGAAAAATTTTTAAAAACTTTTTTTTATATCTTGTTTTCCAGAAAAATCCAACTGTCTGTTAATTGTACCTGCAGCTGAACTCAATAAATCCATCTTAATTGGAATGAAAGATTCCCTCATAATTTCTTTCGAAAACTCAAAAGAGCTCGAATGTTGGAAAGAATTGTTATTATTTTGTTCAAATTCCCAAATTAATTAATAAAGTTTGAATAATTAAATAATTTTATTTTTTGTGTGCAAATTTTCAAAAAAAAAAAAAAAACATGGGAGAGAACTTAGTTGATACTTCCCCCCAACAAGCCCTCTTTACGCTTCTCGTTCTTTTCTTCGACTATTTTTTCATCTTCCTCAAGTCTCTCAGAAAGCTCACTTTCTTCCAAAGTATTGACTTTGACTTCCTTTCCAAGTTTGATCTCAATGCTCTTCATGATTCTAAAATCATCTCTGTCACCCAACAAATTGACAGCGATACCACTATAACCATAACGACCAGTACGACCGATTCTGTGATAGTAAGTTTCTAAGTCTTCTACCTTGGAGTTGTTATCCTTCATTCTATCGTTGGAGATGGGGAGATCGTAGTTGATCACAACAGTCACTCCTTCAATATCGATACCTCTTGCAAGAAGATTGGTGGTCATCAAAATACCTTAAGGAAAGAAATATTTAGGAAATTGTGGAGAAATAATTGCAAAAAATGATAAAAAATAATAGACGACAAAAATGCGTGTTTATAAATAGAATAAAATTTAAAAACAAAAAATAACAATGAAAAAAAAAAAACATTAAACAAAATTATTTTACCTTTTGGAGCATCTCTGAATTTCAACATATTTTCTTCTCTTTGTTTCTTTTCCAAGTTAGCATGGACGATGAATATGTCCTCGAAACCGTTTTTCTTCAATTTTTCCTCAGTTTTGTCCAACTCGATTTTGGTGTTGAAAAAAACGATGAGTTTGGTGGAGGTGATACTTCTGAACACTTGTTGGATGATTTCAAATTTTTTGTTGTCGGATTTACTGCAGTCAACTTTGTATTGGAGAATTCCCTTTTTTTGATAAAAAAAAAAAAAAAATTTTTAAAAAAATTGCAATCATATTTTAAAAAATAATCAACAAATAAATTTAAAAATGTAAAATTAATTTTTTTAGAAAATTTTTTTTTTTACTTCAACATTCAACTCACTTTGTCTTAAATAAAGATGTTTGAAAGGTTTGTTGACGAACTGGTTGGCGAATACTCTGACACGTTCAGGAAAAGTGGCACTGAACAAGAAGATGAGGAGATCAATGTTCTTCTTTTTTGTTTCCTTCATGATGTCTCCTCTGATTCTTTTAATTTGGTCTTCCATGTTAGAGAGAACCATATCCGCCTCGTCCAAAACGAGAACCTGATTTAAAAAAAAAAAAAGTAAAAAATAAAAAAATTTAATAAAAAAAATAGTTTGAATAAAAAAAAATAAAAAATGAATAAACTCCAAATTAAAAACATATAATTGATTTATTAAAATAAAAACAAAAAATAAAACACTCATGAAAATATCAATTCTGTATTAGAAGATAATCTCGTTGTTCAAATATTCAAAAGAGAATAGTTTCTGGAGATCCAAAAACGTTATGAAAAAATTAAGTCCTTCATTAAGATAATAATAATAAAATAATAAAATTATTAAAATAATAAAAAAAAAAATGAAAATATATAATAAAATAAAATAATAAAATAATGATATAAATAAAATAATAAATTATTAATGTCATTTTTTACCTTGATGTTTCTGGCATCGATAATTCTGTTCTTGATCAAATCAGCAACTTTACCAGGAGTACCAACAATGACTTGGTCGTTGATAGGCTTCTGGCGATCACGGTTTCCAGACTTGTTGTTGTCATCTGCGACAGCAAGAAAAGTCCCCAACTTCTCTTCTTCAATCAAGTACTTTGCGAGCTTCTTCACTTCGTCGTAGACTTGTACTGCTAATTCTCTGGATGGGCACACTATGAGTCCTTGTGGGACCTTGTTTTGTGAATCGATGTGTGACAACAAACCTTTTTTTTAAAAAAAAAAGAAAATTAAGAAAAATGATAACATTTAATTCTTCTGATTAAAAAAATGATCTTCTAAAAATCATATCTCAAGAATATAGGTATCTCTTGAGATATAAAAATTGATCAAAATGAATAAATTCGAGAACAATTAAAATCAAAGAAGACTAATAAAAATTTGATTATGAGACTAACAGAGATTCCTTGAAGATGTTCATTTGAAAATCATCATTTTATATTTTATTATATTTTGAACGATTGATATCGATTATATAAAGCAATTGATTCTTTATAATCTTGGAATAGAATCCAAGATTTAGAGATATCAAATGATATTAAGTATAAACAAATATACTTTGGAGTATTACATCAAAATTTTTTTAAATAGAAAAAAAGAAACATACCTAACACAAAAGCAGCAGTTTTACCACTACCAGCTTTAGCTTGACCTATGAAATTGATAGCCTTGTTCTTTTCAGTACCTATCATCATTGGGAGAGCATATTGCTGGATGGGGGAGGGCTGATTGAATTTTTTCTCTATTATCACTCCCTTGAGCAATAATGGGCTTAATCCTAGCTGGGAGAAATCATTGACAGATTCAAGTTGGTTGATTTTATTCTTTTCAGGATTGGATTGGAAGATATTGATGGGTTCCTCTGAATTAAAAAAATATTAAAAATTTGTTAGTAAAAATTCGCATCATATAGCAGATAAATTATAAACATGTTGATATAATCAAGAAGTATTAAGTAATAAAAATTTTTATTAACATAATAATTACCCTCTACACATTTTAAGAAATTTTGAATAGGATTATTGATATGATTAGTTTATTAAAAACTCAATATTTTTCTTATACCTTTAATATTTGTATTCTCCTCGATTTGAATTGAAGGAACGAAAGATTGTGCATTTATTTTCAAATCACTTTTCTTCTCTTCTTTATCCTCTTTTTGCTCTTCCTCATCTAATTCACCCCAATTAATTTTTTTTTCATTTGGATCCACGTTCATCTTTAATAATTCTCAAAGCTATTTTTTTTTTTGATTTTTTACAGCACAAAATAATAGACATTTTCTCTTTTTGTATTTCAAGATTCATCAAATTTCACCATGAATATATTTTATAATGCATACAAGAGGAATTAAATTAATTTTTATTTTGATCTATAATTCTGGAATTAGGAAACAGAACAGGGGTGATCTTTTGGTGGTAGATCTCCTTCAAAAGTTGGCCTAAATATAGCATGATATATCTTGGATGCAGACAAGAAAACTTGGAATGAACACCCGTCATGATATAGACCCATTTGATCAAATACTCCTCACCTCTATCTTGAACCAACGAAGCAACCTAAATGAGAAAGGAATGATTTTTTTTCAATTTATTTTATTAATTATTAAAAAATTAAAAAAAAATTTTGTTTACTGCATCCACGGTGATTGGAAATCTTGAAGAAATGAGTCTGGTGAAATGGGAAACGAGAAATTCTCGTCCAAAAGACTGGGCGCACTTGTCTTGGTATTTTTTCATTTGATTCTCGCTGAGATCCATCAAAACAAACGCTTCGAGAATAACATCAGCAGCTTAAAAAAAAAGTTTAAAATTCAATTTAGTTTATCTGAAAGAAATGAATACCATATTTGGCTGCTTGAATTCCGTATTGCGCTCCCATTCCTGTTAAAGGGTCTACATGGCCTACGAAAAAAGAAAAATAATAAAAACAAGATGTTTGTTAAAAGTTACCAGCAGCATGTCCAATAACTTTAATTAAAAAAAAAAAAAAAGAAGATTAAAAAAATGAAATAAAAATTAATTGTAGATCAATCAATTCTACCCAGAAAATTATCAGAGTACTGTTTTTGCATCCTTCCTTTATGTGTTCTCAATAAATTTAATTTTTCAATTCTTTCTATCTTGTTAAACCCATTTTCACCCAAGACTTCTTTCAAGTTGTTGTCGTGAGACAGAATGGAACAAAAATTGTTCCAAAGATTCTTGTACTTGGGATTTTGCTGGAAGTTTTCTTCTTCAGATTCGTTCACGTCTATTATATTTCCATTGCTACCAGTCTCGTCTATGTACCCAAAACAAGCAATTGTGACCTACAAAAATGAAAAAATTAACAATGAGCAAAAAAAATTCAGTAAGAAAAATAATAAAACATAATTGAGTAGAAAATAAAAAATTAAGAAAGCAAAATAAAACTAAAAAATTGAAATCTTTAGTTCTCTGCAAAAATAAAAAAGAATTACGGATTCATCATAATTTTTGTAAATTCCAATAAAACCATGGTTAGATAAGAGCTGACTCGGAAAATAAGAAATAGCATCAGGCAAAAAGTTGTGATACTGCTTCTCAACTTTGGCAAAAAAACAAACAGAGTTGGGAGGGTTTTTCTGTAGGGACAAATCCCGAGCTATTTCGCTCTTGGCTCCGTCTGCAGCAATCAAGATATAACTGTTCACTGAATGGGTGGTTTCTTTCAGTTTGTCATAATATTTAATCTCCCAAGCTCCTTTCTTATCGTTGAATTTGAACCAATTCATTTCGCAGTTCTGGAAAAAATGGGTCCCTTCTTTTATACAACTGATCGCCATTTTTTGTTTCAAATCTTTTCTCCCTACAAATGCAATTCTAAACAAAATCAATTTAATTGGGTCCAATGTTTATTTTTTTTTTTTGGGATTATTTTTTTTTATTAATATTACCTTCCTGTTTCTCTTAATACACCACACCCTATAAAACTGTTCCCACAAGGACTTATAAATCCTATTAAATTATATGAAAATTATTACTATCCAACAATGTCTAAAAAGAAAATTGTTTACCTCCTAATCAAAGACATTGCGGTTACAAACAATAAACAAAACTAAATGTAAAATTTACCATTATTTGCCCATTTCCCTTTCCCTTCACTCAAAATTTGCTGAAGGACACCCATTGCTTTTAAATGTGTTTGTCCTAATCGCATTTAAACTTTTAAACTTTTTTTAAAAAAAAGTTTTTTATTGTGATACCTTTAGCGGGTATTCCCACTCCAATTTCTATCCCGTCAACTAAATATTGGATTCCTTTTTCCGTTAATTCTTCTTCGCTTATATCCTCTTCTTCTCCTTCATAGGTTTGTTGTTCTTTCAATTTGAAAAATTTTTTGTCTAGCAACAATACACTCTTTCCCGCTCTTGCCAGATAGTAAGCACATGTTATTCCACTCATAGATGCACCTACAATACATACATCGAATCCCACATTATCTTTCTAGAGAAAGATATGATGAGAAAATTTATAATAGAGCATTGTTGTAAGATATATTTTTATGTTGATATTATTTTATTTGAAACAAATCAATTCATATAATGGTTATATGGTATATTTAAGAGTATCTCACATCAGGATATGATATCAATATAATTGGCTTATCAATATTGGATAAATCTAAATATTTTAACTGAATTTGCATATCTTTTATATTTTTCTTTTGGTATACCAATTCATTCGCTGTGAAATTTTGTATTGCTTTTTTCTTTTGTAATCTTTGTTTGAATGAATAGATGATGAATGCAAGCGCAGAAATTAATGATGTGGAAGATACTATTAATAAAAAAAGAAATCTTTTGTTTTTCATTGATTTTTTGATTTCATTCCATTTTGTTTTGACATTGCTCAAAATGAAGCTTCCCAAATAAGATAATATTTCTTTCTCCATTTTTTTAATTTGAATAGAAATAATATTCGTCTCCAATTTGATCTTTGAGGTTTTTTCTTCCTTATTCATCAAATTCTATCGGTGAAATCAAGGAACCAGATGAAATATCACAATCATTTGCGGATTAAAAGTGATTCAAATATTATTAACCGTTCCAAACAAAATGTATCAAATTAATTTGAGATATCTTTCATGTTTGTCGTTTTTTTATTTTTGAGAATTATTTAAGATAGATTTGTGAAAATGAACACAAATGATTTGTAATGAACATAAAATAAAAAAAATAGTTGGAAGAAACCTTCAAATTTGTCAATTCTCATTCAAATTCAAAAAGAAGCACAAAAAATGGATAATAATTTTAGTGGAGTGATAAAATTAACTGGATTGGATGATTTTATATCACCTGGGGTTGAATGTATAAAGCCAATCCAACAACCAAAACTGCCAAATAAAGTAAAAATCAATTAATAAATAAACAGTACTATGTACATATCGTTTAACTGATATATTTCCTTGATATGAGTTAATATATCAACGAAATATCGAAAATTGAAAAGTGATTAATATACATGAAATATATTACCTTGACATAAAAAATTTTTAACAAAAAGATAAAGGATAATATTAATGAACATCATAATTATTTGGATTATTGATCAATAATAGTATTCAAATTTAAAATATAAAATATATTGATCTTTATAGCCATTTAATCTTTATTTAATTAAAGAAAGCAAAAGTAGTGGTGACTGAAAGCGGAAATTACAATGAAGTGGATATCCTGACCGGGAAATCAGTGCAACTCGAAAAAGCGTCAATCTCACTGAAAGATTGTCTAGCCTGCAGCGGCTGCGTGACAAGCGCGGAAACAGTGCTGATCAACCAACAAAGCGTGACAGAATTCTTCTCCATCCTCGAAGAAAAGAAAAAAACAGTGATAATCTCAATCTCACCACAAAGCAGAGCAGCAATAGCTTCACAATTCAAAATAACATTAGAACAAGCAAATCAAAAGCTAAAAATTTTGTTCAACAAACTCGGCATCTATCATATCTTTGATACAACTTTCTCTCGTGACTTTTCTTTATTAGAATCAAGAGCGGAGTTTGTCGAGAAGTACAAGGAGAACGTTTTGGAGAAGAAGTCCAAGTTTGCGCTGTTGAATTCTACTTGTCCTGGCTGGATTTGTTATGCTGAGAAGACTTGTGGCGATTATGTCTTGCCTTATATCAGTACTGTCAAGTCTCCTCAGCAGATCATGGGAAGTCTCATCAAGTATTACTACGCTGAGAAAATTGGGAAAAAGTAAGTATTTTTTATTTAAAGATATAACTTTTAATATATCTTTTTAACAAAAAAATTATTTCATTTTTTATTTAAAGTTCATTTTTATTCTTTCTTTTCTTGAATTTTACTTTTTTTGTTTTACAAAAGGGCCGACGAGATTTACCACGTTTCTATCATGCCTTGCTACGACAAGAAGTTGGAGGCCTCCAGAACAGAGTTCTACAACGACATCTACCGCACCAGGGACGTTGACACAGTGCTCACTTCCACCGAAATCCTCGAGATTTTACAGACAAAAAACTTTGATTTCATGGGTGAAGAATTTGAAATCAAGGAAAATAATGACATTAACAACACTAACAATATTAATTATAACAATAATGTTGATACACATAAATTTGATAGTCTTTTTAATACTAGTAATGATAATGGGGAGTTGGTTTCTGGTACTCTTGGTGGCAGTGGGGGTTATGCTGAATACATTTTCAAGTATGCTGCGAAGGTTTTGTTCAACCAAGATATTGACAAATGTGAGTGGAAGAAGCAAAGGAACGCGGATCTTCAAGAATTGTCCTTAGAGGTTTCTGGCAAGAAGGTTTTGTCTTTCGCCATCGCTTATGGCTTTAGAAACATCCAAAACATTGTAAGGAAAATCAAGACAGGTACTTGTTCTTATCATTATGTCGAAGTGATGGCTTGCCCTTCTGGTTGTTTGAATGGTGGAGGTCAGGTTAGAAAAAATACTAATGACAGAGAGGATCTTAGGAACAACTTGAAGGAATTGGAGAGTTTGTACCAGAGTGTCCATTTGCAACAGCCTCATGATAACGTTTTGGTGAACAATATTTATAAGGATTGGATCAAGGATGATTTTTGCTCTACAAACGCGAAGACTTGGCTTCATACTACTTACAAACCTATCCAAAAGGACCAGAGCTCTCTTTCCATTCGTTGGTGAGGACAAGGAGAAGGACCAAACAAACTCTCTCTTTGGACAATTCATATTTATTGTTTAATAATTAATTAATTTAATATGATTACATTTTTGTTTATTTTGGAAAAAAAAGTTATTCAAATTAAATATTGAATAAATATTCAAAAAAGAAAGAGAGGTTGTTATTTTGTTTTTGGGGTGCATTTTGAGATAGTTTTAGTTTGTTTGACGGAGAAGCGAATCATTTGGACAACAGAAAGGAAGCCAAACTTTCAGTTCCGATAAATAAAAGAGATTTTCTTTGTTCGTCTTCCATATCTTTCTTTTCTTTTTCGTCTATGTGATTGATCTGTTGATTAGTTTCGACGTCAGCTTCGTTTCTTTTTCTTTTGTGGTTTTTGTTGATTTCCTCTTCTACTTCTTCATCAGTCTCTTTGTTGGATTGGAGCACCAGATTCAAATCTTTAAGAGACTCACTATTCTCTTTCTCCAATCTTTTGTTTTTTTTTTTTTAAAGAAAAAGATAGGATTTTTGAATTAAAGATGAAGGAAATTTTTAAATCTTGATTATCTCTTACAATTCTAATTTTTCAATTTGCATTTTTTTTTCTTCGATTTGAGACTTCATATATTCGATGATGAATGATCTGGTTTGATTACCACGATGAGTGTTTAATAAATAATACATGTTGATGAAGATGTTTTGAATCTCGTTGGTCTTCTTTTCGTTTTCAGAGGGATTGGAGATCAATATCTCGATTAATTCCACAAATTTATATAACAATGATTTATTCAGATTTTTTAATTCCAATTTCGAATCTATCGAATAGGAAAATTAATTTTGGAATTAAATAATTAAAATTTGGAGAATTTTATTTATCAAATGATATGTTTATTCATCAAATAAAATTCTTATATGAAATATGGAGAAAACTAATTGTATTCATTATAAGATTATAATTGATCATGAGATATATCATATATGGCTTATAAGGAGTTTAATTATGCTTTAAGATCAATAAATAACAAGAAAAATTAATAATTTTTACCATAATTGTCTTTGGGGAATAATCTCTGATTATCATCCAATGTTCTTTGTTTATTTTCGAGCTATAATTTTTTTTACAGAAACAAAATAAAAAAAAATTTTTTTTTTGTTTTTGATGATATTAACATCGAATTGCATTCTGAATGATAGAAAACTACTTTCTTCAGGAGGTGGTGGAGGTAATGGTGGTTCATATTCACCTTTGGGATCATACAAGGTGTAAAAGGGAGGAGGATTTGGGAAGGTGGGGATTGATTCAGCGAAGTTATCCATCTTTTGAGTTATGATGTAGGGTATTATTGGTTTCTAAAAAATTATATTTCTCTTTTCTCCAATTGATTCCCTCTCAATTTTTTTTTATATAATATGCTCATGAAGAAAAAAATAACGTAAATAATTGAGAATTGAATTATGTATGGCATGGAAACTGAATTTAAATTGAGAAAGATTTAACAAAATTAAAAATTACAGAAATTTGAAGCTGATTTTTTAATTGGGAAAAAAAAAAAAATGAAAAAGTTGTTAAGCAAGATGTTTGGAAAGATGAAGAGGGTCAAAACATCCAAAGAAAAGGGTGATGAATTGGAAAATAGGGTTGTAAAGATGTACAAGAAGAGAGGAGAATGGTTCGTGAGGAAAGATATCACGCTAAGAGATAAATATAAAAATATCTCACAAATAGTAAGATTGAATGAATTCTTATGACATCAACATTAAAAAAGAATTTATAATCTTCATATTTTGATCCTATATAACTAGATAGTTATTTTTTTTCTTTGAAAATTCTTATCATGAAAAAAAAAAAAAGATTAAAACTTTAAATTTCTATTTAGGATGTGACATATGGATTTTTCTTCAAAAGGTACGTTGAATGCAAAAATTACAGTGCTCCTGTGCCTTTGAAAGACGTTGCAAAGTTCAAGTCTGTGATGGAGCTAAACAACATATCTCTGGCAAGAGGCATATTCATAACTACATCTTCATATGTACCACGTGCGTCCACCATCGGTAATTTTAGAGAAAAATTAATTTTAATTAAAAATAAATTAAAAAAAAATTCTTAGAAACAAAGATAAAAATTTAAAAACTAATTTGTCAAAAAAACTAAATTCTCTATTTCCATTAATCAATTATAAACTGTTACCAATAATTTTTCACAAATTAAAGGAATCAGGACGATTGATGGAAACCAATTAAAAGAAATGGAAAGGAATGCTATATTTGTTAGAATGGGAAAATGGTTGCAATATTTAGTGATGTTTTGTGTGGTGGGTTTATTGTTTTTGGGTTATTTGTTTGAAATAGATTCTAAGGAGAAAATGGATGCTTACATCAAAAACCCTCCCACTCTCAAAACCATCCAACTCCGTTTGGAAAAGAAAAGAAGAGACTTTAATAATTACTTGGATAAAATGAAGAAAAATTGAAATTTAATTTATTTAAAAATTTGTAACAAAAATTTATTTTATTTTTTATACTCATTATCGAATAAAAAATATATCTAAAGTTGATGTGAAGGGAGTTTATATTTTTTTGAATCAATTTAGGTAATATCAAAACCAAAACTATTTTTATGTTTTCTTTTATTTTACAATTTGCAAAAATTTTAAATTTTATCTCTACTTGGGGCATAAAAATTTATAAAGTACAAGAGAATCCTTTGAAAGAATAGCGAGGAAATCTCCGGCCTTGCACTTGTGGTGGACGGCGTCAGTAAAACCAGGGTGGGCATGAAGAAGCTGGAACTTGTTAGACTGGCTATTAACACTTTGAACAGTATTATTATTGGAAATATTGTTGTTAATAATAATATTATTATTATTGCTTTCGTTATTAATATTATTTTCGTTATCATTGTTAATTTTAATTTGATTTTCATATTGAGGATTGGAAATGTCGTAGAGGCAGATCTTCTCATCTTTTTCAGAAACACACAAGAGCCGCTTGAGGAGATCCTTTTCGGGGAAGGAGACGGAAAAGAGGGAACACTTGGGGATGAGGAGAGGAAGCTTCTTGTCATTGAAGACGAAGCTGATCTCGTTGATAGAACCCTCCTCATTCACAACTGTGAAAATGATATGGCACATGTTCTGTGAGTACTTATTACTTCCGTAAGAAGCAACAACACATCTGGAGGAATCATCCGATGAAATATGGATACAATCACCCTTAAGTTGCTCAATGAGTATAGTGTTCTCTAAGGTTCCGGTATCAAAGGAGATTTTTGTCCAAAAAACTCCTTGTCTGGTTGCAGATAAAACCCCTCTTATTGGTTTTTCTCCCTCGTACTCGATTACCACTAGTGAATGTACGGGAACTCCCGGCCCGATCGAAACTTCTGAAATAGGATTAGATGGTTGGTTAATATCTTTTTTTTTTTTTTTTTTTTTGATAAAAAACATTTTTAATGGTGAAAAAAAAAAATTTCAAAAAGAAATGAAACTTACCATACATGTAAAGTTTATTCTTCATACAACAATAAAAATGATTTGAATTTGAATTTCTAAATTTACAGCTCCTATTAAGAAAATAATTTTGAAATGTTGATTGTAAAATTGATACTAAAAGAAAATAAATAATACCAAACAAAATCATTGAAGTTCCAGTTATACAAAAAATTTCCGCTCTCCAAATTAGTCAGTTTCAAAGTCTTGTCATAACTTGAAGTAAGCATCAATTTGCCTTCCTTAGTAACAGCGATTTCCCGCAATTGTTGAGTGTGATTCACTTGGATGAAGCATCGGTGATTAACGTCCGCCAATGAGACTTTCATAACACCATATTTGTTATTATTGGATACTTCGGAGTACAACAAGATATTCAATGAAGAAACTTGTAATGCTCGAGATTCTTTAAGTTTTAAGACGAGGATGTCTTTGTAGTGACCCGCTTTGTTTTCGAGTTTCAAGGGCTCTTTTTTGGTGGGAGTATCTATTTTCCCGACATTGTTTTTGAGTACTCTTACGTTGTCCACCTTCTTGGGGGTTGGTTGCTTCTTGGCGGGAGTTTCAAATTTAAATGTTTTTGTAGATACTTCTTTGATGGGTGATTTCAAAAAATTGGGTCTATTATTAATGTTTATGTTGTTCACATTTATATTATTAAGAATATTATTGTTGATATTTATTTTATTATCATTGTTTGTATTGTTTATTGTATTATTATTTTGGATGTTGATAGGAATATTGTTAAAGGGATTCGTTTTGATGAGATTGTTATTGATGGGCATTGTATTCTTTTTTTCGATAATAGATTTCATAGAATATGTATGCAATTGTTTTCTCAAATGTTCACTATTCAAAAAATACAAACAAATATATTATTAGAATTAATTATATTTAGAAAAGTTTCAAAATGGAATTTTTTTTACTTGGATGTGGTGAGACCTTTGGATCTCAATTTTTCTTTATCCAATTGAGATTGGAGGTCTTTTATTTGTGATAATAGGATCGATTCCCTCTGTTGGGATTGTTTCCATTTCGATTCCAAATCTTTGGATGTCTTCGTATTTTCCACGATGATGAGATTACTGAATAAAGGCCGCACTCTTTTGTTATTGTTTTTGATATTGATGTTACATATAGGGCATTTTCTTTCCCTCTTTTCTTTCTTATTGTTTTTAATCATTTGATTGATGCATGTCAATCCGAATATATGTCCACATGGAAGACTTGCTGCTCTATGATTTCCTTCTGAATCGATTTTTTCTCTGCAGATACAACATTCTATTGGATTTTCAGCGCAATTATGGTGAATTATTTTATCCTCTTTTGATATTTTTTTGCAGCATTGTATACATTCGAATGTCTTCTCATCATCAAATTTGATCTCCATTTTCTTGCTAATATTATCATTTTCTGCTTTTCTTTTCTTTATAGGCTCTATATTCTGTTGAATTATTAAATTATCATCTTCCTCATCATCATTTACAACGATAGTCATGTTATTATCATCATCATCATAAAGAGAGATATTTTGATTTCGTTTAGTATTAAAATAAAGATCATTTTCTTTTTCTTGGCTGAATGTATTTTCGAGACTATCCGTCTTCTTTTCATTATTCTCTTTTATATCCAATTTGATCAATTCTTCTTGATCCTCATCATCATAAACCAATATTTCATCCAAACTGATTCCTTTTTTGAATGGATGTTGTGTTGGAGGATAACTATTTACAGAATCTGGCATAAAAAAATTTTTATCCATTTTTTTTTTTTTTTTTTTTTTGTAATCTGACAAAAATGATCAAATAATTCCACAAAAAGATGAATAAGTAAATTTTTAAAGTTAAACTAGTTGCATCGTAAATATGAAGAAACTTTGTGAAAAAATTTTTCATTAAGGGAATTCTTAGTAATTTTTTCTCTTCAAGGACAAAGAATTAAATTTGATGATTGCTTATTATTCTTATTGTGGGATTCTGTTTCATAATATTGAAACTCAACTTTGGAAGTACAAACAAATTTTACTCATTTTTTAATTGTTTTATTCTTTTAAAAGTATATTTAAAGTTCTTTAATCTTTTTCTTGAGCTTATTTAATTCTTCTTCCAATTTAGTTATGTGATCCAATAGATCTTGGTTTTTTACTTTTATGGGTTTTGGTTCTTCTTTCTTTAGGGGTGGTGCAGGAGTTGCTTGTTCTGTTTCTTGCTTTGTTTCAGGAACTTTGTTATCAATTGTATCAATGTTTTCAGCTTCTAATTCTTTTGGAGATGATGATCCAGGGATGATCAAATATATAACAAACTAATATAATTTTATTTGGATTTAAATGGATTAGTTCTTTATTTTCTGATTGTATCTTTCAAAAAACTTATTTTTTATCTATTTCTGATTTGTGAATCATCACATCAATTATAAAGGATAGGATAATTAATTTATATTCAAAAGGATACAAATAAAATAAGACAAAGAAATATCTTTACCAGAATTACTGCGATTATCAATAAATTCTTTGTTCTTCCATCAAGAACTTGATTGTTTTCTATCATTTTAGCTTTCAATTAATTCCACAATTTTTTTTTAATTAATATGATCCAAAGTGAAAACAATATTGAGATCAAACAAAGGAATGAAGTTTAATCTCTGAATTTTTTAATGAGTTAAAAAAAATTAATTAAAATAGATGGTCTTTGATTATCAAAAAACAAGCAATAGGAGATTTTTGAATGAAAGATATACAAGATTGAAACAACAATTGGAATTTAATGAAGATAGAATCAATCTCATAAAAGATGAAAAGGAGTAATGCAAATAATAATATTTAAATTTGTTACCTATAAACTAATATATCTATCAAAAGAATCCAGATAGCAATAAAAACTATCGAGGAATTGAAGAATAGATTGGAGAAACTTGTGGTGGAAGATCCAGAAAAAGAAAGATTCAAAGGTTTCCCTGTATTCGCCTGTGATAATTGCAAAATGGAAATAATTTACAAAAAGGAGAAAAGATATCATTGTATAGGCAAGAATATATATTTGAAATTTCAATTATAATTTTTTTAAAAATAATTGGAATAAATTCTTAAAGAATGCGAAAGTTTTGATTTTTGTTCCAAATGCCAAGAAATAGAGAAGCATGAACATCAAATGTATTTGGAGGAACATTATTTCGAAGACGCAGTCTTTGATATCACGAGATCCAACTCACTAGGAGATGCATTCGAAAAGGCTTTGGTGTATTATAAGAACAGGCCATGCATGGGATACCGAAAAAAATTGGGGGAGAATGAATTCGAAGAGAAATACACTTGGGTAACGTTCGAGACATTTGGAGACTTGTCTTATTCTTTTGGATGTTCTCTATCAAGTTATTTGGCTTTGAAGGAAAGATCATTTGTAGGGATTTGCGGGATTAACAGGATGGAATGGTTCATTTCTGATTTCGGCTCGTTGATGAAAGGATACATTTCTGTTCCGTTGCATACGTATTACACTGAAGAAGTTTTGGTTTCTGTAATTAACAACATAGGCATATCTTGTATTGTTGTTTCAGAGGAGCACATCCAAAGCTTTTTGAACGTAAGGATAAAGTGTCCCACTTTGAAATACATTGTCAGAATGCCCAACCAAATAAACTCTTCTTTTGAAGGCCTCTCCAAGAAAGAGGAAGTCTCACAAGAACAACTTCTAGAAGAATCAAAGAATCATTTACCTCCAAACGAAAATGAAGTGATCGAATTTAACACCCTCATTGAAAAGGGGAGACACAGCTACGTCTATTATAACTCTGAAGTTGTACATTTGAATCCATCCGATATTTCTTTCATTATTTTCACTTCAGGAAGTTCTGGTGTTCCGAAAGGTGCAGTTATCACTGATCTTTTGATGAGAACTTTTGTTGTCAATGAACTTAGAGTTTTTAAAGAACCTCATGTGCAGATCTCCAAAGATCCTCTCGCTCACATTTCTGATAGAGAAAATGTTTTCAACACTTTTTTTAAAGGGGGAAGAATTGCAATCGCATCAAATGTAAACACACTCTTTTTAATTTTCGCACGTAATATTAATTTTAATAAAAAAATGACAGGGACCTCATAACATTTTTAGTGATATTAAACTATGTAATCTTTATTTAAAATTATTAAAATTAAATTTCTTATTAAAATTAATATTCTTATTTAAATTTTTAAATTAAATTTCTACATTAAATGTAAAATTCATAATTTAAATTTATAAATTAAATGTAAAATTCATAATTTAAATTTATAAATTAATTTTCTTTGAAAAATAACTTTTGATAACAGCCAATCCGACAACAATTGCTGCAACACCCAAGTTTTGGAATTACCTCTTCAACGAACACAAAATGTTGCTCGAAAAACAACTGGAGAATAAAGTGGATTACGAAAATGCCCTACGATTCTCTGACCAAAGTATCAAGGACATGCTCGGTACAAGATTGATCAGTGTTGCGATGGGAGGTGCCATGTCCAGCACAGAAGTCAAACAATTCATCAAAAGAATTTTTAAATTCGAACCCAATGACGCTGTAAATAAAATTCAAATAAAAACAAAAATGAAAAAAATTATTTAAAATAATATTTAAAACAAAATTTATCAAAAAATAAAAAATAAAAAAAAATAAAAAATAATAAAAAATAAAAATTAAAAAATTAAAAAATAAAAAATAATAATAAATAAATAAAAATTAAAACAATAAAATAATATTTTTTTTTGTTTCAAAGTATGGCTCAACTGAAGCAGGTATGATAGCAGACTCTAATGGAAGGCTGTATAATGGAGTAGAAATAAAGATAGTGAGCGTTCCCGAACTAGAATACTACAATTACGACACTCCTCCTCGCGGGGAATTATGGGTGAAGAGCAGATATACCATATCGGAGTACTATAACAATGAAACAGAGACCAAAAGTTCCATCGAAGACGGTTATTTCAAGACTGGAGATGTTGTGGAATTAGTTGATCATAATGTCATCAAAATAATAGACAGAGCCAAAAATTTTTTCAAGGTTTGAACTTTAATAAATATTTATTTCTAAATTTTTTTAATATTTATTATTTTTAAATATTTTAATTTATTTAATTTTTTTAAATTTTTAAAATTTAATTTTTTAAAATTTTATTCTTTTAAATTTTTAATTTTTTAATTTTTAAATTTTTAATTTTTTAATTTTTAATTTTTTTTTTAGTTGTCACAAGGTGTTTTTGTCACACCTCAAAAAATAGAGAGCTTCTTGATCGCTTCTCCTTTAATCAAACAAATTTATGTCACTTGCGCTGATCTTTCTAAATTCCAGCAAAACAACGTCATGGCTGTTGTAGTGCCGAGCAAAATGGCCATTGAAAAATATCCCAACAAAGAAGATCTCTCAACAAATGTAATTAAAAAAAATTAAAAGATAAAAACAAAAGATATCTGAAATATAAAAAAAGTGTGTTTTAAAATTAAACATAAATAAATAAATAAAAATAAAAATTAATTTAAAATTAATCATAAAAGTTAATTATCTTTCAAACTTTTAAATAAACATAAATTAATGGAAATTATAAAAAAAAATAAAAATTTATTTAAATTAAAAATAATCAAAAAATCAAAATAATAAAAAAAAATTAAAAATAAATGATATAAAATAAATAAGATAAAAATAAATAAAAAAAAAAAAGTAAAAAAATTTTTTCAAAAGATTCTAAAATCAATCAAAGAAGTATCACATTTGAACAAGTTGCAATCCTTCGAAATTCCTTCTCCCATTTTGATCGAAATGGATCCTTTCAGCATCGAGAATGGCCTATTGACGCCCTCCGAGAAACTTTGCAGACCACAGATCAAAAAAAAATACCAAGATCTCATAGACAAACTTTACCAATCAACTTATGAACATGTGTATGTCTTTCAACATTTTTTATAGTTTTTATTAATTTTTAATTTAAATTTAATCATTCAAAATTTTAGAACAAATAGTTCCAAAAATGCAAAAACTTTTTTGGAGATCTTGGCACAGACTTTGTCGTTGCGTTCCAGCGAAATATCACTTGACAGTTAAATAAAAAAATTGTTTTTATTTTCAATTTATAAATTTAACATTGTTAAAAAAGGGACATTCAGGGTTAAAAAAACAGATTTATTTTTTTCTTTTTTTAATTTTTTTTTGATTTTAAAAAAACTTTTTTTAAAAAAAATTATATCAAATTTTTTTTCAAAGGAAAATGGAGGAGACAGTTTGGATGCGAAGAGACTTCAATCAAGAATTGAAGAGAAATTAGGAGTGAAAATGGACGTCACTTTGATTTTCGCATCAGAAAAAACTATCGGAGACTTGCAACAGATGGTACATGATGAAAAGAACCAAGAGAGTCTCTCTTTGGGTGGACAGAGGAAAGGAGGAGAGGAGGATCTCTTCTGGATCGAAAAGGATCTTCGAGTTCTTCCCCTTTCTCTCCACAAAAAATCTATTGAGATAAAAGTGACACCCATCATCTCTTTTGATTCTCTCTTTTCTGTTTTGTTGACAGGAGTTACAGGTAAATTGAATATATATATATTTATTTTTATTTGAAAAAACAATGTTTTAATTTATTTTTTTATTTTTAAAATATTGATTAATTCTTTTTTGAAAAAAATAAAAACCTTTTCCTTTTTAATTCCATTAATTGATATAAAATTTTGAACATAACCATGGGATCATTTAGGATTCTTGGGTGCTCATGTCTTATATGAAATGATGAGATTCAAGAAGGTAGAAAAAGTGTACTGTTTTGTGAGGGCAGAAGACGAAGAAAAGGCCAAACAAAGACTCATTGAACACTTTCAAAAATTGAGGATGTGGGAAGGATTAATCGAGCAACAATTCAACGAAAAGGTGTCAATAATTTGTGCGGATCTTTCCAAAAAAAAATTCGGATTGAAAAAAGAAACCTATGAGGATCTTTCTCAAAAAATCTCCGCCGTTTATCATTGTGGTGGAATTATCAATCATTTTTTTTCATATCAATACCACAGAAAAACCAATGTTGTGGGAACCAAAAGAATCATCTCTTTTTGTCTTCGTGGAACTCCCAAAAAAATGAATTACATTTCGTCCATCAGCGTTTTCGACCCTAAGAAAAATTTTGATGAGAGTTTCTCTTGCCTTTCTTACACTCCTTCTCAGATTTCTTCTTTTGGTGGTTATGTCGCCTCCAAGATTTTATCCGAAAGAATTATCACCACAACTCCTTCACTCAACTACTCTCTTTACAGAGGTAAAGATATTCTTATTTTCAACAAATCTCCTTTCTTTTTTGTAATTTTCTTAAACTTTTTCTCACTTAGTTGGAATGTTGAGTTGGAACAAAAAAGGAATTTCAAATGAAACAGATTGGTTCTTTAAATTAATGGCGGGAATCACAGAGATCAAAGTGTATCCAAGCACAAGCTACAAGGTTCAATTCAACCTCGTCAATGTGGACTTTGCCGCCGAATTCATTTTCTTCACTGGACTTTACGACAACACCCAACACCGAGTCTTCCATCTCGTCAATGATAACAAAGACATTGAATTCGAAAAACTTATTGATTTAATCCAAAATTTTCGTCCTACTGAAGAAAAAGAAGTGAATTATTGGGACAACAAAAGTATGTCTACTTTGTTTAGTTTTCAAAAAATCCCTTTTGATGAGTGGAAAAAATTCATCACTTCTAAGATCAATAGTGTTTACTTGAGTTCTGTTGATACTTTATCCAAGAACAAAAAAATTTTGGGATTGCAATATTTTAGCGATGGAAACTCTTTTCCGACTGATCTTGGAGACAACATACAGTCTAAAATCACTTACTCTTTCCTTTGTGAGCTATCTTTGAGGGAGGATTTAAAGGACTACAATCTTTCAAACAAATGTTTTGATACTGAATCTCTGGTTGATCATTTTGTGAGGAACATTGTTGAACAAAAAGTTTATCAAAATATGAATAAAAATTAATTCTTAAATTTGAAAGATAAAATGAATAACAAGATTTATGATCATTAAAATTCAAATTTAATCATAAAAAGCAACACTTACTTTTTTTTTTAAATCACCAAAAGAAGAATTAATCAAACGCACCAAGCAAAAAAAGTTCGAAGTTGTATTGACAAACAAGAAATAGATGTTTTTTTAGAAGAGATTAGATTAGATTTCTTTAAAGAATAGATTTAAAAAAAAAAATCTAAAACCCAAATGAAAAAAATAAATATTTCAAGGAATGAAGACACAACCAACAAAAAAAAAAAAGTAAAAAGAAGAAGGAAAGGAGACAAAAAGAAAGGTTAAATGTGGTTTTTCTTGATGGTGATGATCTTCTTGCCACCCTTGACAATGACCTCCTTAGTACTAGTAGGTTGTTGATCATTGTGATTGTTGGAGCGATTAAGATCAGATTTCTTGAGAATGGTCCTCTCCTTTCTCATGATAGATCTCCTCTCTTTCTCCATCTCCCTCTTCTCCTTTTTCTGCTTCTCGTTCTCCTTCTCCTTTCTCTTCTCCCGCTCAGCGATGATGTGCTTGACGAGGGGGGTCACCTTGTTCTCGATCTCCTTCTTTTGCTCGAGCACTTTGGATCTCTCTTTAAGGATGTCCTCCATGGAGACTTTGTTCTCAATCTGTTTTTGAGATTCTTCCAAAAATGAAAGATATTCTGGATCTTTAAATTAAAATGATTATTATTTAAAATGGCTTTTTAAAAAAATAAATGCTAATGTCGAATATTAGTTCAAATAAAAAATGTATATATTTTGATTATAAAGATTTGGGTTGATATTTTTGTCGCAAAATTTATCTTTATAAGATTCTTTTGATTCAAGGTTTACCATTCTCTATAGTATTCTCTAATTCATCCTGTTTTATTTCGGCAGGAGGGATCCTCTGTAAAGGAGCAAAAGAAATCTGAATGGATGGGGTGGATTTCTCTTTATTTTCCTTTTCATCCTCCTCGTTGAAAAGAGATAAAGTAGAAGTAACTCTGATGAATTCCTCTGCGTCTGTTTTGACAGGGAAATTGATATATGCCCTACTATTTTTGAATTTCAGTGAATTATTGATCCCTTGTACGTAATAATTAGAATCACTCTTTGAGATATATTTCTCTATCTGTTTCTTGAATGTTTCTTCTGTAATATGCGGTGGGATTCCTCTCATCATCACCCTATTGATATTATCTGCCTTTTTGACCAGCTCCCTTTTTATTTCCTTGTTCATCTCCTTCTTCATCTTCATATCTTCCTCAAAATTATTGTTAAATCCATTCCCTCTATTCTCATCTTCAAGGTAATAATAATAATGTATTGAATAAATATTCTCATTTTCAACAATTTATATTATTATTTTTTTCTGTTAGAACTAAAAATACCTTTTCTTTCATTGGTAATACCCTGATTCTTGTTGAAATTATTTGATCTGTTATCATCTATTGATTGATTGATAGGAAGAATATTGGTGGCAGTTGGAGCATTCTTCCTTTTGACAACAATTATTTTTTTTTGATTCATTCAATTTTTTTTTTGATTCATGATAATCTTAAACAAAGCCAAATTACACATAAAGGAATAAAAAAGGATTTGGTTTTAATAACTTAATTGTATAATCTCATGTTTCTATCTAAAGAAGTAGAAACAAACCATTTTGCATCTTTTCCCCATTTAAAATCGGTGAATCCCTTATCATTCGAAAAATTAACCAAATGAGAAATGTTGGACTTATCAACACGATAAATAGAGATTTGATCACCAACAGAAGCAAGATATTGACCACTATGATCGAAGGAAACAGAATACAAAGGCTTACCAGTTTCAATTTGAGAAAATACAGGAGATTTGAGCTTTCTGAGATCGAGAACACTGAATCTGCCATCCAAACAAGAGGTGGAAAGGAGAAAACCATTCTCAGAAAAGGAAATGGAAGAAATTTCAGAGGAGAAATAAGGGAAGGAGACAACATTTTCTTGAGTCTTGATATCCCACAATTTCAACAAGTTATCAGTAGATCCCGTAGCAATAATCTGTCCATCAGGATGGAATTGGATGGAAGAAAATTCGTGATCATGATCCACTCTCAAGAGGTTCTTTGCAGTGTTCAAATCGAAGGCAGCCCAGGTCTTATCTCTTGAGGAAGAGACGAGATAGGATCCAGATGGGTGCAAGGAAATGCCAGTGACTTCCGCACTATGATCAGTGAAGGTATGTTCATTCTGGTAGGTCTTGGATTCCTTCTTCCAAATCTTGACAGTGTTATCAGAGGAACAACTAAATACGAGATCTTGTTTATTGTGGAAGCGCACATCTACAACCTTTTTGGTATGCCCCTTTAATGTATGCGCCACCTTTGATTCCTTTCTATCGAAGAGGATCACGTTTGTATCCACGCCTCCTGTAGCAATCAAGGTATCGTTATGATTCACATCTACACAAACGATTCCTTGCTTAGTTGAAGAATGAGTAGGATTCTTTGATTGCTCTTTAAAATTGATTATATTTTTTTCTTCATTTAATTCTTTCGATATCGTTCTTTCTTTTCTATTTTTTTGCAAATCTTTTGCCATAGAGGTGATGTGTGTATCAATATCTGAAGGTAATTTATTAACACTTTCATCTTGCATATTATCTTCTTCAACTTGTTTATTATTTTGTTTATATTTAGTTAAATTATCTCTAGCTTCATCTCTTTCTTTAATTAATCTTGCAATCACTCTTTGTGCTGCATCATTTCTATATAACTCGTATGCTAATTGTTTTTTGATTACTTCCAATTGTTTTTTGAGATTAAATGTTTCCAACAACAATGAATCCCATTCTCCTTGAAATGTTTGGAGTAATGATGGAATGCTGGTTGTATTTAATGGACGAGGTTTCCCAATATGAGAATCTAAAATAAAAAAATTATTATTATTTTGAGAGCCATTCCATTAAAATTGATCTATTTGCTTATAATATTCTTATTTATTTTCTTTTTTATAGTGTGATAAATAAAATTTTTTATTTTGATATAATTTTTTATTTTACTATTTATGGTGTGTAGATTATCTTTAGTCAATTGTTCTCCTGATACTGGACATGTTTCAGAATTTTCCAAATGCTTCAATATTAAACTTTTTTCAAATATATATCCAGTGCTAGATAATACAGGCTCCTTTGCAATATCTTTAGAAACTAAAAAAAAATAATATTTTGATAAGTTTAATTTAACTTGAAATAAATCTAAAGTATTGAGTAATTAAAAGAAACAAACTTGAACAAATCATTTTTAAAAGAGATGAGATATATATAAATAAGTAATTTTTTTTTTATTCTCACAATTTTTTTCTTTTTTAATAAATAACGTTATTTGATTCATAAAGCAATATTAACAATTATTCCTGAATAAATAAATTTTTCTAAAAGCTTTGAAAATTAATTCAACGATGATAGGAAGGAGTATAATTTATTATTCTCTTCCTTTTTCTTTTTCTCTATTATTGATTTGAGATTTTCCATTGTTGTTTTTGAAGCTTTTGATTTAATTTTGTTCTGATGAGAGTTGCTATTCATTGTTGGTTTTGGAGTGGGAGGATTATTATTGAATTTTGTTATTTTGTTTTGTTTGATATTTGTGTTGACGACTCGAGGAGGTTTGGTATATGAATTGATACATAATGATTTATGATCACATTTTAAACAAGTATATTCCATCACATTTGAACATTTTCTTTTCATGGTTCTCTTTTTTGCTATTTTGGAGATATTTTTCAATTTTATTCTGCAATTTTTCCCTGGTTTGAATAGTGTGCAACATTTTTCACATTCAGAAAGATATTGAAATGATATATTATTTTGATTTAGTTCTATGGATGTTGTTTTGGCATTTTTGCTTTATAAATTAAGGTCTAATATTAGATTTCTTGATAAAAAGAACAAATGTTTTCTCAATAATATTTTATTTTACTGATATTGTGATGATAGTTCGGGGTATATATGATCCATTTGATTTCCCAACTTCCATAGATGGATTATATTCTTATTTTCTTCAGTGTTATTATTGAAGGTTTTAGATAAATTCATTTTTTTTTTTTATATTCGTAATTAGTTGATTTTATCGTGTATATAAATCTTTTTATTTGAATTCATCCTTTGAGTTTAGGAAAGCAAACACCTAAATTAGCCATTATTTAAATGTTTATCAATAAAATTCAAAAATAAAAATTTCAATTAATATAAAAAAAATCGAAAGAATTTTGCACTCAATTTAAACAAATTTCAATTTTCAAATGCACAATGTAAAACAACATTCTATTTCGCTCTATTAACAACATCTCATCAAATACAATAAAATTATAGAATGAAGAACCACAAAAATTAAAAAAGGTGAATAGTTCAATTTCATTGAAGAATAGAGATGAAAGTGAATTAAAGGAAACATTAGTGTAATTTCAATTCTTTTTTTTTTCTCCTCTTATATAAATTTTTCTTATTCTTTTTCAAATTCAAGAAATGTGATCCACGAGATAATGCATGATTGGAAAGATGCCAAAAAAGAAGAGATAGAATTCAAAAAATTCACTGGAGGGATCTCCAATTTCTGTAATATATTTTTCAAATGAAAAATAAAAGTATAACAAAAAATACTGACATATAATATATGATATCCGATCAATTAATTGATTGAAAAAAGAATATTTCTAATATATAGAATCCATCTTTTCAATATATTTTAAATATTTTATTTTTATAATCCTCTTTCTTATAAATCGATCATATTAATCATAGCAAATCAGTTTTGATTA